>CM054158.1:40684476-40757738 GCA_028751875.1 Rapana venosa | reverse complement strand
TATTACTCTTTTTTTTGTTTGTGTGGTGTGTGTGTGTTTTTTTTTTTTGGGGGGGGGGGGTGGGGTGGGTTTGTTTTTTTTGGGGGTTTGTGTTTTTGGGTGTGTGCGTGCGGCCCCGGTGTGTGGTGTGTTCTTCAATTTAAGTCGTTCACTCTCAGTGATATTAGTGGGGGGTGAGTGAGTGAGGGGTGTGAGTTTTGGGGTGTGTGTGTGTGTGTGGGGGTTTGGGGGGAAAAAAGCCTCTTACAGGGGTTTTTTTTAAAAAAAGGCCCCAAAATGAAACCAAAAAAAAAAAGGGGCTGAAAAGTTCGAAAAAACCCGAGTTTTCCCCTGTTGCCAACTGCTGAAGTGGTCTTCGGGAGCCCCCACAATACGGCTGAGGCTCGAAGACCCACTGCAAACCGGGCTCCATGTCCCCACACCCCTGGCATTTGGGCCGAGCTCAAAAAACAGAAACCCTTACGGTGCTTTGTGGCGTTTGGGTTTGAATAGACTTTTGTCTAGAAATGTTTATCTTTTCTGCGAAAGGATAGCTTATTACGGGATTATTGAAATTTGTTTTACAGTATTCATTTAGATTCTTCTTCTTTTTTTTTTATGTTTTTTTTATTTCTTTCTTCTTTATATCGGGGGTTTAGGAAAAAGCACTTATGTGTTTTTCACCAGTGCCCATGATATGCGGGTTTTTAAATTCTGTATCTGTTCCCCCCGGATGGGGCTATTCTTACGAAAAAAGGGGAAAAGGTTTTAACGGTGCTCAAGATGTTCCCGTTCGTTTGGGACACGGGGCCCCGGTTTAAAATTTTCTCCGAAAGGACTTTTGAGGGGAGTTTTGGGTTGCCCGATTTAAATCCAGCGGGAAAATATCCCCTTTTAACGGGGAAACGAACCCGGGTGTCGAATCGAGCGAAGTTCTAACCATAGGGTTTTTCCGTCTTTGAGAAGTTTAAATTTTAGTGAGAGAGAAAACTTGAATTATTTATTTAAAATCGGGCCCTTTTTGAACCCTGCTGTCCAAAAAAAAGTTTTTAGATAAAAAACAATAAACGCAAACATGATACTTAAGAGCTTGAAAAAACACTAAAATGAAGATTAAAAATATTCATTAAATCAAAAACATTTGATGAATGACTGGCTGCCATACACGGAAACAATGGGAGGAAAACGAAAGAAACACTTTAAAAACCCACAAAAACCACAAAACACACAGATAAACAAACAAGAGAGAGATGATGATGATGATGATGATGATGATGATGATGATGATGAAAAGAGAGAAGAGACGACGACGACGACGACGACGACGACGACGGCGACGACGACGATGATGTGTCACAGGAAGACTTAACGATACTTGTACAGAAATGCAATCAATCAGACTGAATAATCAAGTGATGTGTTTAAATCAACAGATGTGGTGTAATAATAACTGACTGTTAGTGCAACAACAACTGAAAAAAATAACCTTTGCTATAGTACATCAAAATTTATAGTATCTGGCAGAAGAATATGTGTAGAAAGTGGGATATTCGACTTTTTACTGCTCTATGCAACAAAGGCAAAAAAGGAAAAGAAACAGATTTACTGCCTAGCTAATGTGATGTTAGATCAATCATAGTTTTGTGCATCAAAATCTTTATTGAAACAGCATCTCAAATCAAGGGGAAGAATGTCAAATTTCTTATTATCGTCTTTTTTTCCAAAAGACAAGAATTGAGAAGATAGTTTTAGCAAACGTCCCATACAAGCTGTTGAGAGGTTTTAAACACGTTTCACCTACAGGATCCCTACATATTAATTCATAGTCAATATCTAATATTTGTATATATGAAAAATGATGTTCTTGTATGTTGGTCCCAAAAATGTTTTCATGTTGAAAACTTTTTTTTTCAAATTTGTTTTTAATAGTACAGAAACTTGTTTTGTCAAAGAGAGATTGTTATCAATGGTGAGACCAAGCAGTTTGGGGAATCAACTTCGTCTAACAGTGTCATAAACTTTTTAAAAAATACTGTTTTTATGTTGTGACTTTTCTGTTTGTAATTAGCATAAATCTGGAATAAGAGGTAAAGGGGCCATGTGACGTAATTCACTCAATTTAACAATTTTATCACTATGTTTTTGTATGGTTTGCATTTTTCCCTCAATTGTGAAGGGAGTATCATCAGCAAAACGTTCACATAATGACAAGATATGAGAAGGAATATAATTCATGTATATTGACTCTAAGATTTAGACCTAAAACTGATCCCTGTGGTCAACCATATTTGATTGGAAAGAGAGATTATGTTATGAATCGGACGAAAATATTTGTCATCTGTTCCTGTGGAAGAAAATGACCTTGAGTGAGTCGGGGCTTAAAACATTTAAAGCAAGGTTTTTTATATATATATATATAATATTATATATATATTATTTACGAGAAATAAATGACCAATGGTGTCAAAAGCTTTAGCTAGGGACGCTATGGGCATTGTTCTTAGGGTGATGTGATTGATGACTACAGGCAGGTTTCGGGATAGGACTGTCTACTGTCGACCATGTATTCATTTCTATAATTAGAAGCTGGTGAGAAACATCTGGGATTAAGTCAGCGTTTGTAGACTTCCGTAAGGCATACGACAGTGTAAGCAGATCGATTTTGTGAGTTATTCTGCATACTTTAGTGTGAAAATTTAAACTGTTTAACGTATTGCAAAATATGTATACACATTGTGACATGAATTTAGAAGCAATTCAAAAAAAACAGGGGATTTAAAATGCCCTTTAAGGCCGAAGCAAGGTTGGGTGGGTATCACGACTGCCGCCCGGATACCTGCAAGAATCCCTAGGTAGCCAAGACAGGCGTTTTTGAAGGAAAGAGAGCTCAAACCTCTCAGGCACGGTTCAGCACAACACAAGCTAGGTGAAACAAACAATACTTTTTTACGACTCAATCATACACACAAATAACAAACCTACTTTGCTAACATCACCCTTCCCACCACCTCCCAGTCCCCTAATCCCACTATTCCCTTGACAATAAAATTTTCAACTCAAAAGAAACCAAAAAAAACTCATTTCCATTAGTCTTGCACAACCCCACACACTCACTGGGCAAACGTGATCCTCCCGGAACCATTCCCACACACTTTCCGACCCCCGGACGAGGGACAGTTAAATTGGGGGGGGTGGGCCGGGGGGTGCCGTGCCCAAACACTTGCCCAGTCCTCGACAGTGGCCGAACACACCCGGGCTGCCTGCTCCCTCCGGGTCCCAGATCTCCTCCTCAGCCGCCAGACTTCCAGAGCTGTTTTCCCAGCGCAGATCTCCAAACGCAGGTTTTAACCAAACGAGCTCCCCTAGAAAGATTCCACGGTAAAAAACCTTGGCAGACAAAGCTAGAAATCCCTCCTCCCCCCCCCCCCTTTGTAACTTTAATGGAGTTAGACTGGCTCTCCTAAACCCAACAAACAACCTCTTACTACAATACCTAACACAAACCATCCACAAGAATCAGACAACGGGTCTTTTTCCTCACATAATTTTTTTTTTTAAACCGAGTTCTCATTTCTATCATTTATTCCTGGACCTGGGGCGACACTAAAAAAGATCTCTAGGCTTCATTTATCACCCAGACTTGGGTTTTTTTTGGTTTTGTTTGTTTTTTTTAAGTCAAACTGTACTTCGTTACAAGAATATGAGCCTATATTCCCCTTTGGGGTAGATACGTCATGGGGGCCTATTTTTCCCTTTTTTTCCCTTAAACACTCTAAATTAATAATTTTGATTTTTTTTAAAACCAAAATAGCTTCCTTTTTCAAAAGATTGAGCAAATTTTTTTTGGAAAATATTTCCCCTGGTTAAGCATTTTTGCTTTCCTCCTTACTAAAATTTAAATTAACAAATTTTAAACCTCTTTAACATAACGTTCTTTAAATTTTAAAAATAAACAACAAGCCCACTTTAAAAAAAAAAAAAACCCTTTTCCTGTTTATCACACCCGACACACTCATCTTTTTAAACGTTGTCAACTCATCCCACGACCCAAGCAAAAAAACATACTGACGCCAGCGGAATCCCCGGGGCGCACACCCCAAATTTTGCGTTCAAACCCCCGGCCCTGCGGTAATCCGCTCTAATAAAAATTTGGCTGAAAAACGCTGAAAATAAGGAATAGATAAAAACCCAAAATGTAGTTCGGGCTAGACCCCCTTCAGTGGTGCCCCCGAAGTGCCGCACACCAGCAATTTTAAAATAAGAGAAACAGCTTTGATCTGACCTTCCTCCAGGGGGAAGGGAAATTTCCCTGCAGTGCCCTTACACGCCAAAAAAATTTAAAGGTGGGATGCGGGCAATAAAAAACGACCCTTTCCAAAAGGAAGTCAAAAAAAATAAAAATTTAAAATAATTGTCCTAATCCTTAATAACCTACCCAGGGTGTAACAGGGACATTCTCACCACTGGCGATACACTGACTTCGGTCAGTGGGTCTATCGCTTCAGCTGAGAGTTCGGCTCCCCCAGCATTCTGTCACGGAGTTGGTTCCCCAGCCCACAGTCCAACCCTAACCGGCAGGCCCGTATCTCGAGCGTGGAAACCCCATTCACAAAAAGAAGATACACGGGTAGCTTGCGTGTACCCCTGCCTCTCGGCCTACCCGCCTTTTTCGGAAGTTCCTTTCTGCTTTTCGATTAAAAAAATAAAATTAAAAAAATATAATAACGTAGCAAGGGATCACAAAAAAAATAGAATCACACGTTGGAATGGGGTGCTAAAGGGGGATTAGGACCCTCCATCAGTCCCAGGCCCCGATTCCCCATCATGAGGAGTGAAAAGGGGGTGGTAAGGGTATGAGACAGGCAGGGTTGTCCGTGACGTGGGAAATCTGACCCTCTCCTCATTTTTAAAGGATGCTTTTGCGAAAGACAGTTAAAGGGGGGGAAAGACTTGAGTTAGCTTGTCACCAACCGGGTTAAATTTTTCTTCTGCTTATTTGCCATGACCTTTTTTACTTTCTACACAGTGGTTGGTTTAAAAATCAATTTTAGTGCTTTTTTAAATCTGCAGGCGGTCATTTGACGGTGAACAAGCAAAAACTAAATAGTCTTTCCTAAATACCAAAAGGAAAATGTGTAATCAGTAAAAGTATGTCTGTAAAAATGTGTGTGTATGTGTGTAGCTCTGTGTGTGATGAGTACCACATGTGATAAATAATTACTGGGACTAGTCAAAATATAGGAATTTCCAGTGGTCTATGTAAACTACCGTTGTTCTTATGCATAAATCTATTTTTAGTTTTTAACTAGTATATTATCTAAACACGTGTGTTTCCAAATTCTGATGCAACAGTTAGGTGTGTTAGCTTGACCCTAAAACTCTGAAGAATTATAGACCTGTTTCCCAAACTACCTTTTATTTCTAAAGTCCCTTTAAAAAAATAGTTCTCAAACACTCAACACCATTTTTCTCTCCAACAATGTTCTCCTGAGTTTCAGTCTGCCTTTCGCGTCAACCACAGCACTGAAACCACCCTAGTTACACACTTTTAAACACGCTTCTACTCGCTTCTGACTCAGGGAAAATCTCCCTCACACTCTACTCGACTTATCGGCAGCCTTTGACACTAAACCACTCAATTTTTTCTCTTCCTTCTTCAAAAAAAGTTCGGTGTTACTGGCACGTCCTCACCTTTTTTAATTCTTCCCTTTAAACGACCGTTCCAGACAGTTACGTAAAAAAGATTCCAATCTTCCCAAGCTAGCTGCGAAGTCCCCCGGGATCATTTCTGGCCCCTGTTCATTTCACTCTTTACACTGCCCCACTCCACTTTAATCAACCGTCTTAAATCAACCTCATTTTTCTGCAGTTTACTCGATTCAAAACAGTGTTACTCCTAAAATTTCACCTTCTCTCCTGACAAATATGGCCCACGCTTTGGATATTCAAAACTGATGCACAGATCAAATTACAGCTAAATGCAGATAAACCAACCATGTGTAGGACCAAACCAACTCTATTCCATTACAATGGCTTCAATAAGAACTAGCAACACATCAGTCCCCTACCCACTGATGTGAAGTATCAGGTGTCGTTTTTGACAACATATCTCTATGCAAAAATTCAAACACCCAAAACCGTATGTAATGCTACTATCAAAAACGGGGTTTATAAAGTGCAATTAAAAGTACTGTCCACCAGCACCATCCAAAATCCACTTCTTCATTTCTTTCACGTTGGACTATTGAAAATTATCTTTTGTATGTCTCCAGATACTATCACTCCTTCACTATACAAAACTCCAATCGATAGTTCTCAGGAAAAAAATTGAGCACAATTACCCCTTTTCCCTTGCGATCCTCTCCACTGGCTGCCATGCACAGAGAGTAAATTATAGATCAGTACCCCAGTTAAAATGTCTCCACAAAACTGCAACCCTCCTACCTCTGTGAATGTCTTAACCTGTACACTCCTTCACGTTCCCTCCCTCTACTGCAGATACCTTGTGCCTAGAATACCTACATTCAACCAATCCACCGTTGGCCAGGCCGCCGCTCTTTCTCTATTTCGAGTCCATCAAACTGGAATGAGCTCCCTCTCTCTCTTCGCCAGAAGCCTAGTTATGACACTTTTAAATCCACCTCAAACTTTATTATTAAACCTAAGATTTTCCCTCTTTCATATCAGAACTGTTCCACCTTCACTAACCCATGTCCCGTCACCCTGCTAAAATATATGACCTGTGTGTGTGTGTGTGCTTTTGAAAAACATTTGACTATTGAAATTTCACTTCATAGATTTGGTCTGCAGGGTTCCATGTTTGTAAGATCTGTTTGTTTAAACTATTGATTGTTTGTCATTGGTTGCATGACTGGGTAAGATTAGGTTGAATGCATGGCTTTGATTTCTATTTGCAAGATAAGACCTATACAGTCCATTTATTTTTATTACAGCTAAATGCAGAAGGGAAAACCCAAACCAGCTCTAGGACCAAACAAAACTTTTTTTTTTTTTTAAATTTAATTATTATTGTTGTTTACATGAAAAATCTAAAAATAATGAGTTTTAGTAAAATCAATTAAGCATTTTGAATTATAGCCCTTGCATTTGGGGTGTTGGTCTGGGGCTAGGCAGAAAATCATAATAGTAACTTTAATAAGTCATTGGTTTGCTCATATTCATGGGACATGATTGTTGAAACTGATCTGGACTATTTTCAACTACAGTGAAGCTTCTATTTTTGTTGTAATAAAAATTTTTTGCCTGTTGTTATGTTGCTTAGTTACCTTTTATTAGACTAAGGTAGACATGTGGAATAACGTTATTTAGTAAATAAACTTCACTCATATTAAATGGTATTAGATCTAAGGCTTTTTGACTGTTTGAATTATGGCCATAACTGGGCTCATTTTGTTTGAATCAGTGGACTGAATCAACAAATGCAGATACAAAAGTAAATTTTTGGATAATTTTTAACTTTGATATGAATGGTATAAGTTCAAGAGTTAGATACCTAACTCATTTAAGATGTTCTACTTTGATCAACTAATGGCTTTGCAAGCAGAATAGTTTTAGCTCAGATCAAAACTGTGTTTTTTTGCACACTGTTTTATTTATGTGGGTTGGCAAAGGTAAGGATAGAGGGGTTAAAACACAAAGTCTAAACAACGCATTCATAGCAACATGTTTGTACAGCAATCAGGCAAAAAAAAGACTAGGTGGGAAAACAGCTTTTCCTTGTCACTTTATTTAGCCCTCCAGTACACCTGCTGTGGGGTGGATGGTCTCTTTAGCTACCCCAAAACCCCCCTATATAACAATGCCCCTCCAAAAGCAAGACACACCACCCCGTTGAGCATTTCCATTTGGCCCAAGATGGCGGAGATTTGTGTTCACATGTGCTTCAAGGTGTTTCCCACGGTCCGCATCAAACAGACATATTAATCAAAATAAATAGGAGTACAAGCATTAAGTGATTATTGCATTTGCACAAAATTATTTTTGGGTTGAAACTTTTTCGGTTAAGCCTCCGACTAGATACATTTTAACAGCTGACATTAAGCTTCGGTAATAAAACATAAAACTTCAACAGACTAATTACTCTATGACTAGAAAAGAAAGGGTAGGGTAAAAAAATGAAAAAAAGGGAATTTTTGCATTTTAAAAAATTTATTTTTAAATTTTTTGGGTTTAAATGAAAAAACCTTTTCAGTGCAAAAGTTTGGGTTTTTAAAAAAAATTCCTTAAAGGCTGAAAAGGGGTGGGGGGGGTTTTTTTGGGGGGGGGGGGGGGGGGGTTTTTTCAGTGCAAAATTTTTTTTGGGGAACCCAAAATTTCAAAGGGTTTTGTAAAAAGTAAACCTGGAAAAACTCTCTTAAATCTTTTTTTATTTTTGAAAAAATTTCCCTTTTGGGTTTTTTTTTACCCTTTAACATTTTTTTTTAATTAAATTTTTTAAAAAAGGGAAAGGTTTAAAATACTTGCACAGAACACCTTTTTCCCTCCCTTTTAACTAATACATTTTAAAGGCTGTTTTTTTAAAATTTAAGGGGACCTTTTTTTCAAATAAATTTTTTTTTTTAAAACAAAAAAAAATTTTATTTTGTTTTATTTTCCCCCCCTTTTTCCGGTCCCCCCAATCCCCCAAATTCACTTCAACCTCTTTGCCCCCAACCTTCTTCAAATTTTTTCTAAATGCGAATCTTTTTGCCCGGGAAAAGCCCCCCCTTTTCTGTTTTTATTTGAACAGAAAATCGATTATTTTTTCTCACAAACCTGGCTAACCAACAAGGTCGAACCAAAGATTAAAAAAAAAACCCCCCCGTATACAATCTTTTTTTTCCCCCACCTTTCCCCTGGGGGCATTGCCAAGTTTAAAAAAAAAACCCACCCCTTTTTTTCCATCTTTTACCCTTTTCCCTGAATCTTTTGAAGGAACCAACCTCACCAAACCCCCCTTTAAATTTTTTTCTGCGCCTTTACCGCCACCCCCCAGCCGTAAGAAAAAACTGACCTTTTTTTTCCCTCAAGAATTTTAATCTCTCCCCAATCCCCTCCCCAAGAAGCTTATATTCTTGGGGACTTTTAATTTTCCCGACCCGGTGGGGGGGGGGTTTTTTTTTTTTAAAAATTTTTCCCCGGGTGGGAAAGGGGGCCCCCGTGTTTTTTAAGTTATATTTTTTTGTCTTGAAAGGAAAAAAAAGGGAAATTTTTTTTTTTTTAAAAAAAATATTAAAAAAAAAAAAAAGTGTAAAAAATTGGGTTTTTTTGGGGGGGGAAAATTAAATAAAAGAAATTTAAAAATTATTATTTAGCTAATTAAAGTTATGTTATAATCCAATTCCTGATGGGTTTTCCAAAAAAATTATACCTTGAAAAGCGAAACCGAAAACTAAAAGGAGTGGAAAACAAAAAAAAGAAAAAAAAGTTTGAAACAAACAAAAAACAAAAAAAACATAAAAAAAAAATACTTTTGATCTAAAAAGAAACTTTTTTTATCAATTTGGTCAAAAAACCTTGTACTGTTAGCCCCAATTTCAAAAATGTTTTTAGACAAAGTTCCGTAAATTCCTCCCCGAAACCCACCACCTTCCCCCAATCAGGGAACCCTTTTCAGCAAAAAGAAAAAAAATCAAAAAAATTAAAAAATGCCAAAAAACATAAAACCCCCAACCCTCTCTTAAACTTCCTCCCTTATAACCCCCACCCCAAACAATTAAATCTTTCGAAATTTTCCTTCAAATAAACGAATGCCCCTTACCAAAAGGGACCAAAAATTAGGGTTTTTCCTTTTCCATCTCAAATTAAAAAGGTTCTACCTTTGCCCAAACTTTAAAAGTTCCTTCAATTTTCCCTTGGTGGGGAGGGAAAACAAGTTGAATTTTAAATTCAATTTTGGGGTTTTCTTGGACTTTAATAGCACGACCAGTCACTTCCCCTTCCCCCAAATTGTTTTAAGACGGTAAGGTTAGGTTAAAGGGCTTATAAATCTCCGTAAACAATTCCAATCTTCCTTTAAAACGATTGATCCCAGCTCTGCCCTTGTCCTTTCCTTAATTTCCCACTTTAAAAACACCAGATAAAAAAAAAAGGGGAAAAATTTATTGGGTTTTTGGGATTTTTGGGTTTTTTTTAGGGGTGATTGGGTTTAAATAAAAAATTTAATTAAGGAAAATTTGTAAACTCTCTCTTCTTTCAAAAATTTTTTCCCTTTTTCAGAATTTCAAAACTGCAAATTACCCCTCAACTCAAAAACCCAACCCCGGCCCGGGACCCTAAGGACTGAAAAATTTCGGGAACCTTTTTTTCAAAATACCTTTACCCCAAAGCCTGAAAAAGTAGTTCGGGAAACAAAACCCACCCCAAAACCCCCAAGGGCCCAACCCACCCAAAACCCATCCCGCATTTTAAAAGTCTGCCTAAAATCCCGGGGGTAACCAAGAGGTAAAAACACTTTGTCGCAAAACTTTAAAAAAATTTTTTAAAGGGGGGTTTGGGGGCTGGGGAAATTTTTTTGGGGGGGGGGAACCTTGTTTTAAATTGGTTTTTGATTTGTTTTTTTTTCCCGTTTAAAAAGGGGGTTTGGTTGTTTTTCCCAAAACCCGGTTTCCCGGGGTTTTTTTTGTTAAAAAGGCATGTTTGGATTCGGGGAAGTCTGTTAATTTTTCCTTTTTTAAAATAGAATTTTATTTTAAAAAAATTTATTTTGGGGCCCGGGTTGTTAAAATCAGGTTCCACCCAAAAATAAAACCGTCCCCAATTTAAACCATAAATTTCTACCGGGAGCTCTAAATTTAAAAAACTTAAAATTCCTGAAAATCTGCCTTCTCTCTTTGCAAAATATGTCCCCTTTGCCTTCAAGAATTAAAAAAGGGATGAAAAAAAACAAGTTACAGCTAAATGCAGATAAAACCGAACCCATGTTTATGGGGCCCCCAAAACACAAACTCTCTTTAAATCACAACAAAAATAAAATTTGGCTTTTACACTTTCCGCTTTCCACTCCCTTTAAAGTTTCAGGTTTGTTATTGAAAACCCAACACCTCTTCAAAATTCTTCACCCCAAACCCTTCCACCGTACCATCAATTAGGGCGTTAAGTGCAATCGAAAGTACCTGCCCCACTGATGCAACATCCAAATTTTGCCCACTTTCTTTATTTTTTTCACTCGGGGACTTTTGAAATTCTTTTTTTGGGCTGGTTTGCCAGCATCATCTATCCACTCCCTTCAACGAATAAAAAAACTGGGGGCCCTCGAATGGGTCCTCAAAAAAAAAAAAATCTGAGCTTATTACTCCACCCCTGCAATCTCTCCACTTTTTTCCTGTGCCAAAAGGGGAGTAAAGTACAAGATCAGTCCCCCCTCTGTTACAAATGTCTCCACAAAACCCCCTTTTCCTACCTCGGGAAAGGTTCCCCACCTGTACACCCCTTTCTCGTTCCCTCCGTTTTCCCGCAGATCCCTTTGGGGTTTAACGAAACCTAGATTAAACCCAAATTTCCACTGTTGGGCCGTCGCTCTTTCTCTATTTCTGGTCCATCAATCTGGAAGGGGCCCTTTCCCCCTTTTTTCCCCTTCGTGAAAAGCCCTTTTTACGACAGTTTAAAAACCAGCCTCAAAACCCTAACCCATTTTTAAACCTAAGATTTTTCCCCCTTGTTTCATCTCATATCTGTCCCTGGGGCCCTTTTTTAAAACCAAAAATTTTATCCCCCCTGTGAAATTTTAAAATGGGGTGTGTTTTTGTGTGTGGGGGTGTGTGTGTTGTTTTGTGGTGTGTTTTGTGGTGTGGTGGGGTGTGTGTCTTTGTTTGTTTTATTGTTTTGTGTTGTTGGTTTGTGGTGGGGCTTTTGGGTGTTTGTTGCGTATGGTTTAATTTTTATTTTTTATAATATTTTAAAATTTTATTTTTGTACCAAATTGAAAGGAAAAACGTTGATTTTTAAACAAAATAGGAAAATTTCCCCCCCTTTTTTAAAATTAAACAGTAAAATTGGTTTAAAATTTTTATTAAAAAAAAAGAAAAAATTATTTTAAAAAAATTATTATGATTTTTTTCCCGATACCTAAGATTGCAATTTTAAAGGGGGAAAAATTTTGATTTAAAAACAACCCAAAATTTAAAAACTTTTCATTTTGAAAATTAAAAAATTTTTAACGAGTAAAATCCGTTTTCATTTCATCCCAAAAAAAAATTAACCCCAAACAATAAAGACTTTAAATTTAAAATTTAATTAATTTTTTTAAAAGCCCAAAATTGCATTTAAAGGGAGAAAACTTTTTTTTTGAAAACCAAAAAATCCCTAAGGGTTTTTCCCCAAAAAAAAAAAAAAAATTTTAAACAAAAAAAGTTTCCGGGGAAAAAACACCTTGTTAAAAAAATAAAAAAAACATTTTTTAATTTCAAAATTTAAAAAACCTTTTTTTTTAACAAAAATGGGGAATTTTTAAATTTTTTTATAGCCCTTTTTAATAATTTCTGAAACATTCCTCTCTGACCGGAATAATGATCTCCATTTCTCACGAACCTGATTAAAAAACCCCTTTTGGCCCCCAACCGAAGATAAAAAAACTTAAAAACCCCCTGGTTTTTAAAAACTTTTCTTTCCCCGACTCTCCCCATGGGGGGGGTGGGATTGCCCCTCATTTATAAAGAAAACACCCTTTAACCTGCTCTTTTTTTTTCCGTCCCTCCCTTTCCTTTTCCCCTTCCGGGAAATTTTTTTAAAATTGTGAACTCACACTCAACCCCACCCGGCCCCTCGATTACTTTTTTGCTGTCTTTTGCGTCCACCCCCAAGCTTTTAGGAATAATTTTGACATCGTACCCTTCCCCTCAAGAATCGTCACTCCTGATCCTACAGCCCCTCTCTCCCCGAAAGCTTATTATTCTCGGGGGAAATTTAACTTCCAAAATTTTTAAAAACCCGTTTTTTCCTCCCGTGGGCAAACGTCCTTTTTCTCTTTCTTTGTCCAACCCTCTCTTTCACAGTGGAACTGGAAAACACACAGCAGGAATTTTTTGACGGGTCTTTTCACATGTTCACAAGATTTGGTCTTTTTGTTTTCTATCACGATGAACTACTTTTGATCTTCGGTTTTTTTTCCCCCTAACATTGCAAACCTTATAAAGAAGAAATGTTCCCGTCGCAATCTAAGGCCATAGATATTGAAACTTTCTCTACAAAAAGCTGCTAAACGCCTATACAAAACCTTGACAAAAATAACCCCCTAACATCAAGAGTTCTCAGCCATCTGCTTGATGAGCTTGAAACTCCCACTGACCGTCTCCTCCTGGAGGCCCGTGCCCAGGTACACCCACACATCCTGATTGCAAGCCAAACGCAGGCAGCTAGGCGGCATGGCAAAAACCAAAAAAAAAACGGAATTCAAAAAGCACCCTTTTCCCAAAAAACAAATAAAAAAAAAGTCAAATCTTTAATTCTTTCAAAAAAAAACAAAATACTACTCTTCTCAAGTTCTTGGCCACGTCAATGAAATCTCTTTTTTCCCCTCACCCACTCTCCTTGGATCTGTAAAGGAAAGCCACTCCCTTCCCCCAAAACCATTTTGAACTTCCTTTATATTTCGGCATTCTTTCTGACAAAATCCATAACATCCGTTCCAGATTTGGATCAGATCCTTACCACCTGCAGTTCCTGACCCATTCCAGGTATCCTCTCCTTTTCTTTCATCAAACAAGTGAGAAAGAAATTACGACAATTCTGGGGGAAATGCTAAAATCATGTGGACCTTGCTTTCTGCTCTCTTTTTGTACGTGCCTACCCAACTTATACCCGCTATACGAAATAGTAAAAACTCATCTTGGTTAGGAAATGTTCATATCCTCAAAACTGCAATAGTTAACTTATCAAAAGCATAAATTTTTTGCCCCTAACATCTGAAAAATTTATAGACCGTTTCCAACTTACCTTTCATCTCTTAAGTCTTGAAAAAGTAGTTCAAAAATTAATAACCCTTCTTTCCCAAAACAATCTTCTTCCTGAGTTTCAGTCTGCCTATCACCATAGCACTGAAACTACCCTATCTAACCCAAATACACTTCTACTTGCTTCTGACTCAGGGAAAATCTCCCTTCTCACTCTACTCGACTTATCTGCAGCCTTTGACACTTATTGACCATTCATTTCTTCTCTCCGTTTCAAAAACATTCGGTGTTACTGGCACAGCCCTCTCCTGGTTCGTTCATACCTCACTGACCGATTCCTGACAGTCGCAGTAAACAAGATACAGTCAATACCTGCCAAACTGGAATGCGGTGTCCCCAAGAATCATTCTCGGCCCTATCCTTTTCACTCTCTATACTGCTCCACTATCACATATAATAAACCGTCATCATATCAACTATCACTTTACGCACATGTCTCACGATTCAAAGTAGTGTTACACCTGAAAAACTGCTTCTCCTGGAAAATTGGCCCACTGCTTTGAAGATATCCAAATGGTTTATACAAAACAAAACCGAAGCCATGCGTAGGGACCAAACAAAACTCTCTTCCTTTACAACATTTTAAAGAATCGGTTTAAAACACGGGGCCCTTTTCCACTGCTGTGAAGGGATTAGGGGATGTTATCGACAAAAATGCCTATGCAAAAATTATCACCAGACCTGTCAGTCGTGCTTCTATCAATTACAGCGTATCAGTGCATTTGAAGTCCTGTCACTGATGCAACATTAACTGTTGGTCTTCCAAATTCTCTCTCGTCTGGACTATTGCAATTCTTTGATGGTCTGCAGCAACTTATCCACTCCCTTCAACGTATACAAACTCTGCAGCTCGCCAGTCCTCAGAAAGAAAAAATCTGAACACATTATTCCTCTCTTGCGATCTCTCCATGGTTGCCCGTGCCGCAGAGAGTAAACTATAAGATCAGTACCCTCTGTTACAATTGTCTCCACCAAACAGCACCCCCTACCTCTGTGAATGTCTTTAACCTGTACACTCCTTCTCGTTCCCTCCGCTCTGCTGCAGATACCTTGTGCTTACAAATACCTAGATTCAACCCGTCCACTGTTGGTCGTAGCTCTTTCTCTATTTCTGTTCCATCCATCTGGAACAACCTTCCTCTCTCTCTCTTCGACAGAGGCCTAATATGACACATTTAAAACCAGCCTCAAGACATATTGTTTCAAACCTAACTTTTTTTCCCCCTTTTCATCTCAAAACTGCCCCTGCCTTCAACAGCCCAAATCCCCTTACCCCGCCAAAACCTACAACCTGTGTGTGTGTGTGTGTGTGTGGGGTGTGTGGTGTGTGTGTGTGTGGTGTGTTTTGTGTGCGTGCGTGCGTGTCTATGTATATATAGGTGCGTACATTTGAATTTTGTTTAAGCTAAACGATAGTTATTGGCTCATACTGTAAGAATATGTTAAATGCAAGCGCTCTGTTTTGTCTTTGCAAGATATAGCGCTATAAAAATTTCCCTTTTTTTTTTTTAAATTATTATTATTATTATTTTTTATTTTTAATTTTTATTTATTTATATAAAGCTTATAGTTTTTGTTTAAGTACTTTTCCTTTTTTGGCGTTTAAATGTCTTATTGTAAAAAAGTTATGAGAGTTTTTAAAAAGTGGTAACCAGAGGCTTTAATCACCATTATTTGGGTAGCAACCCCCGTGGGACTCCGGGGGGTATGCTTTTTTAAAGGAGCATGAAGAATGGGATCTTGCCCTCCAACCAGGCATGTCGAAAAAGGGGCATAAGGTGGAACCCTTCCCCAGGTGGGGGGGTTAGACACAGGGCTAACAATGAAAAAAAAAAATTTTTTTAGGGGAACAGCAAAAAAAGAAATAAAAAATACTGGGTGGGCGGGTTTCCCAAGTCATCGGAAGATGCCCCTTGAATGTCAGTGGTGAAAGCCGAAAGGAACCACTGACAGGAAGATGGAAGTCTTAAGCGCCAAAAAAAAAGACCAAAAATAGGATTCGGAAGTGAGAACCATGTTTGAAACAGGAAAACTACGAAAGACGCAGAGATGAGAGGGCTACAATTTGCATTCTGGGAATCAGTGAAAGCGTGGACAGGATCAAAAATACGAGCCACACAGGAGAGACATGCTGTACAGTGGTAGAGATACACCCAAACCCCCATGAGGGAGTGCAATTATCATAAGAAAGGAATGGAAAAATGTCTGTGGAGTAAAAACCCTATAACGCGGGATATGAGGTAAGAAGAAAAGGTAAGCATGCTAATACCACATTATACATCATGCACCAACCAACGACAGTGGAGAAGAAAGCAAAATACATTTATGAACAAATTTCAGGCTGAAAGGAAAAAACAAACCCAAACCCTGACTGAGGATGTGATGGGTGACCAAATGCAAAATCGGAAAGACAACACAAATCAAAAACCATGGAAAAAAGGATGTGGGAGAAAATGACAAGGAGAAAGATTGGTGGAATTCTGCATGACAAACAACCTGGCCCTTTGGGGGGACATTATTTCACACCCTGGAAACCACAAGCTTACCTGGTGTTCCCCAATGGAAAGAGACAAAAAACCGACGACCACCCGATGATCAATGGAGAGGGGGAGACGCTCTAGATGTAAAAGTAAGGAGAGGACCGATATTGGCAGGATCACCCCCTTTTTCACTGCAACCTAAAAGTGAAGTGAGAAAAAATGGATAGGGAAACCAAGAAACAAATTTTGATGGGAAAAAACTGGCAACACCAAAGAAAGAGTGCTTTTTCCCTCCGCCAAAAAAAAGTTCCCGCATGGTGGGAATGAAAACTCCCCACCTCCGAAAAAAAAAATGGGAAAAAAGTCAGGAAGCCCACACACAAGCCACGAAATGTTTAGGACAGGAAGAGGAAGAAAAATGGATTCAGCAAACCCGGAAGCATTGAGAGCAGGGGAGAATAAAAAAGAAATCTTTTGAACAAAGTCAAGGGAAAAAAGGAGTTTTACAAACAACTACAGAGAACAAACCAAAAGTGAAGAGAATGACAAGAACAGACAGCGTACCTACATGGATGATATTGCAAGACAAGCAGAGGAGGCCGCCGCAAAGGGAGAACAAGGACAGGTGTTATAAGATCACTAAGACTGTCAGTGGCAAGTACCGGAGCAACACCGAAACACCAATCCTAGATAAACAAGGCCAAATACTTACCACAGAAGCAGAACAAGATGCAAGATGGGCAGAACATTTCAGCGAAGTTCTCAACAGACCACCACTAACTGAAGAGGCAGATGTACAAGATCCTGATGCTGATCTCAATGTGAACAGCTTACCACCAAAGAAGAAGAGATTATAGCAGCAATCAGCTCTCTCAAAAATGGAAAAGGCCCTGGCCAGGACAACCTCAACGCAGAACTTTTCAAGGCAGATCCAGAATTTGCATCTAAAGTTCTACAGCCACTCTTTGCAGCTATATGGAAGGAGAAACAGCTACCAGCAGATTGGACAGAAGGAGTCATCGTGAAGATCCCAAAGAAAGGAGCCCTGAACAATTGTAACAACTGGAGAGGAATCACTCTGCTATCTGTTCCCAGCAAGATTCTGGCAAAGATCATCATCGGACGAATCTCAGAGACAGTGGACCAACAACTCAGAAAGGAACAGGCAGGTTTTAGACCAGGAAGAAGATGCATAGACCAGATCTTCACCCTGCGCAACATCATCAAACAGTGCACGGAATGACAGAGACAGCTGTATATCAACTTCGTAGATTTTGAAAAAGCCTTTGACAGCATTCATCGAGAAAGTGTATGGCGCATACTCCGAGTATATGGAATTCCACAGGAGATTATCCAAGTCATTAAGAGCTTCTACAGCAACTTCACGTGCAGAGTAGGAAACAGCAAAACCAGTTTCAGTGTACAAACCGGCGTCAGACAAGGCTGCCCCATGTCAGCACTACTCTTCAACCTGACACCTGATTGGGTGATGAGACAAACAACAGCTGACCAGTCACGAGGCATCAGATGGACCCCCTTCTCAACGCTTGAAGACCTAGATTTTGCGGACGATCTGGCACTGCTCTCACATACCCATCATCACATTCAAGAGAAGACATCCCGTCTCAGCACTTTCGCACAGCAAGTAGGCCTGAAAATCAGTCAGAAGAAGACAGAGGTGATGACACTGAACGTTCAGAACCCCTCACCGGTCACAGTGAATGGAGAAGATTTACCAACAACTGAAGAGTTCACGTACCTCGGGAGCACTGTTAGGCATGACGGCGGAGCAGGCAGCGACATCAAGAACCGGATTAGCAAAGCAAGAAGTGCTTATAGAAATCTGAACAATGTGTGGAAATCGTCCCAGTACAGCACCAGAACCAAACTAAGACTATACCAGAGCTGTGTACTTTCCACTCTTTTGTACGGCTCGGAGTGCTGGAGGATGACTGAGAGTGACCTCGACAAACTATCCACATTTCACACGAAGAATCTCAGAAGAATCTTGCGCATCTTCTGGCCTGAGACCATCTCCAACCAAGAACTTTTTGCCCGTTGCAACCAAGAAAGCATGGACAACATCATCATGCATAGGCGATGGGGATGGATAGGGCTTTATCTGCCGTCGGGAACAGGGAAACAACGCCCGAACAGCCCTCCACTGGACACCAGAGGGAAAACGCAAACGAGGATGACCCAAGAACACTTGGCGTCGGACTGTTGAAGCAGAGTTGAAGACCTTCCAACATACCTGGGGAACCATTCAGAAGCTGGCCCAGGACAGACAGGAGTGGAGAACTTTTGTTGCTGCCCTATGTGCCAATAAGGCACAAAGGCATTGATGATGAGTTGGTAGCTAGATGATTGTTGTGCAAAACGCAGTAGTGCACTTTAATGCTTGTGTTTTGTAGTTTGTTTTGATATATAATATGTCTAGTTTTGTTGCGCGGGAAGCAAGATAATCACCATTGAAACTGCAGAAGAAAACACAAATTTTCCTCCATTTTGGCCCAAATCGGCCAATTCAGCTGCAGCTTCGTGGTGCTTGCTTTGTGGTCCGTGCAGAATGTATATACATATATACAAGGGATCGTGCCAGAAGTTAGTAAGTGCCAGTCATCCCTGCACAACCAGTGTGATGTGGAGAGGTAAATAAAGAAAGACTTCCAGCTGCTGACTTCTCCTGAGTCTTCTGTTGCCTGGCTGCTGCACATTGTTCCACTCTTTCCCTACTCTGCCTTTATCGTTGTTTCTCGGCGCTATCATACATGGTACCATTGTAATGAAAAACTGGAAGAAGTCAGTTCATATTTACCTTGTTTTCTTCAACCATTCTCTATCTGAAAAGTGCTCTAAGAGATGTTGAACTTATAGCTAAACGTGGTGTTTTTAAGTTTTCACAACCCTATGAAAGATAGAGAGAGGGAAAGAGACAGAGAGACAGACAGACAGACTGACAGACAGACAGATGTAGTTTGAGGAAGGGGGACAGTGCACCATTCTTCCATGCTGCAGCCCAAATCGTACTCCTTGCAAGGAAATGCCAGTTTCTAGACGACAGTAACAGTGGGAAAGATAGACAGCAATGCTGACAAACAACGCTGTCTTCAGTTGGAAAGTGGCAGGATCCGAAGGTGAAAACCATTTTTGTTCTGCAACTCTGGCCACTAGGCGAAAAAATCACTGTTATCTGCCACTCACATCCCCCATCACATCTGCTTTGTTAACATATATGGCAGATCCCTTCCCCAAGTGGCAAGGATAAATCCAATATTGCTACAGAGAAAAACCCCTGCCGTAATAATAGTAACAGTAAGTAGTAAGGAAGGAACTTAAAAGCAGCAGAACAATCAGCAATGATGGGTGACTTTGGTGACAGTGTAAACCCAATGGTGTTAAAAAAAAGTTGTCTGGATCTGAAGCTTTTGGTGAGGTATCCAGTACATAAAAAACCAGTGACAGAGCTCACTACACTGTTATACAGTGGCAATAGTTTGTTGATAGTGAAGTCCCTGAATATGATGCTTTTGCTGGGACAGTTTGCCTTTAACCGAACCAATAAATACAATGTTAACACAGACCATAAGAAACATGCAGAGAAGCAAAGGAGCAAAGCTGACTGTATCCAAAGTGTGCTGTCAACCTTTTGTACATATTTAAATCTGATGCTAGCAATAAACTCTTTCATAACAGTGGGTCCCGTAAGGTTCAACTTACACAAGAGACAAATCAGTGCAGTGTCCCAATGACTGTTTGAGTATTTAGGGGATAAATGACATAAAAAATCCGTGCAGCGTCCCAATGACTCCTAAAGGAGATAGGGGAGAAGATGGAAGAGAGATGGTCAGTCAGGTGCCCTAAGACTGTCCCTGCCGTCACCAATACAGGAGTGAGTGGATGTCATGCAGGCTCTGTACAACATGTTGCACCAGTATCTGATCAGTCTGTATGGAAACGAGCAAGAAGTCAGGAAGGATGTGAAGCCAATAGTGTTCAACCCTGTCAGCCAAGCATCTCTCGCACGAGCCCCCTAGTGTCTGTCTCTCTTTTCTTTTTTTTTCTTTACACAGAGCTCGGTCAAGAAGATATTCAAAGATTTAAAATTTTACAACGTGACAGCCTGGATATGGCATCTATGGTCGGCGGGGCTATAAACAAAAAAGATTGAATTGGATTGGTACGCCAAGAGGAAGTATTGCAAATACCCATATATGTAAGCTGTTGCACATATATCGTATATATATCGACGGGATAGCTAGTGGTCGGAGCACTCGCTTTCCCCCAGCCAAGTTACAGTTCCCCCAGTACACCCAGCTTTAAAAAAAATGGGTACCTGCCCTCTTTAGGCCAGGGAAGGTAAAGCAGCGAGGGAGAGGATGGGCGCCGCCCCTCAATATGCTGGCCCTAGAGAAGTGAGGTCTCTGACGCCTCGCTCCCCTACGACCTTATGGGACTCCTTTACCTTTACCTTAAAGTCTTATATTGATATGTTTCATTAAAAAATTTTATCAATTTATTGCATTGACATTACAGTCTGATGCCATTGCACTGAACACGCTTGACACTTGTACTGACCAGGACAGCAGTTTCTGGTTTATCTTTTTGATAGACAGTACATTCCTGCTTGACAAGAAAGATTTTAAACTGACTGGCTTGCAATATGGAAAGAATGTAACAGCATGGTGCGTACATGCAGAGACAAGCAAGCGTTACACGAGATGTTTACTCTATGCTCTACATGGACTGGTTCAGTTTTGCCTATACATGTTTCCTGTGGACGTTTCTTTTTGCTGAAAAGTAAATGCTTTACTCTTTCAACTGTCTGACATCTTTGTGTCATTTTAAGAAAACAAAAGCACTTACTAAGGCACTCATGCTGTTGTTGCTATTGTTGTTTTTAACGTTTCTGTTTTATTATCATTATTGTCACCATTGAAGTTCCCAAACCTGACACCTTAGAGGCTCCCGAAAATACGTACTCTACCTCAATAACCCTACCTGTGAATTACTGTGAGATCATTTACACCAGCATGTACGTTTGCCTGAACAGCTTGTATAAATACGTCGCTATGCATGTAGCATAGGTACCACTATTACGTCGACTGCTTTGCTGTGTTACACTGCACACAGTGCTTCATTACTATTACTAATGAGCTGTAGAAGTTTCATGAGAAAGAAGGAGAAACAGTGGATGAGAGAAAGAGGCAGAGAGAGAGAGAGAGAGAGAGAGAGAGAGAGAGAAGAGAGAGAGATAGAGAGAGAGATACAGACAGACAGAGACAGACAGACACACAGACAGAGACAGACAGAAAGATCGTTATCAAGTTTTGGTCTGTCTGTTGCATAAACAGATGACCATTATAACTTTATGACGTTTCATTCTGTGAAAATCAGTGATGTGTAATCATGGGCAACACACCCCTTCTCTTTCTACTTTTGGGTTGCTTCTGTACACATACCACCGGCCTTAGCTGGCCTGCTCACCTAAGTATTGTGGCTGTGTTTTTGATGTGCGAGTTGTTGTTTTTGGTGGTGGTGGTGGTGGTTTGTGTGTTTGGGGGTGGTATGTGTGGTGTTTCTAAGTTTGACACGTAGGGGCACTAAGAAAAGAGTACTCTGCCTCTCTACTACTCCTAAAATTCCTTGTGACCATAGACACCTGCTTGAAGAGAGGTCTGTGTACTGTGCGGCATGCAGGTCCACCGTGTGTGGATACGCCTAGATGCCCACGAACCAGCCCCCAGGTATGGGTCAACTACCAAGACAATATTCCAATGGCCGAACAGACGGAAGAGGAGAACCTGTCTCCCAACAGCTGTGAAGGCAGAGGAGGATGGCCTCGAGGGCAGACTGGACTCTGCAGTACAGTGGAAGCAACCAGTCTAGGAGAACGACCACTCTGCTGTTCAAACACGCCGAAGTCGGGTGCGCTGTGTTTGACTTAAAGGCAGCGCAACCCATATTTGCTCATAATTATGACAGACAACAATGAGTTGCTGAGCGTTCGACAAAGCATAATGGGGGAGCCAATGTAAACTTTAGGGGAAATCCTCCCATCCTCTTGGGGACGGGATAGCTCAGTAGTCAGAGCACTCGCTTTCCCCCAGCCAATGTTAAGCAGCATCGAGCGTTGTTACCTAGTGGATGGGTGACAGTCCCCCAGTTCACCCAGCTGTAAATGGGTACATGAGGTCAGGGGAAAATAAAGCAGTGAGGGAGAGGAGCGCCACCCTCATTATGCTGGCCCCTGGAGAAGCTGAGGTCTCTGATGCTCTGCTCCTCTACGACCACATAGGTTATGAGACACTTTTACTTTTTTCTGTGTTATCTCTCAACGAAACACCACAATGGCTTCTCGAGTCCCTGTGATGAATTGCCATCGTGTGTGTGTGAGTGTGTGTGTGTTGTGGTGGGGTGTGTGTGTGTGTGTGTTTTGTGTGTGTGTTTTGTGTGTTTGTATGTGAGTGTATGTGTGTGAGAGAGAGAGATAGGCAGAGCAGGGCCCCTCTGGCTGGTGACCCCACGCTGGCCTGATATTGATAGACTCCTTGAGGACTTCTGACCCTGAAGAGGCAACATAACAAAACCTGGGCATGACTCTCTCGGACTGAAATGAGCGGCCTGAGACAAAGAGGACAAGACCGCCACAGAAGATGAGGCAGAAAAAAAAATGTTGGCACGGCCATTGGTTGTCAAATAACCATACCAGCATAGGTTTTTTATAGATGATATTAACATTCCCTCATGTAAACCAGCATACCTGTTTGGTGTTCGTGTTACTGACTTTAATTATAGTCAGCGCATAATGAGACACATGGAAAAGAGCCTTCAATCTGGATCCATGTCCAGGTTATTGTTTGTCAGTTGCAGAGAACACACAAGAATATGCAGCCGCCTGCTCTTTCCTTTAAAAGAGATTTCTGTTCTTCTTCCGCCATACAGGCTTTAGAATACACTAGGCTAAGAAGTTGTTGTTGCTGCTGCTGTTGTTGCTGCTGCTGTTGAATGTTCGTTCCCCAGCTTGATCTCTTGGGGTCACCCCAAATGAAGCACTGTCTCACTCATCACACTTGGGAATCTCTGTCAGACCCTAAATATACACTATATTAGAAAGAAGTGTGAGTGTAAAACTGCTTTCAAGTCTCGCGATATAGACAGCCATATTCCGACTTCGGAGGATTTTTCTCTGTTTAAGAGAGTGCCCCCGTGGGACTCCCGGGGTATGCTTGTAAAGCGAGCATCGCAAGAATAGGATCCCTGCCCTCCAACCAGCATGTCGTAAAAGGCGACTAAGGTGGAACCTTCCCCCAGGTAGGGGGGTAGACACAGGGCTAACAATGTAAAAAAAAATTTGTTACGGAAACAGCAACAAAAGAAATAAACAATACTGGGTGTGACGGGCTTCCAGAGTCATCGGAAGATGCTCCTATGAATGTCAGTGGTGAAAGCCGAAAGGAAGCCACTGACAGGAAGATGGAAGTCTTAAGCGCCAAAAATAAGACCAAAATGGATTCTGGAATGTGAGAACCATGTTTGAAACAGGAAAACTAGCGCAAGTTACAGCAGAGATGAGACGCTACAATTTGCATATTCTCGGAATCAGTGAAAGCGATGGACAGGATCAGACAAATACAGAGCCAGCACAGGAGAGACAGTGCTGTACAGTGGTAGAGATGACAGCCAACACCATGAGGGAGTAGCAATTATCATGAAGAAAGGAATGGAGAAATGTCTGATGGAGTGAAAACCTATCAACAGCAGGATGATGAGGATAAGAATGAAAGGTAAGCATGCTAATACCACATTCATACAGTGCTATGCACCAACCAACGACAGTGGAGAAGAAAGCAAAGATGCATTTTATGAACAACTACAGGCTGAAATGGAAAACACACCAAACCATGACATGAGGATAGTGATGGGTGAACTAAATGCAAAAGTCGGAAAAGACAACACAAATCAAGAAAGAGCCATGGGAAAAGAAGGATGTGGCAGCATAAATGACAACGGAGAAAGATTGGTGGAATTCTGCATGACAAACAACCTGGCCATTGGAGGGACATTATTTGCACACCCTGAGATCCACAAGCTTACCTGGTGTTCCCCCAATGGAAGAGACAAAAACCAGATCGACCACCTGATGATCAATGGGAGATGGAGGAGATCGCTCCTAGATGTAAAAGTAAGGAGAGGAGCCGATGTTGGCAGTGATCACCACCTTGTCACTGCAACCCTAAAAGTGAAGCTGAGAAAAAATGGATCAGGGAAACCAAGACAACAAATTTTGATGTGGAAAAGCTGCGCAACACCAAAGTAAAGAGTGCTTTCACCCTCCAGCTCAAAAACAAGTTCCAAGCACTGGTGGATACTGAAAACTACACACCTCCTGACACGACTAATATAAACACCATGTGGAAACAAGTCAGGACAGCCTACACACAAGCCAGCGAAATGTGCTTAATACAGAGACAGAGGAAGAGAAAAAGGTGGATTACAGCAGACACCTGGCAAGCCATTGAGAGCAGGAGAGAACTGAAGAAGAAAATCTTAGAGACAAAGTCAGAGCGGATAAGAGAGAGGTACAAACAACAGTACAGAGAAGCAAACCAAACTGTGAAGAGCATGACAAGAACAGACAAGCGTACCTACATGGATGATATTGCAAGACAAGCAGAGGAGGCCGCCGCAAAGGGAGAACAAGGACAGTGTATAAGATCACTAAGACTGTCAGTGGCAAGTACGGAGCAACACCGAAACACCAATCCTAGATAAACAAGGCCAAATACATACCACAGAAGCAGAACAAGATGCAAGATGGGCAGAACATTTCAGCGAAGTTCTCAACAGACCACCACTAACTGAAGAGGCAGATGTACAAGATCCTGATGCTGATCTCAATGTGAACAGCTTACCACCAAAGAAGGAAGAGATTATAGCAGCAATCAGCTCTCTCAAAAATGGAAAAGGCCCTGGCCAGGACAACCTCAACGCAGAACTTTTCAAGGAAGATCCAGAGTTTGCATCTAAAGTTCTACAGCCACTCTTTGCAGCTATATGGGAGGAGAAACAGCTACCAACAGATTGGACAGAAGGAGTCATCGTGAAGATCCCAAAGAAAGGAGCCCTGAACAATTGTAACAACTGGAGAGGAATCACTCTGCTATCTTTTCCCAGCAAGATTCTGGCAAAGATCATCATCGGACGAATCTCAGAGGCAGTGGACAACAACTCAGAAAGGAACAGGCAGGTTTTAGACCAGGAAGAAGAGCATAGACCAGATCTTCACCTGCGCAACATCATCAAACAGTGCACGGAATGACAGAGACAGCTGTATATCAACTTCGTTAGATTTTGTAAAAGCCTTTGACAGCATTCATCGAGAAAGTGTATGGCGCATTACTCCAGCATATGGAATTCCACAGGAGATTATCAAAGTCATTAGAGCTTCTACAACAACTTCACGTGCAGAGTAGGAAACAGCAAAACCAGTTTCAGTGTACAAACCGGCGTCAGACAAGGCTGCCCCATGTCAGCACTACTCTTCAACCTGACACCTGATTGGGTTATGAGACAAACAACAGCTGACCAGTCACGAGGCATCAGATGGACCCCCTTCTCAACGCTTGAAGACCTAGATTTTGCGGACGATCTGGCACTGCTCTCACATACCCATCATCACATTCAAGAGAAGACATCCCGTCTCAGCACTTTCGCACAGCAAGTAGGCCTGAATAATCAGTCAGAAGAAGACAGAGGTGATGACACTGAACGTTCAGAAACCCTCACCGGTCACAGTGAATGGAGAAGATTTACCAACAACTGAAGAGTTCACATACCTCGGGAGCACTGTTAGGCATGACGGCGGAGCAGGCAGCGACATCAAGAACCGGATTAGCAAAGCAAGAAATGCTTATAGAAATCTGAACAATGTGTGGAAATCGTCCCAGTACAGCACCAGAACCAAACTAAGACTATACCAAAGCTGTGCACTTTCCACTCTTTTGTACGGCTCGGAGTGCTGGAGGATGACTGAGAGTGACCTCGACAAACTATCCACATTCCACACGAAGAATCTCAGAAGAATCTTGCGCATCTTCTGGCCTGAGACCATCTCCAACCAAGAACTTTTTGCCCGTTGCAACCAAGAAAGCATGGACAACATCATAATGCATAGGCGATGGGGATGGATAGAGCATATCTGCCGTCGGGAACAGGGAAACATCGCCCGAACAGCCCTCCACGGACACCAAAGGGAAAACGCAAACGAGGACGACCCAAGAACACTTGGCGTCAGACTGTTGAAGCAGAGCTGAAGACCTTCCAACATACCTGGGGAACCATTCAGAAGCTGGCCCAGGACAGACATGAGTGGAGAACTTTTGTGGCTGCCCTATGTGCCAATAAGGCACAAAGGCATTGATGAAAGAGAGTGCTGGTTGTTATGCTAAGAGCCTGTCATGGATAAAAACAATGCCCGCGTACCATTTTAAAACATGACATTTCAATGTAAGCCTAGGCACTTTGCTTACATCAGTAACTGACAACCCAACTGTTTCACCTACAGCCTTGATCTCCGCACTTGGAGACAAAGATTGAAAAATAAGGCTGTAAAATTAGGAGGGGCAGGGAGAATATAATACCAGTTATGAAAAGACACACGTAGAAACCCAGCACACTCGTGAAAACACACACACACACTCTCACTCACTCATCCCTTGGTCGGGACGACCGTTGGGGTACCCGCACGGACGCTGCAAGTGGACCGCCAAATGGTTCTGTCCTGGGCTGCTTTCAGGAGGTTTGGTACAGTGAGGCCGGTTTACTCCTTGATGTTGGATATCAAGCTTTTGCTCGGTGGTCCCTACCTCCTTGCTCCTTCCACCATTCCCTGCAGGACTGTCTTTGACAGGCTGTTATGCCTTGTTGTGTGGCCAAACCATTTCAATTTCCTCCATTTGACTCTATCTAGCAATGGTTCTTGTTTGTCAGCCAGTGCCTCGATCTGCTGCCAGACGTAGTCGTTGGTTTTACGGTCTCTGTAGGTGATGTTCAGGATCCGCCTGAGGCACTTCATCCCAAAGGCTTGAATGCGACGTTCTAATCGGCAGTGAGTGTCCATGCTTCACAGCTGTACAAGGCAATGGATGTGATGAGTGCCTTGTAGAGTCTGACCTTAGTGTGGGTTCTGATGTTATGGTGTCTCCACACTTTCGCCATCTTAGTCATGGAGGAGAGTGCCACAGCAAGTCTGATCTTCACCCCTTGTGTGCTCGTACCTTCTTTGGTGATGACTGCTCCAAGGTACTGAAAGTTTCCACCTCCTCTAGTGTCTCGCCACTCATCTTGATGCTGGTGGGAGTGGTCGGTGTGGTACTGTTCACTAGGATCTTGCTCTTTTCCGTGCTGATCTCCATACATGGGCATTGGCTGATGTTTCCAGGCTGGTGGTGAGATCCTGGAGTTCTTCACTGCGGCCCAAGAAATCAATACCGTCTGCGATTTGAAGATTGCGACTGGCCTTCCTCCTATTGTGATTATGGTCTTGAAGTCAAGGAGGGCCTCCTGCATGATGTTCTCCAGGAACACGTTGAAAAGAACGGGAGATAGCAGGCAGCCTTGTCGAACTCCAACTGAAGTCCGGAAGAACTCCCCGATTTCTCCACCCATGAGGACTGCGCTGTGGGAGCTGTCATACAGCGCCTGGATGACTTGAATCAGGTCCTCGTCGAAGTTATAGTCTCTCATGACTTGCCACATAGCTTCTTGCCACACTCGGTCGAAGGCCTTGTTGAAGTCAATGAAGTTGTTGTAGAGCTGTAGTTGATGTTGGAGGTGCTTCTCTATGAGCATTCTGATGTTGAAGATCTGCTCGACAGTGCTTCGACCTGGTCTGAATCCTGCCTGTTCTTCTGATAGGATTTCTTCTGCTTGTGGTTTCAGTCTGTTCAAGGCAATGCGTAGATGGCTTATCATTATTATCAATAGGAGCACCTGTCAGACAGATCTTTAATCACTCACTCACTCACTCAGTCCCATGTCCCAAAGGACGTAGTGGGGACATGAGAGAAGACGCAACAGAGATCTTTTTCCATGCTTCACGATCCTGAGTGGCTAGTAGAAGGTGTGGCAGGGGTTGAGCGGTCCATTCTTTGATGTTGTCAACCCATGATTTCTTTTGGCGGCCTCTTTTTCTCTTGCCTTCAACCGTTCCCTGCAAGATGGTTTTTGCTAAGGTGTTGTGTCTCTTGGTGTGACCAAACCACATCAGTTTTCTTCTCTTTATGGTGGAGAGCAGAGGTTCTTGGGGTCCCACACACTTTTTGATTTCTTCTTTCACATAGTTGTTGGTCTTGTGTTCTTTGTATGATATTTTGAGGAGTCTTCTGTGGACTTGTTCTCGAATGCTGGATTCTCCTCTCTAGCTCTGCTGACAGGGTCCATGATTCACAGCCATATAGGAGGATAGATATTACGAGGGATTGTAGAGGTGATATTTGGTGCAGAAGCTGATGTTGTTGCTTCTGTGATCCTCTCGAGTCTGGCTAGAGCAGATGTTGCTGTTGCAATGCAAGCTTTTACTTCATTGTTTGATGTGCCATCTTTTGTTAGGATAGAGCCTAAGTATTTGAAATGGCTCACCTCTTCCAGTATTTCTCCATTCATCTTTATTTCCGTGCTGTCATTACTAGCGCTGTTGACCATGATCTTTGATTTCTCTGTACTGACCTCCATGCCGTATGCGCTGGCTCGATCTGATAGACTATCTGTGAGGTTTTGCAGTTCTTGTTTGTTGCCACCCATGAGGTCAATGTCATCTGCAAATCTGAGGTTGCGAAGGGGTCTTCCACCAATGGAGATGGAAGTGTGGTGGTTTTGCAGTGTGTCTGTCATGATGTTTTTGAGGAAGAGGTTGAAAAGTACAGGTGAGAGAAGGCAGCCCTGACGGACCCCAACCGTGGTCTTGAAGAACTCGCCTATGTGATTGTTCATGAAAACTGCACTTCTTGCGTTCTCGTACAGTGCCTTGATGACTTCAATGAGGCAGTTGTCAATGTTGAAGTGCCTGAGTACTTGCCAGAGGCTGTCATACCATACCCTGTCAAAGGTCTTTTTGAAGTCTATGAAATTGTGATACAAGTCTTTTTGGTGTTGGAAATGTTTCTCTGTCAGAATCCTCAGATTGAAAATGTGTTCCATTGTGCTGCGTTTTGGTCTAAAGCTGGCTTGTTCTTCTGCCAGGAGTTTTTCCGCTTGGTTTTTCAGTCTGTTGAGGACTACCCGCAGCATGATCTTGCTAGGATGGCTTATGAGACTGATGGTTCTGTAGTTCTGGCATTGCTTGAGGTTTCCTTTCTTTGGTAGGGGTATTACAAGAGACTGTGTCCATTCTTCTGGCCATTCTTTGGTGTCGTGAATCTTCTGACAAAGTTCTGTGAGTCGAATTCTGACTTTCGCTCACGTCGGGAGCGGACGTGTTTTCGGGAGCTGTGAAATGAAAGCGATTTTCTGATCTTTGATGTATTAGCACAGTGTTGACAGCATCTGCTTTGTACAGTAAAGGGATAAGCAAAAGACCCTTCCCAAAAATGGGAAAACCCAAAAAGGCCACAGCAGATAGTATGCTTACATTTTTTCTTTGCTTTTGATTTTGGGGGAGAACCGGGTAACATTTTTGTTGTGTTTTTTTGACGTACGGCAAAAGCAAAAGGAAATGGGGATGAAACCCGAAAAAGGCTCCACAAAGGCAAACGGTTTGCAGAAATTTCTAGAATGCTATAAAAATAAAACCCGGGGGCGGTGAGGAAGGGGAAAAAATTTTATCAAAAATCATCATCAAAATCTCAGCTCGGGGGGGGCGGGGGGGGGGGGGAAAATGGTGGGAGAGAGAAGTGCGCCAAAGTTTGGGTTGACTGTCCCGGCGAGGTGACATTTGAAAAATAGCAAAGACGTGAAGGATGGGTCTTTTGGCATCGAGAACACTCCCAAAAGAAAACATTGTCTTTTCTTTTCGTCGTGATGCATGCGCAGCCCAAAAACGAGAAAAAAAAACATCGCAGGACAAAAAGAAGCTGGACGGACAAGGACAGTTGGACAATGCGGAATTCAAGAAATGCTGGGGCATACAAAAAAAAACGCCAACTTGAAACCAAGAGGAAAAAACAAAACCCTTCTTTTGGACGGGATCGAGCAGTTGGAGGGTTTTGTCTTTGAGCCCAGAATAGAAAGACGTTCTGGCACCGAGGGAAAGACGCTGAAGGGGGAAACAAAATGAAAAGAAATTAGACAAGTGTGTAGAGAAGAAAAACATCAAAGGATTTGAAGGGACCAAGAACAGCATGGTCGAAAATTTTTAACTCGGTGTACGCATTCCGGGGGTTAAGGGGAGAGAGGAAGGGTGGATGATGCAAGGACGCTCCCGGGAAATGTTCACGCAAAGATCGGGATACCAGTGAAAAGGCCGATGAAATCGCGCACCGCAGGGGGGCACCCGATAATTTGTTCGGTTCCCTTCGGGGGTGGAGGGTCCGGAATCGAGTATGGCTGACCCCCGCAAGTGAAGAAAAACGGGGGTGTGGTGGGAGAGGACTTGCCCCCAACTAATTACAAAACGCTGAGCGAAAGTCAGATTCACCCTCCTCGCTCCGGGTCCTCAAACGGCAAGGTTTTGGCGAAATTAAGAACGGCAGGACATGAAACTTGATATTCAAAGGCTCCATCTAAAATAACCAAAGAATGTGAAAGAATGCCCGGCTGGGGAGTCATCATTTTTTCGATGTTTGTTCCTTTTTGTTGAGACCCCGGGGTGGTGTGGTGGTGTGGGGAATTCGTTTTTTTTTAGGGGGAGGGGTGGGGGCAGGGAACCCCCCCCCCCACCCTCGGGAAAAAAAATTTTTAAAAAGATCTTTTGAGGGGGTTTTTGTTACAGGTAGTGGGGGGAATTGGCTGTTTGGTGGGTTCCCCGAGGTCCTTGAGGTTGGGGGCTTTAAAAAACATGTAGCTTATACAGGTCGTTAATTATAGTCTAATTGGGTCCTTTGATTTAATGTTAGGATTAAAATTTATTGTTCATTAGTGGTCTGTTTTTTTTTCTTTTTTTCTCTTTTTTCCTCTTTGGGGGTTTTTCTTCCTTGCCTCCCTGCTTATATTCTGAGTGGGTCAGCCCCTCCCTCCTTCACATTTTTTTTCATTTGGTTGGGAAGGGAAAATGTTAGAGTGTGGCTTTGTGGGGCTTGGGGGGTTTGAATCTGTTTTTTGCAGTGTGGGATTGTTGGGATGATGTTTTTTGGTTGTTGGCTGATGGGGCAGGGGTTTTTTGAATGGGTTTGATGTTGTTGGATAAAGTGGGAGGTGACCAGGGCGTTCGCCCGCCCCTCCCCCTTTTTTGCCAGTTTTGTTTTCTGCAAATCTTTTTGCGTTAAAGATTTTTGTTTGCTGGGGGGCGGGCCAATTGTTTCTAGTTGGGGCAGTCTGGACTTTGAAAAAGAGGGGATGGCCAAGGGGGTTTGCCCAGTCTGGGGGTGGGGGGGGGGAAGTGGGGCCGTGAAAGGCCCTTGACAGTCAGGGCAGGGGGACGTGGTGAACCCCATGGTTTGGTCAGTGGGGTCAGCTGGCTCCTGCTTTTGAGCACTTCATTCAAGGTGCTTTTGGTGCATGTTGTTCAAAATTAAAGGGCAGATTGTGTCCCTCCCCCTTACTAAAGGTGTGGGTTGTGTGGCTGGTGTCCCCTGTGGGCGGTAGTAGGTGTATATGTATGGTGTGTGGACGTGCATAGTTTATTTGAAGATGAATATACTTTCTAAAGGCGTGGTGGAGGTTTTTAAAAATTTTTTATTTGTGTTTTTGTTTTTTTCCAGACGTTTTTTTACTTCGTGCCCCCCCCCTCCCGCGTGGTAAGTGTGTGTGTGGAAATCGTGTTTTGGGGGCACATTTTTTGGTGAAAACTGTCACTTCCCCCCTGGGTTGGTGTCGTGTGGGGGGTGTACTGTTTTTAGCTCCTTTTGGGAAAACTGTTTTCCCTTTTTGATGACAATTGCCCTACAGTTCCTCCCCCCCCCCCCACCCTCCCCTTTTTGGTGTGTGGTGTGTGTTTTTTTTTTTTGTTTGTTTTTTTTTTTTTGTTTTTGTTGGGGGGGGGGGGTGGACAGTTCGGGGGGAAAAATGTCACCCGAAGGGACTGTACAGTAACATTTCCTTTTATTGTTTGTTATTGTCTTTTGAGATTGGAATGGAGGGACACAGGTTGGGTTTTTGGGGTTTTTTTGGTTTTTTTTTTTGTTGTTGTTGCCCGGGGGTTTACTTCACATGAAATTTAGGTTTTTGGGGTTTTGAAAGGGCCCTGCTTTTTTGCTGTTGTTTTTAAGAATGAAGACGATTAAAGCGGCCTTGTTGGGTTGAAAATTTAAATAAAAATGTGTTATTATTTAGTGAATCTTTGGCATATTGAGATACTGATGTTTGGCGCCCCATGGCGATTTAAGTTTGAATTAAAAAGGGTGTTGAGGGGAATGTTTTCAAAAAATGGACTGCAGTGTTGACCTTTTTGGGGGGGGGGGGGGGGGGGGAAAAAGGCCCAAAAAAATATTAATAAAAAAAGAAATTTTAAAGGCGAACTGAAAAGCAAAAATAAAAGCGCTCGTTTCATTTCATCCACTTTAATCAGGGTTTTTCCCGTAAATTTGGGGGCCTTCTGGGGGGGGCGCGTCCCACAAAGCGCGCCCCCCCTTTTTTTTCTTTTTTTGTCGAAACGTATTTTTTCCCCACAGGGTTTTTTTCAAGAATTTTGCCGGGGCAGTTCTGTTGCCGGGTTCTTTTACGGGCCGGGTGGTTGGTGAAACACGCGGGCCTCGGTTTGTCGTTTTCCCGGGGACGGCCCCCCGGACCGCCATCAGGTTTGGGGGAGGGGGGAAGGGGTTTTCCCGGTCCGGGGGGGGTGCGCCGCACACTTCCCCCCGGTTTTTTTGCTTTTAGACGGCGCTTTGCCCAAAACCCCGACCCCCCATATACACATCAAAAAGGGAAAAGGGGGAAAAAAAAAGGGGAAAAAAAATACGATTTGATGTGGGCTTAAGTGTCTGTGTAGGTGTCTGCACGGGGTTTGTCACCCCCCCCCCCCCACACCCCCCCCTGCTAGTGCACTTTTCGGGTGTGTGGTGGTTCAGTTCAACAAGGAAATTTATTTTTAAAAAGGTTATTTTTGATTGAAGGTTTAGGCTGGGTTTTTTTTGGTTTTTTTAAATGCAGGTTTGCGGTCCCTTTGGGCCCTTTTTGGGTCCCCCACCTCCCCCACTGTTTTTTGTGGCATTGGTGATGTTTTTTTTTACTGGATTTTGATGGCACACTGCAAAACTTGGGCATGCATAGACTTGGTAAATTTGCGTGGGGTGTGGGGTGCTGCTTTCTTTTTGGGCATTACCTTAAAAGGTTTTGGTTTTATGGCGTGTGTGTGTCGGGCCCTGGGAAATTTGGGGGGAATGTGGGTCTCCTGGTTGGGAGACACCCCTGGGGGGGGTGTGGAGGCGTGGGGTTGCCGGGGGTCTCTCATCTCGGGGGGCTTTCTGCTCAGGGTGATTCCCGGGGGGCATGGAAAAGGTGGGTGCGTGTTCTGGATTTCTCCGGGTTTTTTGTGGGGTGTGGGTGGGTTGTGTGTATGAGTTTTCACCAGTGGGGGAATTTTAGGATGGGGTCTCCCGTTCTCTTCCCCCCTTCCCCCCCCCCCCCCCCCCCCCCCCCCCCCCCCCCCCCCCCCCCCCCCCCCCCCCCCCCCCCCCCCCCCCCCTCCGCGCCGCAAGCTCTTTCCCCCTTTTCTTTTGGGGTCTGCTTTAAAATATTAAAAAAAAAAAAGAGTTGCTCCCCTGCATCCCCTGTTTCAAAAGGGCTGTCAGGGGAAATTTTGCTATTTTTTATTTTTTTTTGTTTGTTGGTGTGTGATTGGGTGTGAAAATGTGGACAAAGTTTGGTTTCATTGTCCTTTTTTGTCTTACATATTTCTGTGAAAAAAAACCTGTGGGGCGTTTTTTTTTACGAACAACTTTTTGGGTAGGTTTATATACATTTGTGATTTTTTGCCCCTGATCGAATTGTTTTGCAATGTTTTTAACCCTGTACTTTTTAAAACAAGTTTAAAAAATTATGTCTTTAAAAGGGCACCTTAGGATACTTAATGTCAAGGGTAGGGGGTCACGTAAAAGTAGAGATGTTTTTTTTATTAAGGCAAAAAAGCTCTCTATATTGCTGCAAGATAAATTTTGATCAAAAATGGAAAGGGGGGTACATTCAGAATGGGGGTTTCAAATGTTTTTTTGCCCCGTTTCGGTCGAATTTTAGAGGGGGGTTTCTGTTTTTTTTGCAAATGTTTTGAATTTAAGGGAAAAAATTAGAAAGATGCAAATGGTTATTTCATTTGATTTCTTTTAGCTTTGAGAAAACTTTCTTTTGGGGAATGTTATGGTCCAAACAAGGGGTGACCCCGCTTTTTTGTAATTTAAAGGGAAAAAAAAAAACGTAAAAAAACAAAAAATATTTCAGTGGGGGATTTGGGAATGTGGATTAGATCCCATATTTTTGCTAAAATATATTCAACAAAAATCCCAGGCAAAAAAAGGAAAAATTTAGGGCCTATAAAAAATTTGGTTTAGCAACTTTTTGGGGAGACAAATCTGGAAAATAGGCGTTACACATGGCGTAAAACCAACGCCCCCGAGCAAGGCCGGCTTTATTTCTTTTTGGTGTCGATCACCCAATGGGATTTTTTAAAAACGCTGATATTTTTCCGGGCTTCGCTCAGATCACTCAATTTACCTTAACATTAAAGTTTGGGAAAAATGAAAAGCCATAATTTTGGGAATTTAAATTATCCTTATTAAAGAAAACATACGTGGGGGAGTTAATAAAAAGACACCAATTTTATATTTGAAAATGCAGCAAATTTTTTGATAAGGGAAAATATAATGAAAAATTTAAAAAAGGTGATATTGAATTTTAAAAATTTCGACAGGGTGGGTTTTTTGGGTTTTTTGCTAATAAAAAACGGGGGGAAAACTATTGCAATCCCCAAAAAAGAAGAAAAAAGGGTTTAGCAGCGAACATAAACTTATCAAGTTAGAAAATTAGAAAAAATTTAAAAAAACAGACGAAAACATTTTAGCAGATTAGGAAAAAAGCCAGGAAATTTAAAACAAAAAAGAGACAAAATAATGGAAAAGGGGTTTATTTAAAATCCCCGGGGAAGATGGGTTGCTGAAGGGGGAAAAAAATTTTTAAAGTAATTTTGCAATTTAGAAAAACGGAAAAATGTTTTCAAGCAAATGCAAAGTTGATAATTTGTGACGGGGGGAATAGAAGACCCTAAGACAAGCAAGGAAAGGAAGATTTATGAAAAAATTGTATAAAAAAGAAAAGAGAAAATGTGAATAAACGATCTTGTCAAAAACTTCTGATTATCCCCTGAGCAAAAAAATTTAATGGAAGGAAATATACTCTTGATGAAGCAATCAGGCATTAAAAAACGAAAAATGGTAAAATCCAGCCTGATGGGTTTATGCGAAATTTTTAAATTCTTTGGGGCCCCCTTTGGCCCTTTGTTGTCAGATTTTAAATGAAGTACAAGCCTGGTGAAAAAGTTGCAACACAAAAAGAAGGTGTTTCACTTGTATCCAAAAGGGGATAAATCAAAAGTAAAAAGAATGGCACCTTCTTCTATTAATGTTGTATAAAAAAAGGTTTTTTCTATTGCCAAAAATAAAAAGAAATTTTCCCTCCTTTTCAAGAAAACCAAACTGGGTTTATCAGTAACAGTATATGGGGGATAATGTAAGATTTTTTTTATGATTTTTTAACTATCTAAATGTTAAAAGTTGCCAGGCTTGTACTTGATTGATTTTTAAAAAGCCTTTGATTCTTAATTGGGGGTTTTTATGAAAGTTTTGAAAGCATATGGGTTTGGAATAGTATTTTTCGTTGGGGTTGAAACATTTATAAGGAAAAAAAATAACAGGGTTGGAAGGACAGAGTGGGGAGGGTTTAAAATTTAAAAAGGGCAGCAGGGAGATTCAGTTTCACCCCATTTATTTAACCCCCGTGCAGAATTTTAGGTCAAGAAAGGAAGATAAAATAATTAAGGGAAATTTAAGTAAATGGTAGAGAACATTTAAGGATTCTACAGTTTGCGTGACACCCCAATGTTTATATTTGGGGATAGGGTTTCTTTTGAACAATCAATATTTATTTTGACGTTTAGAGAGTGTCAGGTTTTATTCTGAAATGTATAAAACACAAATTGTATGGTGGGAAAAAAAGAAGATCAGGGAAAATATTTTGTCCCCATTAAAAATATATGGAACCCCTCTAAAATTTTAAATATGGGATTTGGTTTACTGATAATTTAGTTTCTGTGAAAATATCAAATATAAAGATAAGTTTTGCGGAAATAAAAGTATGTTTAAATCTGGGGGAAAACAACCCTCACTCCAATTGGAAAGTTGCTGTATAAAACTCTTTTTTCCAAAATTAATTCATCTCTGGTTCGCACAAAACCCCTACCCGTTTATCGAAGCTCCCAAAAATTAAGCTTTCGTTTGTTTTTGGAACGGAAAAAAAAAGATAGAATTTAACAGGAAAAAACCCGTTAAAAAGAATTTTAAGGGGGTTTTTGTGCAATAAAGTGTATATTGAGGTTTAAAAAGGGGCAAAAAAAAATTAAAAGAAAACCTAAATCCCTAACAAAAAACCAAAATGTTGTTCCCAAAAGGCAGAAAAAAAAATGCTGATACAGGGGGCAAAATTTTCAGCAAAATACAAGAACCCGAGATGTACAATTTAAAAAAGGGTACAAATTAGAATCGTACATAAAAATTGCACAAAAGGTTCTTCATGCTATGGGGTGTAAAAAACACTGCACAATGCCTTTTTTGAAGGAACGAGACTCATTGAAACATTTTTTAGGAAAATGTACTTTGTAGTTCTTTTTGAAATGCTGTTGAAACTTGTTGAATGAAAATGTTTATAAATTCACTTCTAAGATGTCCGAGAATGGTCATTTTTGGAGTGATAGTTTTAGAAACAAATGTATATTTGGGTTTTATTTTTTTTTGGTAAAATATATATTTAAGTGTAAAATGACAGCAAAAATCCCCAAAATTTTTTTGTATTTCAAAAACCAATAAAAGCAGAAGCAAAAGAAAAATTTAAAGCAAGAATAAGTGGTAAAATTGACAGATTTCCAATGCTTGGGGTGCATTTTAACCAATTGTAACCCAAGGATCGACGTTTATAAGAAATCTGACAAACTTGTTGGGTATTGCAAAAATCGTTAAATATTTTTATTTCTATGTTTACATTGAAGAGTTTGTTTAATCATCCAAATTGTGATTGTTGAAAGTTCATGGGTTTAATGTTCCTTTTGTGCGTATGTTGTATTATATATGTAAAATGTTTGCTATAAAAAAAAGATTAAAAAAAAAAAAAGTTCTGTGAGTCGCCTTGCTGTTTCATTCCCTCCATTTTTTTATGAGTTCAGCTGGGATGTTATCGATTCCAGGGGACTTTCCCTTCTTCAATTGTTTAATAGCTGTGTCTACTTCAAACCTTAGTATTGGTGGGTCTTTATCTTGGTGTTCAGGGTTTTTTTCATAAACTATGTTGGTATCTGGGTGTAGTAGGTAGTTATACAATCCCTCACAGTATTCCGTCCAGCGTTGGAGGATGGCATTGCTTTCCGTTAAAAGATTTCCTTCTTTGTCTTCAATAACAGAGGCATTAGGCTGTGTGGTTTTTGTTAGTGATTTCAGAGTGTCGTAAGCTGTTTTGCTGTTTTCCTTGGCCATTCCAACTTCGATGCTGTGGCATTGTTCTTCTATCCACGCTTTTTTGGCTTCTCTCATCTTTTTCCTCACTTCTCTGTGGCTATTCCTGTATTTGTTGTTGGCTTCTTGACTTGTGAACTTTTGTTTCTTAAGCTCTCTTCTTTTGTCGCAGAGGTCAAGAACCTCATTTGTCACCCAGGGTTGTTTCTTTGTTCTGCTTCTTCCTAATGTTTCTTCTGCTGCTGTCATTAGCACTTCTTTGATGTTGTTGGCTAGTGTGTCCACATCATTGCCGATGGCTGTGAGTGCGGCGAACTTTCCTCCAATGTTGCCTTAGAAGATCTCAACCACTGTTGGGTCTTTGAGTTTTTCCAGATCAAATCTTATGCGTGGGTTTTTTGGCTGTTGTTTTGCTTTCAGTTTCAGCTTGATGGTGGTAAGTACAAGGTCGTGGTCACTGCCAATGTCAGCTTCTGGGAATGTTCTTGTGTTTGCCTTGTTTATGCTGGATTTGAATCTTTGGGGGGACAGAATGTAGTCATTTGATTGTGAATCAGACCATTTGGTGAGTGCCAAGTTGATGTTCTAGATGGCTTGTGAGGATGGAGTGTGTTTGCCAGAGTTAGTTTGTGCTTCTGTGCGAATTCCAGCAGCCGCTGTCTTCTTTCATTTGTTTCTCCTAGTCCAAAGCGTCCTGTGGCTCTTGCCCATGTGTCTTAGGCATCAGGTCCCACCTTAGCATTCCAGTTGCCTTCCACAATAAGAATGTCTTTTTGGGGCGTTTTGAAGATGACGTTTTCAAGTTGTTCATAGAATTCTTCTATCTGGTCATCATCGTAGTCAGATGTTGGAGCATACACTTGGATGATGGTGAGATTCTGGGGTTTTGCAGAAACTCTGTTTGAGATGAGTCTGCTGGATACTGGTGTGCAGCTGACGATGCTTGACACAATCTCTTTCCTGACAATGAAGCCTACTCCATGTTGATGTAGTTTCTCTTCTCCACTGGACCATATCTTGTGGCCGTCTTGCGTGGTTGTTTCTCCGAAGCTAGTCCATCTGACTTCCGCGAGCCCAGGATGTCCCATTTATATCTTTTTAGTTCATGTGTGAGTTCCTGTACTCTTCCTGTTTGATATAGAGTCCTTACGTTCCATGTTCCAATGGTTACTCCTTTAGCTAGAAGCTTTAGAGTTGGTTCTGCTCCAGTAGCGCACTTGTCACTCCCACCCTGTAGGCTTGCAGTGGGTAGCGCGGTCGTTGTTGATCCGGGCCTCGACCGATCCGGCATGTTTTTCTGTTTTGTTTTTATCATCATGTCCTTGCAGTGGGCTTGAGGAAGCTTGGTGGCGCCCATCTCCTCTCCAAGACTCCTACTGGTGAGTAAAAAATCACCAGCCCCTCACAACGTTTTGCCCGCCAGTAGAAGCGGTTACCGGGGTGTGGGTGGGTTAAGGACCCGGACCCAGTAGTGAGAGTTAAGTGCCAAGTGAGGACCAGTGCTCCCGTCCATCCCGAGGGATGATACTGCCAGGTTTACAAAGGTACCACCTCTCCTTAAGCACACCATACACCCCAATTGATCGCTCTGAAACCTACACAAATTTAGTCATGGCAAGAAAGGCTAGCGCTTTATTTTTTAAGATAAAACTGAATGCTTTTATCACCAAATATAGCAAAAGCATCAAATGTTTGTGTGGTGAGAAAATTTCTAGCATTCATATAATTTTTTAATGTAAGAGTCTAAAACGATTCTTGCCTTCTTTTTCTGAAAAATTCTTGGATAAGATATTTTAAAATATTCATTGACGTTTCGTATAACAAAATCTTTAATGAACAGTCCTATAGGACATTTGTTATAGCTATAAGTCGTATTAGTATTTCTTATGTATGTATTTGTTGCTATCATTGCTTAGCCTTTTTTGTATACTGCCTATGATTTTTAGCAACAAATACCAATTTCACAGCACACAACCATCAACATCAATGTCCCTTCCCCTCCCCTTCCCATCGTCTAATATCACTTCGAGTGAACAGACGTAAAATTGACTCAACAACATACAACACTCACAACATATTACACACACACAGTCACACACACACACACACACACACAACCACACACACAAACAACACACACATACACAAATCAAGCGCGCACGCGCGCGCGCCCCCACACACACACACACACAATCTACCAAACAAAAGTCCCCCAGACAGCACTAACAACAAAGGCAAAATAAGCAAAACGAACCCTTGTGAAAGGCATGAAAAACCTGTCATATAAGCCATAATGTACTGATTATATTACCCTGCCAATGCAATGCATTACGATGTGTCTATAAGAAGTCTATCCACCCCTCCTCCTCTGCTTCTTTACCGTCTACATAGATGTGTCTGGCAGAGTACCCCCCTACTGACTACCTACTCCACCACCTCGTTTTCTTCTGACATGATGTGCAGCCTGCCATCCCTCTAACATACACTTTCCATCCTGCTAGATGGATCGGTGGTCTAGAGGTAACGCACCTGCACTAGAAAGCCAAAAGTCCGGGTTTCAAGTGTGTGGTTACCCCGAGTGGATGCCGAGGCCTGTCAGTATAAATAATTATTATCATAAATAATTATTCATTTCCCCACCTTTGAGAAATTCTGTGCGAGGAAATCCCTCTTCTTTATCATTCTCTTTGTTTCTGCCTTGCTTCTTTCCTTCCTGTCACCTCTTTCTTGTCTATTTTCTGCCGTCTTGGTTCTTTCTTTATCATCATCATCATCATCATCATCATCATCATCAGTCCCGTGACCTTGGCGGTCGTGGAGGAGACACGAAAGACGATGCCGTGGTAAGCCTCCTCCATCCATCTCGGTCCTCGGCTCTGCGCAGTAGTGCCGAGTCATTCATCCTGGTCCATTCTCTGATGTTGTCCATCCATGACTTGTTCTGTCTTCCCCTCTTTCTGCCACCTTCGAGTGTTCCCTGCAGTACTGTTTTTGGCAGAGTGTTGTGGCGGGTGACGTGGCCGAACCATGTCAGCTTTTTCTTCTTGACGATGGTGAGAAGGGGTTCCTGTGGACCTGCCAGCCGTGTTATTTGACTCTTGACAAATTCATTGGTCTTTCGTTCTCTCCAGGATATGCCCAGCAGTTTTCTTTATAGAAAGACTTAAAAGATAACAATTCTCTCCCACACCGAAGTCGGATACACTGGGCCTGACTTGTGAGGGGCTTAACGGCAGCGCGATGCATTTTCGCGAATATGACAACAATAGTTGCTGTCTAAGCGTTCGAAGAAGAAGAAAGTGTGAGATGGTTTGATACCATTTGTGCCCGAAACTTTCCCCATCCGCAAGACCGTGAGTGGTGGTCTGGGTACTAGTCTTCCGATAAACCGAGGTCCCGCGTGCAATACTCATTTACTGCACGTAAAAGAACTCATGGCAACAAGAGAGTTGCCCTTGGCAAAATTCTGTTATAAGAAGCCACTCTGATAGGAGAAAAAGAAAAAAAATGGATGGAGCTGTTCTTGTGGTGACGCGCTCTCCCCGGGAAGAGCAGTCTGAATTCCATGCAGATAAAGTGGTATACAATACAATACAATGCATCACAATACAGTACAGTACAATAAATACAATAATGTCTCCCCCTTCCAGCTCGCCTCCAATACTACGGGACGGGACGGGATAGCCCTATGGTTAGTGATGCATTCGTGATCTGCTGACCCAGGTTCGAATCTCGTTCAAGAGGATTTTTCCTCTGGAGTTAATCTCAGTGCCGACTCCACTCTCCCCAACAGTCCTTCGGATGAGACTCAAAACCGAGGTCCCGTGTGCGAACGCACGCAGAACATCTTGCGCTTACGTTAAAACCCGTTCCGCTTTTTCGGAAGAGTAGGCCATTGTGTGCCGATGGGAACGGATGACAAAATTTACAAAACTGCATACACACGGACTTGACTTGACTTATGCCTCTTGATTCCCTGGGGGGTACATAGGGCCGCAATAACACCCTTCCAGCGAACTCGGTTTTGGGAGATCCTCTTCAGCTCGGCCCATGTCATTCCGGCTGCCTTCGTCTCTGCATCAACGCTTCTGCGCCAGGTCTGTTTTGGTCGACCAACTTTCAGCTTCCTTTGTGGATTCCAGTCATGGGCCTGCCTGGTCACATTTGAAGCAGGCTTGCGGAGTGTATGGCCGATCCATCCCCACTTCCTTTATTTAATCATGGACTGGATTGAGGCGTGTCTGGCTTTGTCCCACAGTTGTTTTGTGGAGATGACTTCCGGTCACCTGATATTGAGGATGTTCCTGAGGCATTTGTTGGTAAATGTCTGGAGTTGGTCTTTGTCACCCGCCAAGTTTCTGAGCTGTAAAGTAGGACCGTCTTGACGTTGGTGTTGAAGATCCGGATCTTGTTGTGGAATGAGAGGGCTGTTGACCTCCAGATTGGCTGAAGGGTGTTGAAGGTGTGACGGGCTTTGTTAATTCGGCGCTTGATGTCTTCATCTGTTCCCCCATCTTTACTAACGACACTGCCCAGGTAAGTGAACTTGTCGACTTCCTTGATTTCATGGTGTAGTCGCACTGGGTCATATCTTTTGCTGTTCACCCTCAAGACCTCTGTCTTCCCGATGTTGATTTGGAGGCCAGTCTTTTCGGCTCTTCTGCAACACAACATAGCTTCTCTTGAGCGTCTTGCTGCCTGTGGGAGAGAAGGCTGATGTCGTCTGCGAAGTCCAGGTCTTCCAGCTGCTTCGTGAGGTCCACTGTATGCCGGTTCTCCTGCCTGCTGTGGCTTGCGGCATTATCCAGTCCACCACCAATAGGAAGATGGCTGGCGACAACAAACAGCCCTGACGAACACCGGTCTGTATAGAGAAGGGTTCCGTCAATTTCCGTCATGGATGACTTGACAGGTGGCATCTTCATACAGCTGTTGGATGATGGTGATGAGCTTTGGTGGGAAGCCGTAGTGATGCGTCAGTCTCCAGGTGACATCTTTGTCGACGCTGTCAAATGCCTTCTGGAAGTCGACAAAGACTGAATATAGGGATGGGGGGGGGGGGGGTCTGCCACTCCAGGGACTGCTCAATGATGATGCGCATTGTGGCGATTTGATCTGTGCATGATCTGTCTTGCCTAAAGCCTGCCTGCTCATCCCAAAGTGTCTTGTCCAGTGCTGTCTTCAGTCTGTCTAGCATGATCCTTGTCAGCACTTTCCCTGGGATGGACAGTAGCATGATTCCTCTCCAGTTGTTGCAGGATGACAGGTCCCCTTTCTTTAGCAGCTTAACGAGATGGCCTTTCTTCCAGTCTTCTGGAACACTCTCTTGCTCCCAGATCTTGTGTAGGAGTGGGTGTAGCATGTTAGCTGAAGTCTGGATGCCTGCCTTCAGTGCTTCATGTGGTATACTGTCGGGGCCTGCTGCTTTGCCTGATTTGAGTGACTTTATGGCTTTGGTGATCTCATTATTGGTAGTGGGGGAGGTGTTGATGCCAAGGATTTCAGAAGCAGGTGGTGGGATGTCTGGCGGGACGGTAGGTGCAGGTCTGTGGAGTGTTTCTTTGAAGTGCTCTGCTCTCTGGTCCTCCTGACCTGCAATGGTATTGCCATTTTTGTCTTTGACAGGGCGAATAGGTTTGCTGCTGGGGTTTTTTCCAGAAAGAGTTCTCGTGATCTCGTACAGTCTCGTCATGCTGCTTTGGCCTGCTGCAGTCTCTGCTTCCTGAGTCAGCTCCTCAATGAAGTTTCTCTTGTCTTTTCTTGTACTTCTCTTTACTGCCCGATTTTTGTCCCAGTAAAGTGTTTGCAATTCCTGCTTCTTTTCTTGGTCTTGTGTTCGGTTGATCTGGTTTTTTAGCTGTTTTCTCTCAACGAGACGTTGAACCTGGGTGATGGTCTTTATGCCCGGTCGATGTAGGCTTTGAGCTTAGTCTTGAGGATGGCAACAACAGCAAGGTGATGGTCTGATGCTGCGTCTGCTCCGCGCTTCACCCTGACATCATGCAGGCTCCTTCTCCACTTTCTCCCGATGGTGATGTGGTCAACCTGGTTTTCAGTCTTGCCATCGGGGAATGTCCATGTGGTCCTGTGGACTTTCTTGTGAGGAAAGATGGTGCCTCCAATGACCTGGTCATTGAAAGTGCAGAACTCTGCTAATAGTTCTCCTTTTTTGTTCTGTTCTCCGGTGCCATGTCTGCCCATGGTCCGTTCTCTGTTTGTGTTTCTGTTCCCACTTTTGCATTCCATTTATTATTTTCAATTCTCTCTTTAGTGCTTTGTCTATAATGGCCTGGACTTGCTCAAAGAAGTTTTCTTTATCTTTTAACTCTGCTGCATTTGTTGGGCCGACGACATCCATGATTGGACAGGGGAGGACTTCAGTGTCACCCAGGCACTCGCCCACGACCGTGATAAGTGGAGCCAGCTGGTCCACCGTTCGTCCACCATGCAGCGCCCCTACGACCCTGGCGGGTTACGGGACCAGTGAACAGTGAACAGTGAGCACTGAAGGACGGTAACTTTCCTGCCCTTTGAGTTGAATCACACCATGAGGATCCCTGGTGCCACTAGTTCCCAGGACAGCTATGCTTGCATTGCCTCGGGTCTCATCAACAGCGCTACTCCGTGTGTGTGTGGGGGGGGGGGGGGGGGCTGGCCTTCTTTCTGTCCAGAGTAGGTGATGGTGTCTCCACTCGCTTGCTTTGTCTGCCTGGTTCCATTCCTCCTAATCTCGCACAGGCCAAGGATCTTCAGGTTGCTACCTATGCATTCCTTTACACACATGTGCTGTTCATATAAGGTTCTGATGTTTCAGGTCCCTATCCTGGTTGCTAACTTGGTTGTCAGAAGAGTTGTCGGCGCACTGGCTTCCCGAAGGCTTTCCCCAGCTCGCGCCATAGGCTCTACCAGAGAGGACTCTTCCCCAATCGTGTTGTTTATTAGAGATGATGTTGCTGTTTCTTTTAACATACTGGTTTTTAAGTGAATGGGTCGTTAGCCCAATGCACACCCCACCCAACCTGGTGGACCAGGGTGCGTCATCTAGTCTGGCTCCTCCCCAACAGGCCTGTTGAGCTTGGGTGAACCTGCCAGAGGCCAAAGCCCCCGCCCACTCAGCTCTGGGGGTCATTGAAGCACGCAAGCCATCCCACCACGAGAAGGTGACGCACTGGGACTGGATGAAAAAAGCACATGAGTGCTTATTCCATTACCATCGAAATAAAAGAATAAATAATAATAATAATAATAACTACAACCTCTCTTTCAGAAACTAGGCCCCTGTAAGCTAATTGTCTTGCCTACTCTCACCTACCTACACCTCAACCTCACGCCTCCCCCTAACTTTTAACCTTTCCTGGCTCTACTCCCCCCCTCTTTATTAACTCCACAGCCTGTCATCCCAAAGTTACACCCCTACATTTGCGGCCCCTTTCATTTTAAAGACCTACACCACGGCCACCACCACCATGTTTGTTTACTGTAACTTACTGCCTATCCTCCTTTTTCTAACATACAATTTGCCCCCCTCCTTTTATGCAAACTACAACCAATCTCACCCTCTATAACTAATTATCCACACCCCATCCCCCAGAGCCACCTTCAACCTATCCTTCATTGTCTACAGCCAATCCCCCACCACCAGCCCCTCACCCATTCCCTCGAACTTACAGTATCAATCTGTGAAATCCCCACTCCAACTTACAGTGTATCCTTCTCCTCCCCCTCCCCTTTTCTAGCCAACACCCTCTTCTCGTCTCCTCCTTTCTACCAGAGCTACCCCCCTTTATACAAACTTACCCTCCCTTCCCACCCTCCCTCCCCGCAACCTTAGCCCTCTACCGCCCTCTGCAGATTACCCCCCACTCCCCCAATTACAGACTCCCCCTCAACCCTTTGCATACCCCCCCTTCCCCTTTTCGCTCTTTTTTAAACCAGCCCCCTCCCTTTAAACCAGCCCTTCACCCCCCCCCCCCCCCCCAAACCCCCTTACTTAGTCTTTCCACTATCACTACCCCATCATACGCTTATCCTTTTTGTCTAACTACAACATGTCCATTTTTCTAACATCACCCTTTCTGTCTAACCATACAGCCTCCCTTCTTACCTCCTTTTTCAACCACACGCCTCCTTGTCTAACCAACAGCCTTTATCAAACCCTACAGCTCCCTTGTCTACATCTCTTGTCTAACCAAACCCAGTCCTCCTTTGTTAACCTACCATACCCTTTGTCTAACTACGCTGCCCTCCTTTTTCAAACCCTACACTCCTTTGTCTAACCTACACCTGTCCTCCTTTGTCTAACCTACAGCCTCCTTTGTCTAACCTACACCTGTCCTCCTTTGTCTAACCTACAGCCTCCTTTGTCTAACCTACACCTGTCCTCCTTTGTCTAACCTACAGGACTTCCGGTATCAACATGGTGGAAAGCTCATTCTACTGATCTTCCTGGAGGAAATTTTGTGACAACAAACAGCCACTATGACCAGAACCAGAAGCATGGGGTCGGTATTGCCAACTGGTCCTCTCACAGCTGCCAAAGACTCCCAGAAAAAGACCATCCCAGCTTCAAGAAGACAAACAACGACAAATTCACGAACCAGGTGACAACCAGCTCTGCAGTCCAGCAAACTGTTGAAGTGGAGGGCTCTGGTGACTTACTGGATGCCTCATCTTCACCATCTGTCGCAGTGAGTTCCATATTGGATCTAAAATCTGTAATAATGAATTTATGCGAACGCATTGCAAATCTAGAAACAACCGTATGTAAACAAAATGATACAATGGAAAAACTATTATGTCAACAAAAAGTAAACCAGACTGCAAAGCAGGAAGATAATACTACAGAAAATAGAAAGTCTCACCCTGTCTCTTATGCTGATGCTGTAAAGACAAATCCAGGCATCACTCAACCCTCCCGAAAGGCATTGGGCAGTGTGAGAGCAGGGTGGGATGATCATAAAGGAAAAGAAAACAAAAACAGAAGAAAAGCAAAAGTTGACTCAAAACATGACGTCAAAGGTGGACACCTAAATCAATCAATGAGGCAAAATGAGGAAAAGAGGAAATCGCCTTCCAATCAGGTCCCTACCCAGATCAAAGGAACTGACTCCGACTTTCCTTGCGTCCTCATCTTGCACAATTCCACAATGAACAAAACAAACCCAACACATCAGCTCTGTCGTATGGCCTCCAAGTAGCATCGAAAAAAGCCTATACTATCAACAACATCAAGAAAGTGGCGGAAGAAGCTAGCCAGGAGCTAGAACCTGCCTCAGACTGTGTCTGCTGCATACTGGCATCAACGACATCGAAGGGAAGGATCCTGCAGCATGTGGCAAAGCCATGGCAGCCGCTGTAAAGGCTGTTCAGGAAACCTTCCCAAAGACTCATGTGTATGCAGCACAACACCTGGAAGCAAGACGGGTGGTCTACAACGCCCATGCATACTCCGAAATTGTGAATGAAAACATCATAAACTTTCTCACCTGGCTCATGAGAACATTCGTCCATCCAAACACCTTCAGAGATATATTTAATTTTCAGGTCTGGCAATGTGCAGAGCCTTGGGACGCCATCAGGTCAACTGTTTTGGGAACGGCCACAAAGGGTACAACAGGCCAGGGTTCCAGCACCCCAGCCGTTCTTTTAACGGCATCATGGCTGACAGACCTCATCACCTGCTGCCCAGAGCTGATCCCAACCCCTCCATGGGTGTTTTCCATTAATTATATTAATGCTTAACGACTCCACACATGTACACACACGCACTCACTTGCAACCACATTCATACAGTCCTTGCCTTTTCAAGCCATTTGGCGTTCCTTTTTGTATTCTGCTTTTTTGGGACTTCATTCTTATGTTTCCCATACTTTAAACGTTTGTTTTATATATTGTTTGTTGTGTGCTTCCCAGCTTTACACTCTGGGGCCCCAAACGGCCTCGACTCACTATCCCCCCTGAGAATACTGTGAGATAGAAGCACACAATGGAAGTTTGCGTGATACTATTTTAAAGTACCTCGCAATAGGCAGCCATACTCGACTAGAGGATTTTTTTCTCCTTAAAAAGAAGATGGGGTTGTTATGTTAGAGTTGTAGGCTGAGGCAATCTCAACACAACATTTACAACATACTTTTAGTGTAGGCCTTGGCAATTACTGACACAATAACTGACACAGCTTTGGCCGGCAACTTGTTTTTATATTATGTATTGATATTTACAGGGATACTGCATTGTCATTTTATGTTCTTATGATTGCAATATATTAACCAAATCAATTGACAGTAACTTGTGTTTACAAGTTCTATACCATGGGGGGAAAAAACACAAAAAACTGGTCAGTCATGTACAAGTTCTAGGGGTGTAAAAGTCTTGCAGTGGAATGCTCGAAGCATAGCCACCAACTGTTGGGTTTTACACGGTTTTTAATACTGATAATTACTCATATTAGCACTTCAATCCTGAATGTGGATAGGCAAAAATGCCTTAAATTAACAAATTTTATTACCCCCAGTGTGACTGTGAACAATCTAAGTGAAATCGGGCCATATATCAGGCAGGGCTTAGAGTATGAAAAACTTGTGTTTGCCCTATTATGAAAATTTTCACAGATAATATCATTAGGGTGACAGTTCAATTTAAACAAGATGACATATTAAAAAATATCCTGTATATTTACTTCAAGGTCCAAAAATGACAACACTGGAGGTTAAAAAACACAGACTCACAAAACATAAATGGATTTTTGGAAATTTTAAATTCTCTGCTCTTTTTGGGATTCTGGGTGCTCACTATCACAAGAAACCGTTGGTAGAAATATTGTGGATTCAAAGCTTTACTTATTAAATGATGGTATAAAACCCAAATTCCTAAGTCTCAAGTATTAAACCACGTGTATTGATTTACATAATATCTAAGGTTAGTTAATGCGATTGGAAATGTGAAGAGGATTGTTTTTGAAGTGATCATTGTCCTATTAGTGGTCATTTGAGGACCTTGCAACATCAGACCTAACACATATTGAGGATAGGTGTCCCATAACCTATAAGGTCGTAGGGGAGCGAGGCGTCAGAGACCTCACTTCTCTAGGGCCAGCATATTGAGGGCGGCGCCCATCTCCTCTCCCTCGCTGCTTTACCTTCCCTGACCCTAAAGAGGGCAGGTACCATTTACAGTGGGTGAAGGGGGGAACCTGTACTGAAGCCAAGGCGCGCAAACGGTCACCATCCAACAGGTAACACGCTCGCGTTTGCTAACTTACTGGGGGAAAGCGAGTGCTCCGACCACTGAGCTATCCCGTCCCCCTACATATTGAGGATAAAATTCCTAAATTTCTATATAAATTGGCTGACTGGAGTTCTTTTCAATTATGCCTTCAGGCTACTGATATTGAAATGATTGAAGAGGATGATGTAGATCAGTTTTATTCCAATTTTGTGGCAAAGCTCATACATGAGCTGAGTTTTCTATTCCCAAACACAAAAGCAACAAGAATGGAAAGCATTCCGGCAATAGATGTGGACTAAAACATGTGAGGTTGCAGTAAACCATAAAAAAAACCGATTCAAAATATGGTTAAAAGATCAATCAGAAGAAAACTTTATTTGTATGAAGTATGCTAAAACTCAATGTAAAAGAACAATTGCTCAGGCAAAAAACAAATATTGGACAGAATTCTGTATACATGAAGTATCAGAATCCAAGACTTACATAAAGTTTGGAAGAAAGTTACTGAAATAAAAAATGGATTTCAACTTCCAACATATCCCAAACAAATTTGACGGAATATATTTCCAAGCATAAATTGAAAAAGCAGAAGCATTTGTTTTCAATGCTTTCAGATAATAGTTCATCATTAAGAATACAATCAATATCGAATAAGAAAAAGCAAATAAATCAAATTGTCAGCATATACTGCTGACTGTTTAAATGCCCCCATTCAATATGATGAATTTAGTGAAACTTTAGATTCATTTACACATAACAAGACGGCTGTTGGTACTGATGGTATATCTTATCAAATGCTGAACCATATGCCTTTAAATGGAAAAGGTTACTCTTTTCATTTTTACAGAACTGTTGGATAAATGGCACTCTTCCTAAAATCTGGAGGCAGTCGATTGTAGCCCCAATCCTAAAGAAAGGTAAATGCGGTCATCGATAGATAGCTACAGGCAATTTCTCTTACTTTCATGTGGGTAAAGTAATGGAAAAAAAATTTTAACAAAGCGAATATTTCATTTTTGTGAAAAGAATATTTTGATCCCAACAATTCAGGCTGGTTTTCGAAAGGGAAGATGTACTTCTGGCCACTTAGTTAAAAATAACCTATCCAATTAAAAAGATTTTCCAAAAGGAAAGTGTATTAGCCACTTTTTTATGTGAAGAAAGCCTATGATAGAGTTTGTCATGATCCATTGCTACATAATTAAAATACATTGGTATTAACGGCATATTATATAAATATCTGCAAAATTTCTGTCGGATAGATAGTTGGGATAATTAGGTTCAGTGTACTCATCCTTGAAGCTATCGATTGGGTATACCACAGGGTCAGTTAAATTGCCCTATCTTGTTTTCTATTTTTGTACATGTCCCTGAAGCTCTTTGTATCTAAAATTCAATTGTTCAGATGCAGATGATATTGCTATTTGGATAAATACTTCAGTTAGGAAAAACCCCGAAAAAAAAGAGGATGAATTATGTTGAAAAATATAACAAGAAAATTAGATAAATTTTGTAGTTATATGAAAGAAAAAAGTTAGAATTATCGGCAGAAAAACGTTCTTGTGCTTTTAATAACGGTAACAACCCATTAAAATTACCAATCCTGAAATTAGAAGGAAGGGTGCTTCAATCAACAAACAAAATGTCAATTTTTAGGTGTATTTTAACTAGAAAGTTGAAATTGAAAGATGCACATCAAAACCAATGATAACTGAAGCAGGAAAGACAATTTTCTAAAGAAAATAAGTTTCAGGCATGGAGTCAAGAGCTTCAACTCTGATACATCTGGCTCTGTCCTTGGTACGTTCAAAATTTAATATATGGACAAGAAGTTTATTTTTCTTGCTGCAGATTATTCCTTAAAAAATCCCAACAAAGGTTAGCTTTTAAACAGAAAGAAGCGGTGTATGCTAGCAAAATACAGCTAATATTATAAGAAGCTCATTATATTTTTTATCAGCAAAAAAAGGTAGTATCCCAAAACATGGTTCGTTAGTCTCTCTAATCAATTCAGTAAAAAGGAAATATTTAGAATCAGACACTGATTTTCCTAAACGAGCACTAATTTTTTCATTTCTGCAGCCAATTAAACATTATACAGCCCTATTTATGAAAGAAAAATGACATCAATATATCAACAATTCCAATTTTACAGGTTGTTCCTCAGTTTCCTCCTTGGAACATTTTCAGCTAAATTTGACATTGACTCATGAAATAAGAAAAATTTAGATCAAAATCTTTCCCTTGATGTAAAAAAGTCACTTAGAAATAATTATTCTAATCATTCTTAAAAATGTATACTGACGGATCTTATTTGAAACAGGCAAAAGTGGTGCTGCAATTGGATCGACTTTAAAATTTAAAAATCTTTCATTTAGAACAAGCATTTTTTCTATTTTTCTTCTGAAATTATTTGCAATTCTATGGCTTTAAATTTTTTGCTGATACTGCTGTTGAGGTTGCCAATTCTGTTTTTCGTTGACTCAAAGGCAGTGTTAAGGCATTAAAAACATTGCATGGTAAATAAGGGAAGAATATTGTATTTGAGATTAAATTCCCGATACATTCTATTGCAAACAGGGCATCAGCAAAACTTTTGCTGGATCCCCTCTACTGTGGAATTTATTCGAATAAGCTGGTTGATTCTTTGGCAAAACAAGGTGCCTCTGAATACAGTACTGAATCTTGCAATGTCCCCATATGAAATTCATTCTAAGCTAATGAAATGCATACATTCAAAGATTATATAAAAAAACATTATCAGCAGTTTCCTTGCCCATGGCAATTAGAAATTCCAATGCATATACTGAGATAAAATGCATGGAATACTACATATTCAAAAAATGTAGCATGTTGTTGCTCTATTCCCATTTCAATCCACCATTTGCTTGATTGCCCAATTCTTTTTGACATGTATAAAAGAAAAGGTTTAGGTATTCATAAGAAATATGCCACTAGTCAAGAAGTTTTATATGACTCTCAGCAATTCATAATGTCAGTTGCTGAAGTTAATATTCTTCCCCTGTAAGACTATTACTGTACTTAGTTTATATATATACATATATATTATATATAAAAATATATATATATATATATATTATATATATATTATTATATATATATATAATATATATATATATTGTTGTGTGTGTGTGTGTGTGTGTGATGTGTGTATGTATATATATATTTATGTATTTATATATTATATATGTTTTGGGGGGATGTGAGTGCTGTGGGAGAGAGGGGGGGGAGAGAGAGGAGAGAGGAGAGAGGAGAAAAGAGAGAGAGAGAGAGAGAGAGAGAGAGGGGAAGGGAGAACCAAATTTGGAGAAGCGAGGTGGGAAAATCCCGGTGAAAAGGGCAAAACCCAAACAAAAAACCAAACCACAGCTTTTGCCCTGTACTACCCCTTGGGGAGAACCCAGTAGCGGCCCAGTCCTGCCAGGACAACCCCCCCGACCTGAGGGATAAAGTGTCCCCGCTTGGGAAAGGGGGGCGGAGCAGAGTCTGCAGTGAAAGACTTCCTTTAAGGAAAGGTCCCAGTATTTTAAAAATTTGTGTAGAAAAATTACACCCCAAGTCTTGTTTTTGTTTTTTTGTACATATCCAGAATTGGACAAGGAAAGACTATGTTTTTATCTGACCCAGAGAGCTCAAAACTGTCTTGTCTACAAAACTTTGTGAAGGTTTAAATAAAATTTCATTGTGAGAGGGGCAGAAAGGTTGATGGACAATTTTCCCCTAGTAAACTAAAATATAATATTTATTGCCTAATGAAGTGAATGGAAACTGTTTTTGGGTTTGGATAAATTGTAAATTTTGAATTACATATTCAATGCTTTTTTTTGATTATTGAAAAATATTTGTGGAAAGTTTGATGAAAAAATGGGTTTAAATTGAAATCTTGGTGTGATTGAGAGTGGAAAAAAACTGTGCTTTGTAAGTTTTGTTGGTCCCTTTAAACTTATTTTTCTGAGGGAGTCATTTTTTCCCTTTACGGGGTGATAAAATTTCTTTATTTATCTATTTTTTTCAAGTTTTTTTTCTTTCAAGATTTCCTCTATACCCCAGGGGGTTGTATGTCCCTGTGCAGAGTAAAAAGTGGGAAAAACTTTTTTTATTTTGGGGGAAATTTTTTTATTTGTTTTTTTGTTATGTGTAGTTTTTGTTTTGAGGATTTAATTTTTTTAGAATAAGGGTTAGTTATTTTTTTTTTTTAATTTTTTTTTAAAAATCTTTTTTTGTTTTTTTGTTATACTTTAGTTTTCTTTGAACTTTCTTTTTTTGGTTAAGTTTAAATTTTACACAAAATTTTTTTAATTAGAAGTTTTAGTTAACTGAAGACTTTTTTTTCTTTTTTCTCCATCCCCATAACAGTTTGATTTTTTTTTTGAAAATTTTGATTTTGAATGAATAAAAAAATTAAAAACCATTTTATTGTTCGGGGTTGGGGGAAAAAAAATTTTTAATTTTTCAGCCCTATTTGAAAATTTTAAAAAGGAAAAATTTGTGTTAATAAATTGTTCCAAGTTGATAGTATTCCCCTATTTTATTTTTTTTGGTTTTTTTATTCATTTTTTTTTTTTTAATTTCCCCTGGTATGTTAAGTGGGAATTTTGTTCAGTTTTTTTTTTTTTTTTCAGTTTCTCTTTTACTTTCCTTGTAATTTTAGGTTTGTTATATTCGTCATGTGTGAAATTTTTTGAAATTTGTTGCCCAAGGAAAAATTTTAGGCCTTTCGGGACCTGATTTGATCAAATATGTGGACAATGTGAGGAAGGGAGCATAGGTATCATGAGAGAGAAAAGGAAGAGAAGAGAAAAGGGGAAAAGGGGAAAGGGGAAAAGGAGAGAGAGAGAAAAGGGAGAGATGAGAGAGAGAGAAAAAAGAGAGGGGAAAAAAAGGAGAGAAAAGGAGGAGAGGAGAAAGAAGGAGAGAGAGGGGAGAGAGAGAAAAAGGAGAGAGAGAGAAAAGGAAGAGAGAAGGGGGGAGAGGAGAGGAAAAGGGGAAAAAAACTGTTTTAAAAAAGCTCAAAATCAAAAAATATGGAAAAGATGTAAAACAAGTGAACTTGAACTCCAGCGGGAAAAAAAAAAAGGGTCAGACGAATTTTAAAACTCAAGACTAGAAATGAAAAACTGAATTTTCAGTCTATTCCCTATTTTCAGCGGTAAGGATTCTATGTCTCCCCCTGACCATAAACACCCAAAAATTACCTACTTTCAAGGAAGTACGACTCCATTGACTCTTTTTGTACGGGTTTTTGAGGCTCTCACTCCCTTTTAAAAAGGACCCCACAACACCCCTTTTTTGAGTCCCGTGTTAAATGTCAGGCTTTGAGTCTTTAAGGACTTGTGCTACTAGCCCTATAGACTACCAACACTGAAGGATGCCTCTTAGCTAATTTCGGGTTTACAGCTGAGGGATTTAGAGAGAAACTTAGAGCTTGAGGCCTGAGCAAGGGTGGGGATTAAACTTTCGGAACTGGCCTTCACATCTAAATAGATGGTGGTTTTGCTGAGTGAAAAAAATTTGATGTTTTTAATTCTTTACTTGTGAAAAATTTAGCATGGTTTAAAAAGGACCCTTGCTGTGTTTTAAGAGAACGAAAAAGCTTCCCACCTTACATGAATACATGATGCTGCTGAAAGTTACCCTGGCCATCCAAAAAGTTTCTTGTCTCGGACGACCAACCCGGTGTCCAACTTGCTGCTCCTTTCCAAGAAAGTCCACCCCATCCCACCCGGGGGAACAGGGGGGAGGGGGAGTGGGCTCCCCAAAACCAGCCCACCCCTAGATACCCTTTTCCAAAACCAAGAAGTAAAAAAGAGGGGTTTCTTTAGGGGGGTGGGTTGGGGGTGCCAAGGGCAAATTCTTTCTGGGGGGGGGGTGTATCACAACCCAATAGTATAGATTGTTGGCGTTGGGGGGGAGAGGCATTTTGATATTTGTCCCAGTTTGGGCAGGACCAAACTCTGGCCAAAAATGAGTTGGCTGATACACCGCCAAAAACAAATATCACTTTAAAACAGGTATGATGTATTTTTGGTTCTGCAGTTAAAGAGTCCCTGGATAGTCGATTGGATTTGCAGAGGGTTTTTCAACGGTGTGAAAGCACAGTCATAAAAGAGAAAATGGTGCCCACTGGTGTAAAGAGGGATTTGGTTTTTCTGACAAACAGGCACAAACAGGGGGTAAATGTTTTTGGTCCAGGGACTCATGATTTGCTTCTGTTGAAGTTCAACCCCCTTACTTTTCGGGGTAACTTGAATGCTGGGTCATGGATACCCTGTTGTAGATATAATCATTGGGCGTATGCGGGGAAAAATGTTCCTGGGGTTTTTTTAAATTTTTCCGGACTGTAGGGAATTTTTCGTCTCCCTTTGTTGCGGTCACAAGGTATGAAGAAGAAGGAAATGTCTGCCCCAAAAAACCATGAAAGTTGTTGATTGCCCCGTTCCAGAGGGGTTAAAGAAATGTCAAAAGGAAATTTGTCATTTCAGAATTTTTTTCCTGGCTGTTTTCCGGGGGTGTTTTTATTTTGGGAATATTGGCTATAGTTTGTTTGTGATGTTTTTGATCGAGTTTCTTTTTGGTTCAAATGACTGCTCTCGGAATTCCCTTACCAGATTTTTTGTGCCTCTCCTAGGGGGCATTTTTTTTGCGTATCTCTGATTTTTATGGGTCATTGGGCAGAAACATAAATTAGTGGAAGGTGGACAGAGGTTTTATGGGTGGATTAACTAAGGTGAGGGAGTATGTCTTTCCCGTGAATTTTTCAAAGGCAAACCTGCGGAGGGTGCACATGTTCCTCTCCATTCATGCCCCGGATTGGGAACCATTCCATTTTGTTGCGTCAACATGTAGGTCCCCTTTCTCCACTTCGAGGAAAACCATTTTTATTTACTTCCATTGTTTAATGTTTGCCCCACGGTTTTCCCGAGGGTGTTCCCTGAAAAATGAATCTTTCAGTCAGTGAACTTTTTTTGTCAGCTTTCCAAGTTGGTATTCCCTGAAAATCTGTCTGATCACGGTACAAACAATTTTCGTCTGCATGATGAAGTATACCACCGTTTTGGGTTGAAGTGGTTACCTTATGTCTATCAGCTCAGAAATGGTTTTGTAGAAAGGTTTTCATGGCACTTAAAACCCCCTTTGAAAAAGCTATCAAAATCAAACCCCGTTTGTGGGATCTTTTTCTTCCGCCTTTTTTTTTGCTTGTATGAAAGTTCCAATGCAAGCACGGGGTTTTTTTCCCCTTTGAGTTGTTGTAGGGAGGAAAACCCAAAGGCCTTTAACTTCTTGCCAAAGTTGGTCAGGAAATTCTTTCATTCTGAGACAATTGGCTTTTCCCTCTTTGGAAAAAATCTTGCTTGCGACATTTTAAACTGACACATAATTTTGTGGTCGCTCATCCAGGCAGAAATATTTCATGACAAGATATTACTTTTAACTTTCAATGTTGGGATGATTTTTAGTCTTTTTACCTATGACTTTTGAAACCAAATTCAGGCTTGGACCTTTTGTGTTATGAAAAGTTGCATGGATTTCAGAGTTGCTTTGGGGAAGTCTTTCCCAAGGGTTTTCACCCAATATGTTGAAGCCTTTTTCACTGGCGTAGGAAAAGGTTTTCCTCTGAGGGGGAGAAAATTTGTTACATCTTGAACCCAGATTTTTTCCCCAAAGTCAATAATTGGGGCGAAGAAGGTAACCTTTATGAAGGTACTGTTTCCCTGATGACAAAGGGGGGGGTGCACTTTCGTTTTTTCTTCTGCCCAAGACCGGGCTTCCTAGCGGGGGTCCTGTTTTATGTTTTGAAAAGGAGATCCTTTCTGATGTTCATTTTTTTGTGGGCTTAGTAAGAAATGTTTTTCTGAATTTAAAAAAGTTTTTGCGACTTTCAACAACTTTTTGCGAACGGTTCTTACAAGTTTTATTGTTGTGAAAAAAGTTGACTCTGATGAGCCAATTTGCAAAACAATACCCTTTACCTTTTATTCCAAAAGTCATTATTGTGAGGGTTTAACAATGCTTGAATTGGGGGGATTGGCTTCGATTCTCCAATTTTATCTCCTTTGTTTTGGTTTCTAAACCGGGTGGTATGTACTTTTGTCGGTTTTAGACCCCAAATAAGATAACTATTTTTTATGTGAGCCAAATTCCTGATCCTGAGGAAATTTTCACTTCTTTGCAATAAACTTTTTCACAAAGATAACTTAGCAAGGGCTACTGGGGAGCTTTTTTTTAAGGGGAAGGGTTGTACCCGATGCTTTCCAAACTCCCATTGGTCTCTTCCCCTGGGTCCGGGTGCCATTTCCCTTTTTTTCTGTCCTGCTGCCCTTTTTCAAGGATATCGGGATTCATTGGGATTCTGCGATCCATTTTTTTGTGAATCTTGATCCCCCTCTTCTTGGGTTGAACACTCAAACTGTTTTTTGTTTCTTTCTAAGCTCAACAGGCTGGTTTGCAGCCGTCCATCCAAGATTTTTGCAGATTTTTGTGACTAAAATTTTTTTGGGGATAGGATTGGGGCAGGTACCCGGGAACCGTCCAGCAAAGATTGACAAAATTCTCTCTATTGCCACTCCTTTTAAAAGAGGGAAAATTTGGATCCTTTGGGGGTTGATTAGTTATTTTAGCAATTTTTTTCCAATTTTGCTGCTTTAAATGCTCCCAAACTCGATCTTCTTGTAAAGGGAAATTTAGGGGTTTGTCTGGGCCGGATGTGCTGAGCTTTTTCGTTGATCAAGCAGTTTTTTTCATCACTCCAGTTCTTCCTTGCCAGACTTTCCCTTCCATTTTTTGTTAGGACTGAGCATTCCACGGTAAACGAGGGGTTTTTAATGCAGGAGAAATTTACTTTCCCCTATTTTTTTTTCAAGGGGGAAACCTTTATAGCGAAACCGCTATAGCATATTGAAGGGGGTTCCTTGCATTTTTGGGACTTCAAAACTTCAAAGGGCTGGGGTCAGAGTTTTTTTTCCCAAACGGGCAAACCCCTTTCCTACTTTTTGTTCTGGGCTTTCACAACCCCGTGGGGGCGGGACTATCTTTACAGGGTTCCCCTTTTTTCTGTTGGACCTGTTTCTGGTAACAAAACTTTTGCAGATTTGTTGTCAAAAATCTGAGACCAATCAAGTAACCATTTAATTTTTTTAAAATTTCCCGTTGAGATTTAAATTTTATGAAATTTTTGGGTATTCATGTATCTAAACATTACGTTTCTTGTTTATGAAAAAAATCGGTTTTTTTTTTCCCGGGGGGGGGGTCTGTAACAGGCCTTTTCTGTTTTTTTTGGGGATTGTTTTGCAACTGTGGATTTGTTGGATTTTTTTTTTGCTTTATGAGTGGGGGTTCAATGATAGTGTAAAATGGGATTTTGTCCTAAAATTACATTTTTCTTCTGTCCCGCAGGGGGGAAAGGTTTCAAACTGTTTAGCTGGCCTTGGTTTCGACTCTAGTCACTTCCCTAGATAATGGTATGTTGTAAAACATTGGGTTTTTTAAATTTTTTTTAAAAAAAAAACACTTTTGCTTTTAAATTTTGGAAATTTTCAGGCATGGGCATGTATAGGTTTTTGGTGGTGGGTTCAGTGTTTTTGGAACAACAAAACTCAAGAAAAAAAAAGGTAAAAAAAAAATTATATAAATATCATTAAAAACTGGGTACTAATATGGGGGGTTTTTTTCTGCTTCCCTGTAGGCTTTTTAATTTTTTGCCCCTGACTGGACCCACTTGGGGGGAAAAACCCAGTCCACCCAGTCCCGTCATCCCTAGGGCAACCCCCTGAAACCCGAGGGATAAAAGGGGTTTGGGACATTGGAGGCCGGGGTGGGGGGGAACATCAGGTGAAAGACTTCCTTCAGGAAAAGGGTCATTGTTTTTTAAAAAATTTTGTTAGCAAAAAAACGCCAAACTGTGTGTTTTTTTTTGTACTAGTGCCAGAATTGGCAAGGGAAAGCCTTGTGTTTATTGACCAGAAGCTCAAACTGTCTTTTTCAAGAACTTTTTTGAATGGGTTAAATTAAAATTCTTGTGCTAGAGGGCAGGAAGTGATGGGTAAAGTTCCCTATAACTAAAATTTTAATATTGTATTGACCGGTTTAAGTGAACTGGAAACGTTTGGGTTGGGTAATTTAAAAATTGAAAATACCATAATTTAAACTTCTTTTAATATGAAAAAATTATTTTTGGGAAAATTAGAAAAAATAAAAAATGAGAGTAATAATTGAACTTGAGTGGTGTTTTTAAAGGGGGAAAAAACTGCGCCTTTTTGAATTTTTTCCCTTTATTACTTATCTATTTCATGTCTGGATCAGTTTGCACCCCTTCACCTCGCCGTCCTCCTTTGTGTAACCTACCCTTCCTTTCCTTTGTGTAACCCCCTTCCTCCTTTGTGTAATCGCCTCTTTGTGTAACCTAGCCGCCTCCTTTGTGTAACCTACGCCTTCCTCCTTTTGTAAACCCACGCCCGTTTTGTCTAACCTTTGCTTTTTCCTTTGCTAACCCTTGCCTTTCCTTGCTAACCTACGCCTGCCCTTTGTTATCCTATCCCTGTCCTTTTTTGTCTAACCTACCCGTCCTTCTTTGCTTACCTACCTGTCCTCCTTTGTCTAACCACGCCGCCCTTTTTAAAAACCTACAGCTTACCCTCCTTGTCTAACCTCTAACATAGTAAAAAGAAGAAGAAAAGAAGAAAGGGAAATTTTTAAATAGCGTAATTTGTAAAAAAAAAAATTAACAATCAAAGTGTTTGCATCCATTCCAACCCCAACATGCAACCACAAGATTACAGTTTAACAAATTTAAATACAAACAAACATACAGGGCCCCTGCAAAAACACACCAGACAGATTTATATGCTTCAGCGGGGTGATGGGAACTTTGGCCATTGAGGCAAGGACAGATAATTATGAGATGAAACCTATAAGTCTTAGGTTTGAAATAGGTATGTTTTGAGGCTGGATTTAAAAGTGTCGTAAGTAGGCTTTTCGTGAAGGAAGAGAGGGAGGTCATTCCAGATTGATGGACCATAAACAGAGAAAGAGCAACAACCAACGGTGGAGTGGTTGCATCTAGGTATTCGTAAGCACAGGGTATCTGCAGCAGAGTGTGAGGGAACGAGGTGTATACAAGTGAAGACATTCACAGAGGTAGGAAGGTGCTGTTTTGTGGAGACATTTGTGACAGAGGGTACAGATCTTAGAGTTTACTCTCTGTGACACAGGCAGCCAGTGGAGAGATCGCAAGAGAGGAGTAACATGCTCAGATTTTTTCGTCCTGAGAACTAGTCGTGCGGCAGTGTTTTGAATGCGTTGAAGGAGTGGATAGATGATGCTGGCAGACCAGCCAAAAGAGAATAGCAATAGTCCAGTCATGAAAGAGTAAGAAATGTGACAAGTTTGGATGTTGCATCAGTGGACAGGTACTTTCGAATTGCACTTATACACCGCATTTGATAGTAGCACGACTGACAGGGCTGGGTAGAAAATTTGCTGAAAGTGTTGGGCCACAAGATACTTCTGTGGTGATAGGAACTGTCATATTGCCAATACTATTAAACTGTTGCAGTAGAAATAATTTGTTTGGTCCCTACAACATGGCTTCGTTTTTTCTGCGTTTAGCTGTAATTTTGTTTGTATCATCCCGTTTTGAAATATCTTGGGGGAGTGGAATATTGTCAAAGAGAAGGCAAATTTTTTTAGGATATAACTGCTTTGAACCTGAAATTAGATAGTGTGGTTTCTAGGCGGGTTTTTTTTGTACGTTTGGGTTGTTTTAAAAAAAAAGGGAAACGATTGGGGAGCAAAAAGGGGAGTTTTTATAAACTGTTATTTTAAAAAGATGAAAAGGTTGTAGGTAGAAAAAGTGAGGGGCCCCCCTTTAAATACCAAACTTTTTTTGGAGAGGATGAGAAGAATAGAGTGATTATCATCAGGGCGAAGTGAGAACTCGGAAATGAGAAGAGAGATTTTATAAATTAAAAGGGTAAAAGCTTTTTTACATGGGGATGGGGTGGTTTCAGTACTGTGGTTGATTGTAGGCAGACTGAATGCGGGAAGGAGAAAATTGGGAAAATGAAGAGGGCTTTTGATTGTTTCAAAACGTTTTTTTAGGGTTTTTGGAGATAAAGGTGGGTTAGAAAAGGCCGAAAATTTTCAGAATGCTAGGGTCGGGGTTTGTGTTTTTTGAGAAAGGGGTTAAAATTATTTCGTTTTAGAGGATGAAAATTCCCCTGAAAGAAGAGATGATTTTATTTTGGGGATATTTGGATCAGTGCAAAAGGCACTGTTTAAAAAAAGAGAAGCACACAGGATCGAGATCGCGATTTTTTCATTTCATAAAAAATTTTCCTGTTTCTTCCTCATTGTTTGAAAGGAAGGAGAGGATGAATGTTTGAGAATCAGGAGGTACGGGTTTGGAAAGGGCTTGACCCCAGCGGGTTCAGATGTTTGGACTTTGTCAAAAAAGAAAAAGGGAAAATATAGGGGGAAATTTCGATGACTGCGAGTGGGCAGAGGGTTGTCTTCCAGTCCAAGAAAAAGTTATTTTTTGGGGGAAAAAAAAAAGAGATTTCATGGATTGGGATCAAGCTGGCAGGTTATTTTTCTTCGTGAGGGGGTTTAAAGGTTTAGACTTTGTTGGTTTGTTTTCAAAGAGCTATTTGTTTATTTCAGTTTTTTTTTCCCCTTTCCGTTCTAGTTGTGGGTGTTTGCATTTTGCCATCAAGTTCATGGGGTACTATTTGGCAAAGGGCCTTTTTGGGCAGAAAATGGCAGTGGGGGGTGCGTTCATAAAGTTGTGGCTAGAACATTTTATAGTGTTTTGAGGGGTCGTGTGGTGGGGATTTGTGTAGGATGTAGTGTCGGGGAAGTTGAAATTCTTGAGGGAAAATGAAGATGTTGTTTTCAAAACGGAGGTGGGGGGGAAAAAGAAGAGAAAGCAATAAAATGGCTGGGTAAAGGTGAGGTTGGTTCACAGATTCAAAGATTGGGTAAGAAAGGAGGGAGGGGCAGAAAAAAAGAGCGGATCAGTTTGCTTTGTAGAGATGGAAATGCCACCCCCGGGGGTGGGTGGGGGGAAAAAAAAGGTTGTATAGCATTGGTGTCAGTTTTTAAATCTTTGGTTCATGCCTTGTGGGTTAAGCCAGGTTTTTGGAGAAAGATTAGATGGATTTTCTGTTAGATAAAAAAGGGGAAAAGGTGGCTTAACCATCTGGCAAACAACGCGCATTAGGTAAACAAACTGAAAAAGGTTTGAGGGGGAGACTGTTGAAGAACAGTGGTGAGTGAGGGTGACTTCAGAGAAGAGGGGGGGAAGGGTAGAAATGTGTGCATTTTAAGGGGAGACAAGTTGGGGGGAGTCAGGTGTGAAAGAGGGAAAGGCTGGTTAACAGGGAGATTTATAGTCTCAGCACACTTGATACACATTCAACAGAAAACTTTACAAATCACGACGAGGATGGAAATTGGAGGACAAAAATGTGATTTGCGGGGTTTGGCCCTTTTTTTCAGTGCGTAGAGATAGGGGGAGAAGATGATGAGAAAAAGGCCACAGGCGAGGCTCCCCAGTTTCTTGTCTTTTTTTTGCGGGGGTAGAGTCCCAAGTTTGAAATTCGTTTAATTCGCAGTGTTTTGGGGAGAAAACCCCTGAGGCAATGCCCTTTTTGTAGGAAAAATTATTTTCATAGTTGGGGGTGGTGAACAAGGGGGGCGTTTGAATTCTTGGATCACGTAAAAATTTTAGGCTGCGGAGGGTCAGGTATAATGGGTCACAAGGATCAGCACGATCAGGGGAACACAAAAAATAAGCAAGATCCCCCTTTTCAACCCACGCTTTACCTCTTTTTCTAACACAGTTATTCCTTTTTAACTAAGTTATTCTTCTTTGTTAACCCACGCCTGCCTTCATTGTCTAATTTACCTTTCTTTTCACCCATCCCCTAGTCCCTTGGGGTGGGGGGGCACTAATGAAATTTTGCAACTAGTTCCCCTTTTCTCCACGGTGTGTTTTCGTAGCAATCGTTCCACTCAAACCGTCCAGTTATGTTTTCTTTCCATCGTTTTCTCTGACTGCCTCTTCGTCTCCTTCCTTGTACTGTTCCCTGTAGGACAGTCTTTGCCAGTCCAGTACAGATGTTTGTGTGAAGTGCCCGAACCACTTTAGTCTACGGTTTTTTCACTTAAGTCAGGAGCTCTTCATATGGTCGGGTGCCATTTTTAATTCTGGCCTTCACTTCCTCATTAATGGTGTGGTCTCTGTATGAGATACCAAGGAGTTTGCAAAAGCACCTCATTTCCATTGCCTTTACCCTTTTTTCACTGTCTGCTGTTATGCTCCATGTTTCACATGCGTATAAATGGACATGATCAGGGTACGCATTAGTCTGATCTTAAAGATGATGGCAATGTTCTTGTCAGTCCAGAGGACTTTCAGATTGGACATTGCAGCTGTGGTCTTGACTATCCCGGAGAGAATTTCAGGTTTTGATCCTTCATCCGATACTATAGCTCCCAGATATCTGAAGCTATAGACGGTCTCGATTTTCTTGCCGTCTATAATTCTGTCAGTGCTGATGCCATTGGCACTATTTGTCACCAGCTGGGTTTTCTTTTCACTGATCTGCATGCCTTATGCTGACGAGGCTTCATCAAGGTGGTTTACCAGGTTGACTAGTTTTCTATCTTCTCCAGCTAGGCCGTCGATGTCATCGGCAAAACGTAAGTTTGCAATTGTCCTGCCCCCAATGCTAACTAATCTCTCATGATTTCCAAGTGTGTCAGCCATTATTCTCTCTAAGAAGATATTAAAGAGGGTTGGAGAGAGCCGACATCTTTGGCCTACTCCATTGTGGTTCGGAACCAATCTTTTATGGTGCTGTCATAATAAACTGCGCTGATTGCCTTGTAAAAAGTCATTCAATGGTTCTGATCTGGTTGGCATTATTGTTATACAGACTCATGGTTGCCCATAGAGCAGCATGCCAGACTCTGTCACCTTCTTAAAGTCTACAAAGACGTGGCAAAGATCTTGTCGGTGTTGCTAGTATTTCTCACAGAGTATTCTAGAGCCTATGATTTAACAACAGTTAAATGCAGGCCTTGGCTTAAGAAAGCGTTTGGCCCAGGCCAATACCTACAAACTTCGATTGGCAACCTCCAATAGTACGATCTCCATACAGCAAGGTTCACCACAGGCTGAAAAGGAGCCACTGTGACTGATCAACATTTGAATGCGTGAACAGTGGTCTAGAGGTGACACACCTGTCATGTGAGCACAAGTTGATTAAGTGCGCACATGCTAGTTATAATCCCTCTATCACTTAAAAAGAGGGAAGGAAATGTGTGTGTGGCCTTACAATGCTCTTTTGAAACGTAGCAAGCAGGTTTTCATAAGGCTAACATTGTTTGGGAAAATGATGTAGTGTAAGGATCTCGCAGATGTATTCTTTTTCATGGATACTTTCATCCACATGCATATATCATCAGCATACTAAGATAATTCTACGTGTTTTGAAAACAATTTTGGCATGTCATGCATTTAGATGTTAAATAACATATGAGCAAGAACTGACCCCTGTGAAATGCTCATTTGGAGAGATTTTGTAGATGAATCTCCTATATTTCGTCCCTATTTTTGTTCTAATTTGTCTGTTTTCCAATAAATCTTTTATAAAGTTTTACATGTGCCCTGAAAGTCCAATATTCTTGAGTTTTTATAATAATCGAGCCTGCCATACTTGATGACTTGATACTTGGCTTTGGTAACGTCAAAGTATGTGTGTGTACGTGTGTGCGTGTGTGCGTGTGTGCGTGCGTACGTGCGTGTGTGTGTGTGTGTGTGTGTGTGTGTGTGTGTGTGTGTGTGTGTGTGTGTGTGTGTGTGGTGTGTGTGTGTGTGTGTGAGTGTGTCAAATGATGAAAGATTTACATGACAAATCCTTGATTCAATCATCATGGCTAAAAAAGATGCAAAATATTTTAGTACAAAGTGGATTTGACTGTTTGTGAGAGAAGCAGTTTTGTTCAAGTATTTATTCTACAAGTTCACACAATTATCAAAGCCTTCTTAACAGAAAAAAATGTTAATGAATGGAGAAGTGAGCTGTTGAATAATAGTAGATGCCTTTATTATATAAACTATCAGATCGATTTTGGTGTGGAAAATATATAACTTGTCTACCAGATGTATATGTTTATGCTCTTATGAAATTTGGTTGCAGCTGTCACAAGCTTCCTATTGAGGTTGGACGAAACGTGAAGTGAACTGGACATGGTTGAAGAAAATGTCGGGGAATGAAATCTTGTCCTAAATGTTTGAAGTGGGGACATTCCATGATAAAATGACATTCATCTCCTAAAACAGATATATTGCATTATGAACATTTTCTTTCTTCCTGTGATACATGATGGTAAAAACCATAATAATAATTGTTATAATTTTTGTAGGCTAATGAAATGCAAATCTCGAAAAGTTCCCCTGTATCTCTCAAAAATCATAAGATTTACAGGCATTTTTTTTAAATTTCACTTGTCTTTCACAAGTGTAGGTTGTGTCTTTTAAAGAAATCTGTATACTTTAAAAATAGTCTTGCGTCTTTGATACAGTTTGCTTATCATTTTGCGATGAACTCTTGCTTTTCAGTTCCTAATAGTATTGATATTATTTGTGGGTGTATCGCTGTTAGGTTTATCCTCCTGTTGAGTTTGTTTGTAATTCTCCATAACACAAAAGGGGTAAAAGGAATTAAATCTTGAATCTTGTGTGTGTGTGTGTGTGTGGTGTGTGTGTGTGTGTGTGTGTGTGTGTGTGTGTGTGTGTGTGTGTGTGTGTGTTGTGTGCGCGCACGTTTGTGAAGTACAAGAATATCATTTAATGCCGTAGAGGCCCAAAAGGCTTGTAGACACAAGTAAACAAGCTTGTAAAGGGAAAAAAGTCAACGAGGATGCATGCAATCAAAAACACAGTTTGATAATGGTCCTTCACACTCATCAAACTGTGGCAAATCACCGGAATCAAACTATTAAATGGGATAGCTCAGTGGTCAGAGCACTCGCTTTCCCCAAGCCAAGGTAAAGTAACATCGTGTTCGGTTACCAATAGGATGGGTGACCGTTTGTGCGCTTTGGCTTCAGTACAGTCACCCAGTTCACCCAGCTGTAGATGGGTACCTGCCTCTTTAAGGACAGGGAAGGTAAAGCTGCGAGGGAGATGAGATGGGGGCCACCCTCAATATGCTGGCCCCTAGAGAAGCTGAGGTCTCTGATGCCTCGCTCCCCTACGACCACATAGGTTATGGGACACCTTTACCTTATTCTAAGCTTGCGAAGAGTTTGTTTGTGGGGTGGATCGATGTCGGTAGCTAAATATTATTCGAGATGGAAGTCGTTCTCGTTTTAGTTTTCTGCTGTGTCCAGAGCTGTGCATGTTAATTTTTCTTTCTAAGTGTTGACGCAAAGCAGATTTAGTTTAAGTCTGTCTTTTCTGAATGTTGGTTGCCTGTTCCAGACAAGTTCAAGCCCTGGACTATAAAGAATGTTTCTAACGATATAATATGTGTTAATATGAAGTGTGTGTGTGAGTGTGGTGTGTGTGTGTGTGTGTGTGTGTGTGTGTGTGTGTGTGTGTGTGTTGTGTGTGTGTGTGTGTGTGTGTGTGTGTGTGTGTGTGTGTTAATGATTGAAATCTACTACTTCTTTTGACATTTTTTCTTCTGTTTTAGCGTACGGCTTGTAACCCATAAGGATTTCACCAAGTTTGGTTTTTTTAGATGATAAATTAGTCGTATTTGTATTTGTTTGAGAAATCGAGATTAAGGTCCCCAAGAGACAGATGTAGAAACGCTACTGAATGGGGAACATGTTTACTTGTTGATCATGACTGGTAATGAGAATGATGCAAGAATAACTTCGTTTAGTGCACAAGCTTTGACAGGAACTGAAATGGCGCTACTCTGCCTTACTCACGCTACAGTGGATGATGCTCCACTGAGTGGCCCCAGGCTTTTCTAGATGAGATCATAGCAAAGTCACTCTAGGCAAGAGCTGCATGGTATACAAAACAATCCTATGAGTTATGGAATTTGAACCAGCAACCGTTCAACCTGGTGGACATATGGATCGGTGGTCTAGAGGTAACACGCCTGTCTAGAAAGCGAAAAGTCCGGGTCTGAAGTGTGCGGCGGTTCGTACCCCGTTTGGACCGGAAATTTTTCCCCCATCCATTAGACCATGGTGGTGGTCTGGGCGCTAGTCTTTCGGATGAGACGATAAACCGAGGTCCCGTGTGTTACACGTAATTATTTAGCGCACGTAAAAAAACCCACGCAACAAGAGAGTTGTCCCTGGCAAAATTCTTAGAAAAAAGTCACTCTGATAGGGAAACAAATACAGCTGCAGAAAAAAAAAAGGGTGAAAGGGTGGCGCAGCGCTAAGTGGCGACGCGCTCTCCCGCTCTCCCCGGGGAGAGCAGCCCGAATTTCACGGAGAGAAATCTGCCGTGACTTAAAGTGGTATGAAATAAAATCTGAGCGCTTTGATTTGTTGCTTTACAAGATTCAGCGCTATATAAATTCCATACATTATTATTATTATTATTAGCGATCTAGCTAGAGATTGCAAGGTACATCTTCGTTTGAACTAAGGTCATCACCCAACCCCTAGATCTTGAGTGGTGGTCTTATTGCCAGTCTTTTGGATAGAACGATAAACTGATGTTGCGGGCGCAGCACACTCTTACCGCACGTAAAAGAACTCACAACAAGAGAGTTATTGCTACAATATTCTGTAGAAAACAGCAGTATCCATAGGCTAACAAATACATATGCAGATACGACATCTCTTTTTTCCTTGGGAGGGGGCGAGGGGTTATGTTCCTCGGTTAGAGCTTCGAGATTCAGCAAAGGTGAGTGAGATTTTTGCGTATGATGCGACTGCTTTTGCCTACTGTAAGGTAGCCACATTTCAATGTCGGGGATGATGTCTAGACGCAACACCTGTACTGTGTCCATACGTTTTCTTTTCTTTTTGATATTGCCTTCTATTCCATCTACACTCAATGGCCTACTCTTCCGAAAGGCAGAAAAGATTTTCATGTGTCCGCAAACTATACTGCGTACTTTCACAGACGGGACCTCAGTTTCTGTTATAGTCTCATCCGAATGGCTTTCGGGGGAGTGGAGGCGGTACTGATGTTACCTCCGGGAACTTCCCCTGCATACACGTTAAAACCCATTCAACCTTTCGGAAGAGTAGGCCATCTCGCACCGGTAGGAATGGATGATATTTTTTTAGAGCCTATGCTCACTGCTGTCCTGTCTAGACATCATCCCCGAAGGTGGAATGCCGCTACCTTGACCGCGGGCGAAAACGGTAAAAGGTAAAGGTGTCCCATAACTTATTTATTTATTTATTCTTTTATTTCGAAGACAATGGAATAAGCACTCATGTGCTTTTTTACATCCTTTCCCATGTGATCGCAGGGGAGCGAGCCATCAAAGGCCTCAGCTTCTCTAAGGGGCCAGCATATTTAGGGCGGCGTCCATCTCCTCTCCCTCGCTGCTTTACCTTCCCTGACTCTAAAGAGGGAAGGTACCCATCTACAGCTGGGTGAACTGGGGGAATGTACTGAAGCTAAGGCATACAAACGCTTACCCATCCACTTGGTAACCACGCTCGATGCTGCTTAACATTGGCATGGGGAAAACGAATGCTCTTACCACTGAGCTATCCTGTCCCCTAAAAATAGGTAGCATACGCGAAATATCATCATTGGTGAACGTCGGAGCTCTAGCCGAGGAATAATAATAATAATAATAATAATAAAGAATAACGCTGCTCTTGAGGCGATGCACTGTACTCTGATAGCAGCGAAAATGTTGGCACCGAAGTGATCTAAATGAAAGTGGTGTAGAACACAATATAATAAAATCAACACAACATGTACTACACCAGACAATACAAGACTGTACATTACAATTCGAGACAATACCATATAATACGAAACTATACGATACAATGCAAAACGATATGATACAATGGAATATAGCATAATACAATAGAATATTATACAGTATAACCTAACCTAAATTAAGCTCATCTCATATCGTATCATATCATTCGATACACTGCAATACACTGCAATACAATGCAAGGTGAATTGATATGATATTACACGATAGAGTAGAAAGCGTTAACAACAGCACCAGCGCTAGGTACCATTACTTTTCGTCTTTGTTTTCAGAAATCAGTCGAATAGAAAGGTTACCGACAGTGTGCATCACCAAACAGCCAGGCGTTTTGTTTCTTTCTTTCTTTCTTTGTTTTAAGGGGGTTGTTTTTGGGGGGAGGGGGGGGGGGGGGTTGGGGTGGGGGGAGGTGTTTTTTGTTTGGGTTTTTTGGGTACCGGACCACGAAGTCAGATCTTGATTAGAAATGTTGACGTATTACATTACCGACAGCGGGTGTTTTGTTGTGTGGTGGTTATGTTGTTTTATTTTGGGGTGTTTTTATTTGTTTAGGGGTTTTTTGCTTTTGGTTTTTTTTCGTTTTTTTTTTTTTTTGGGGGGGGGGGGGGTAAAACCTTCTTGGGGTGAAGGGTGCTAAGGAGGGGGGTCCTCGGGAGGGGGAGCACGCCAAATTTGGCCCCAAACCCCCTTTCTGGGTCCGGGGCCCTTAACCCCCCCACCCCCCGGAAACCGCTCAAACTGGGGGGCAAAACGGGGAAAGGGGCTGGTGTCTTTTATTCCCCAAGGATCTTGGAAAATAGGGGCCCAAGCCCCACCCCCTCAAGGCAGATAGAAAACAAAACAAAAAAATGGGGGATCGGGGGCCCCCGGATAAACAAGACCGCGAACCAAAAATCAAGGGTGGGGGGTGAAAAAGCGCTCGGAGCGAACCAACTCAAAGCTTAAAAAAAGGAGTAACCATGGGAACAGGAATGTGAGGACTTTTCCCCAAAACGGGGAAAGAAAGGGAAAATCACCATTAACAACAGTATAAATGGACATCCTAGGACTTTTTCGGGTCAATGGACTGGCTTCGGGGAAACACCACCAAGAGGGGCCAAAAAATAGGGTAAGTGAAAAAGGGAAAAACAATAAACACGGAGTGGTTAAATTGGAAAAAGTTGTGTAAGTCACACTGAACCAGTATCCAGCAACTCTTCAATATAGTTTCAAAAACCCCCAAATCTCCCATCATCCAAGTGTATCTCCAAACTACTCGAGATGACCGGAAAGGGGAATTCTATGAACACTTAAAAAGTCATCTCCAAAGCCAAAAAAGACATCCTTATTGGGGAAAGGGCGCTGAATGCAAAGGGGGACCGATGCCTATGACACCTGGGGAAAAACCAGGAGCTTTGGAAGGGAAAAAACAAACGAAAGAAGAAGGGCTGCTAAATTCGCACAGAAGCCAAACTAACTTGGCAACACACCCACCTCACAAGCCATTGAAAATCAACTTGGCACTCCCAAATGGTCTGATTCTCAAAAAATTTGACTAATTCGGGTCCCCCCAAAAGATTCAAACCAGCTAAACAAGGAAACACAAGAACACCCCGGGAAACCCATTGGCAGTGACCACGCCCTTGTACTTCCCCCCACAAGCTAAAATAAAAAACAAAACAGAAAAAAAAGCCAGAAAGATTTGTCTGGAAAAACTAAAGACCCAACAGTGGTTTAATCTTCCAAGCCAACTGGGGGAAAATTTGCCGCACTCACAGCATCGACAATGATGTGGAACACTAGCCAACAACATAAAAGAAGTGCATTGACACAGCAGAAGAAAACATTAGGAAAAAGCAAAAAAACAAAAAACCCTGGGACAAAATGAGGTTTTTGCCCTCGTGCAAAAGAAGAGAGCTTAAGAAACAAAAATTCCAAGTCAAAAGCCAACAACAAATACAGGAATAGCCCAGAAAGTGAGAAAAAGATGAAGAACCAAAGAAGGTGGATAGAAGAACTTGCCACAGCACGATTGGAATGGCCAAGGGAAACGCAAAACAGTTCCCAACTCGAAATCTCTAACTAAAACCAACACCAAACCCTCGTTATTGAAGACAAAAAGGAAATTTTTAACGAAAAGAAGCCATCCCCAAACCTGGAGGAAATCTGTGAGGATTGTATAACACCCACTACGCCAAACCCAACTAGTTTCTGAAAAACCCCCCTAAACACCAAATAAAGCCCCACCAATACAAGGGTGGAAGTAGAACAGCATTAAAAAATTTGAGAAGGGAAAGTCCCCTGAATTGTAACATCCCACGAACTCATAAAAAATGGAGGAAGAAAACAAGGCTTTCAAAGAAATTTGTCAGAAATTACACACCAAAAAAATGCCCCAAAGAAGGGAACAGTCTCTTGTAGTCCCCCCTACCAAAGAAAGGAAACCTCAAGAAAAGCCAAAATCCAAAAACCATCATTATAACCAAAAAAAGATCAGTGGGGTAGTCCTCAAAAAAATGAAAAACCAAGGGGGAAAAAAATCCGGGCAGAAGCAGCCGGCTTTAGACCAAAACGCACACAAGGGAAAAAATTTTTTAAATCTGGGAATTTGATAAAGAAACATCCCCAACCCCAAAAAAGATTTGTATCACAATTTCATAGACTTCAAAAAACCTTTGCAGGGTAGGGCATGAGCCTCTGGCAAGTCTCGGGATTAACATTGAAAACTCCTCATTAAAGTCAAAAAAGGGACTGTACGAAAGCAAGAAGTGCATTTTTCATGCAATACATAGGCGATTTCTTCAAAACCAGGGTTTGGGGTCCGTAGGGCTCCTTCCTCACCTGTACTTTTCAACCTTTCCTCGAAAACATCATGACAGACACACTGCAAAACCACCCCCTTTCCCATCCATTGGTGGAAGCCCCCTTTTTTGCAACCTAGTTTTGCAGGACATTGCCCATGGGCGGCAGCAAAAAAGAATGCAAAACCTCAAAAATAGTCTACAATCGGCCCCCCAAAATCCTGGAGGTCAGTACAAAAATCAAAAAATTGGTACAGCGCAAGAAAATACACCCGGAAAAAAAGATGAATGGAGAAATACGGAAAGGTGACCCAAATTCAAATACTTAGGTTATCCTAACAAAAGATGGCACATCAAACAATAAGTGAAAGTGCATTGCAACGCAACATCGTTCAGCGAGACTCAGGGGATCATCAGAGCAACAACCCCTTCTGCCCCAAATATCAACCTTTAAAAAACCCCTCATGATTTACCCTCCTATATGGCTGGAATCAGGGACCTGTAGCAGAGTACAGAGAGAATAACATGGGAAAAAGTGCCACGAAGACCCCTAAAAATAATAAAAGAAACAAACCAACAACAAAGTGAAAAAAAAACAAAAAACGTTGGGCCCCCCAAAAACCTCTGCTCTCCCCCATAAAGAGAGAAAAATGAGTGGTTTTTGGACACCCAAAGAACAAACCCACACATCATCAACCCCTGACCTTTGGGGGGTCGTGGGGGAGCATGAAAAACGATGCCGTGGTAAGCCTCCTCCCCCATCCGGGCCGGCCTTTGGGATTGCCCAGGCATTTTGGGGCCATTCTTGTGTGTCCATCCCTGACTTGTTTTTCTTCCCCTCCTTCTGCCCCCTTTCGAAATGTTTCCCCGAGTAGTTTGGGGGAGGTGTTGTGGGGGTGCGTGGCCGAAAACCCTGTCAGCTTTTTCTTTTTTGCGATGGTGAAAAGGGGTTTGTGGACCTGCCCGCCGGTTATTTTTACTCTTGACAAATTGTTGGTCTTTGTTCACTCCAGATAAGCCCATATTTTTATGGCTTTTGTTCGAAGATGGATTCGCTTTGCTGTTTCGCAGTCAATTT
>CM054158.1:40671976-40679476 GCA_028751875.1 Rapana venosa | reverse complement strand
GTCTATATGCCATTGCAGTCTACACTTTGAAGCTTCTTTAGTAAGTATTTAGGTGCACTAAAATAAACTTCATGTCCATAACGATAATTTAGATCTAATTAGAGAGGTAGACAGATGTTTCAGAACTGTAATGTCTTGTCCCCAATACTGCTTTCGTACAACTTTAAGCAGATTTAAACATTTCTTCCTTTAGTTAAGATATATTCAATATGGGCATGTGTGTGTGTGTGTGGTGTGTGTGTGTGTGGTGTGTGTGTGTGTGTGGTGTGTGTGTGTGCACGCGTGTATGTGTGTGGTGTGGGTGTGTATGTGTGTTTATTGTATGTATGTGCGAGCGCGCGCGCGCGCGCAGCGCGTGTATGTGTGTGTGTGTGCGCGCGCGCGTGTATGTGTGTGTGTATGCGCTTTAGCATAGGCGATTCTGCGTAGGTGAATTATTCGTATATGCTTCCCCATGCTCATGTCTGTTGGTGTGTGAATATGTGCTCGTATTTTCTATTCTGTATGTGTGCGTGAGTGCGCGCGCGCGTACGCGCGCGCGTGTGTGTGTGTGGTGTGGGTGGTGTTTGTTTATGGGTGTGTGCGTGTGCGTGCGTGCGTGTGGGTGTTTGTGTGTGTGTGTGTTTGTGTCTGTCTGCCTGTTGGTCTGTTTGCTGGTCTGTCTGTCTGTCAATCTGTCTCTATTTTCATGCCGGGATTTTAAGGACAGCTCAACAGCAGGTAGTGTTCTCTCTGCCAAGTATAAACAAGTTGGCTTCAGGATGTTCAGCCAATGTAGATTTAAGCTCTAGTTTCTTGTCTTGTTTCTGCATTGTGAATAAAATTTAGTATGTTGCTGAGAGTAAAACTGTGTTTTAATCATATTATACATAGGATATATCGTAATGTATACAAATCTCTCTCTCTCTCTCTCTCTCTCTCTCTCTCTCTCTCTCTCTCTCTCTCTCTCTCTCTCTCTCTCTCTCTCTCTCTCTCTCTTAACATTGCACAGTGCAGGCAAAGATATGAAATCAGTATGCAAAGATCTACTATAAGATATTAATCAACTTGTAACGTGAACAAATCATAATCACAAACAAAGCTAAATTCATGTCAGTGACAACACGTCGGAAACGTCAAAATATTAAAGCTAACTTATATGACTTGAATGTATTGAAAGTTCGTAATAATATCCTAGAAGAAGTAAATACACATAGACTGCTTGGGCTTAACATTGATAATAAACCTATCATGATCAAGTCATGTCAATTATCTGTCCAAGAAAATTAGCCCAAAAAGTATTTAAACTCAATAGAATTAAGCATTTTCTTGATCAGCATACTAGAAAATTATTTTTATGCATATATTCAACCCGACATTGACTATGCTTCAACATGCTGGGACCTGGCCAGTAAGAATTGCCTGAAACCCTTGGATAGTGGATGCAGACGTTCGCTACAGTTCACCCTCCTCAGATCCTCTTCCCTAGAAAAACATCCTCACAAAGAGCTCAATAATTTTCCTTTTGCTATGAGATGTCGTTACAATACAGGCATTTTAATGTGTAAAATTATTAGCAAACTTTCCCCTGCATACCTTTTGAAGATTTTCACCCTAAAACATTGGAGACAAAATGAATGACCCTTTTTGCTCCTCGGCCAAGAACGGATTGTTGTGACCTCCTTGTTTACTGCAGTGCATCAGAGTGTGGAAGGAAATCCCCCTTTATTGAATAAAATCTTGAAAATTTTAAAAGGGAGTACTATATATATCTAGTGAAATCTAAATAATTTTCATGGGAATAACAGACATTAGCAAAATGTTAATGAAACGTTTTTGTTGTTTTTCTTCTATTTGCTTTAATTATTATTTCACTTAGACCCTCAAACATATGCTTTTTGTGCTGACAAAAATATGTGCGCAAGCAACGTCGTTTGTGGTGTGTTTGTGTGTGTGTGTTTGTGCGCCCCGCGCCCGGACGGGGAATTAACGTGCGTGCGTACGCACGTGTGGTGAGTGGTGTGTGTGTTGTTGATTTTTCTTCTTTTCTTCTTCTTCGTTTAAAACGCCCTTCACTTTAAGTGATATTAGACGAAAAGTGTTGTGTGTGTGTGTGTGTGTGGTGTGTGGTGTGTGGTGTGGTGTGTGTGTGTGTGTGTTGTTGTTGTTGTTGTTGTTTTTGAAACGTCTTTCACATCTCAGTGATATTAGACGAGAAAAAAAAAAATGTATACAAGGGTGTAGATAATGAGGTGTTGTAGAGGCCCTAGAAAAATGCGAGGGGGAAACGTAAAATACATGAAAAGTAAACCGCCAAAGCAAAGATACAATAAAAAGTTTTATAAAACCCAAAACATCACCAAAAAAAAACAAAAAAGTGATTAACGTAATAACTATAAAAAGTCCATGATATGCCAAGACCTTGGGCAATATCACAATGCCAAATTCAAATTATTGAATATGCTTCTAAAGGGGAGTTTTCAGAAATTGAGGAAAAAGCTTTGGTATTCTTACATTCAAATATTATATGATTTTAGAAATATTCTCCACAATAGACATTTACTGTTTCTACTGAATTTGGTTACGAATGCATTAAGTTTATTCTATAAAAAAAAATATTCACTCTTCTTGCTGTGGAGATATTTGAGCAAGCCTTAGGCTGGCTCACGACTCTCGCTTTATCATTTTGATGACAGATCTGTTTTAAAAATCTCTCTTTAGGTGATACGTTTCTGTGACCTTTTTCCCATGATGTTTGTTCTAATAAGTGTAGCCCTCTTGTAATGATAAAGGACGTGCAATGTTGCTGATTTCCGTTCATGCTTTGCCCCTTTTTAGCAGCTCTATCAGCCCACTCATTTGAATAGAATCCACTTTTGTGAAGGCACCCAACAGAAATGACACTTGTGCCCTTTAAGTTAAAAGGTGTATGACATGATTAATCACTAATGAAAATATTTGAAGTTTTCTTGCACAAAGGATTTTAAAGCAACAAACCGACTTAGAATCAAAAACAAATAAGGATTTAAAATATACACAAGGGAAAATCAAAAAACAAAATTTTAGAGCCATAAGACTGCTACTAATTCCGCCGTAAAAACGAATGATTTTACCACAAAGAATGATTTTTCAATTTTAAAGATGGTATAACAAAAGCTGAACCTGTTTCTTAAATATCCAGACGTGATCCATCTGTAAAATTTTGTAAATGATGAAAATACTTATGATGGATGTGGGATCGAACATCAGAAACCATAATTTTCAGTTTCTCATTCTTTTTTTGCATTAGTTACCTCTATGTCGAAGTATGCTCAAATTTCATCTCCCACGATGGAAAAGGTATATTGCCTCTCGTTTGTCCATCCTGTGTTGATTGACATTAGAATTTTCCACTAAATCAACACATAGTGTTAATGGGCATTAAGGAAGATATTTTTTTTGGGCTCTTTTAGGAAACTGTAGTTCAGATTTTACTTCTATTTCCCTCAAAAAATAAAATTACAGTTTTTTCTGTTTCTAAGAACATATTTGGCACAGCCAGTTGACGGTAATCACCAAAGGCAATGTACCAACTTAAATTGTACTTCCCAGAGCTGATGCATGATTACGGAACTCCAAGTGCAACCCTGTAAGCTTTGCAGTTTTACACTTTGTAGCTTTTTAAGTAAAGATTTTGGAGCCCCTGAAAAAGAATTTCTTTTTCGTATGAAAAAATTCGAACGAAAAAGAGATGTAGCTAAACATTTAAATGAATATGTCTGTCCCAGAACTGTTACTAATTATTTTCAGTAAGTTATGCACTTTCTTGCCTTTTTTATTAAGTGGCTCAATATGGTATTCCAAGTTAGTTTTGAAGTGAGAATAACACCAAGAACTTTATTGTATTTGTATTCAGTTATTTCAGTCCCAATCTAAATCTTGTTAGTTCCTCCGGATTACTGCCATATTAAAAAAGCACAACATGAGTTTTTTTGTGGACAAAGTAAATCCTTTTCAAGCATATATTTGTCATGTTTATCAGCTGGGTTTGATATACCCTTTTTATGTAATTTAACCGCTCTTTGTGTTTAGTTCTGTAACATTACCACATGCAATACATCCGCAATTGTACTAAGATGATATCCTTGTAAATTCATTGGAGACATGCAGCAAGATATTTAAAAAGGATAGGAGCTATCACAGAACCTTGGGTATCCCATATGAAGCGATCTAACACTTGAATATGATTTTGCCACTCTTACTTGAAATTTTCTGTCTGCTAAAAAACTTTTGGATAAAAAAATACAAGTGCTCAAAACACCCTATTCTTTAGTTTACCTAAAATTTAGCATGCCAAACTTGGTCATATGCCTTTTAAATATCAAAAAATGTTTTCAAGAACATTCTTTCTTCTGCAAACTGCATTTTTTACTTGTGTTGATAGTTTAACCAAATTATCTATGGCAAAATTTATTTTTTTGAAAACCTGCTTTATTGACAGGGATTATTTTATTTTTATGGCAGAAATACTCAAACCTTTTTAGAATATTCTTTCAATTAGCTTGCAGTGTGAGAGGTCAAAGCAATTGGTCTGCAGCTGGTTTTGTCAATTTAGGCTTTCCCCGTTTATGAACTGGAATGACAATGGACTCCTTCCACTTTACGGCAACTCCCTCGATCCAACATTTATTGAAGAGTTTGTGGGGTAGATAAATGAAAATTTGTTGTAAATGTTTCAACATGTCATTAGAAATTGCACCCGACCCGACAGACGTTTTCTTGTTAGAAAGAGATAGTAACGCATCTCTTACTTCGTCCAAGTGAATTGGAGCTTAATGCACGAACCTTTTTCAGCGACTGGGTCAGTACGTTCTGTTTTACTTTCATCACTGTTCTGTAGTTTTCCCGCGTTTAAGTGACAATCCTTCAAGACGCATTGATTCAGAAAAAAAATGTCTGCAAAGGCCTCTGCTTTTTCTATGTTTTATGGAAATTCTTTATTCTCCATTGCACTGGACAAGTTTGGGAAACTTACACCTTTTTTCATTTCATGATATTATCCCAAACTTTTTTAAGATCTTTTTATGATTTGAAATTTTAGTGGCACAAAAAGAAGTCCAAAGTTTCTCTCTTTGCCCGAGCTACAACAAGGTTACAGTAATTTTTTTGCTTGTTTCTGTTTACATTATTTTCTGATGTTTTATCTTTTAAATACATTTTATACATTAAGCGTTTGTTTTTTACTGCTTCCTCACATGCTGGTGTCCACCAGATATTTCCCAGATGTTTATTTGTTTTTAGGGTATTTATTTTGGGAAGACAAAGTGGCAGCATGAATAATTGTCTCAGTAAAACTGGGAAAAAAAAGGTCTATGTTGTCATGTCAATCTGTCTGTGTTGTAAGTTTCAAGGATGCTTTCAAACTTCTTCCAGTCGCTGCTTTTGTAATTAAATTTTGGAATTTTTGTCTTCCTGGGTGTCACAAAAGCTGTCAGTCCCCTAAGCGTTGTAATGCCCGCAGTGATCGCGCCAAGGCAGGGTGTCATTGTGCGTTGACCACTCACATTCTGGAGCTAAATGCAGGAGATATAAGCGATAGATCTAAAGGGTGATGCTCTGTGACTAGCAATGTCGGGATTCTAGTAACACTGCCATCATTTAGTAAGTACAGGCAGAATCAACTATGTTTTCTACAAAGCGATTATTAGATATTTTTCAGTCTTTATCCAAAAAGGAGCATGTGCATTAAAATCTCCTGCTAAAAACCATTTTTATTATCTTTAAGGTTTGGTATCCATTCAGTGTTCATATCATTAGGTCCCTAGGTAGGTAAAACAGATACAGTATTTATTATTAAAATTTTCCCCAAATTTTACGCGTGCTGCACATGAGTTTTATATCTAGGAACTGATTAGGCACGGTGAGGGACATTGCGTAATCCACCCCTTCTTCAATATATATAGCTACACTGATTTTGGTAGCAGCATCCACCTGTTGATGGACAGGTGGATAATAGTAGCCAGGCAGCTTAGGTAGTTTATTCCTGGTTACATTCAGGGATTGTAACACAAGGACTTGGTATGTATTGTTGGAAAGATGTTGGATTAGATAATGTAAATTAGTGGAAATAGATCTAGCGTTCCACTGCATTAGTTTCAATACGTTGGACTTTTTAGATCTAGATCGGGTAGGCATTTTAAAGTACGGAATCAATTTTTAAAAATATACAAAAAAGTTTTTTTTTTAAAACAACAACAATCAACCCTAAACTGCAAAAAAACAAAACATTAAACAAATTAAAATTAACAATTATGTGACTAAAATTGTTGCCGAAAGATAAACACTGCACACTGAGTCAAGTAAAACAGCTAGATCTACTGTGGATATGAGTAAAAACTAAATAACACCACAGCTAAGCTATTGCACTACAAGTTGATGTACAAACTACCAGTCACAGTTTCTCAGCAGGGTGATGGGACATGGGTTAGTGAAGGTGGGATAGTTCTGATATGAAACAGGAGGGGGGAAATCTTAGGTTTTAAATAAATATGTCTTGAGGCTGGATTTAAAAGTGTCATAACTAGGTTTCTGGCGAAGAGAGAGAGGGAGCTCATTCCAGGTCGATGGACCCGAAATAGAGAAAGAGCGGCGGCCAACGGTGGATTGGTTGAATCTAGGTATTCATAGGCACAAGGTATCTGCAGCAGAGCGGAGGGAACGTGAAGGAGTGTACAGGTTAAGACATTCACAGAGGTAGGAGGGTGCAGTTTTGTGGAGACATTTGTAACAGAGGGTACTGATCTTATAATTTACTCTCTGTGGCACAGGCAGCCAGTTGAGAGATCGCAAGAGAGGGGCAATGTGCTCAGATTTTTTTCTTTCTGAGAACTAGTCGAGCTGCGGAGTTTTGTATATGTTGAAGGGAGTGGATAGATGATGCTGGCAGACCAGACAAAAGACCATAGTCCAGACGTGAAAGAATGAGAGAAGTGACAAGTTTGGCTCTTGCATCGGTATATGTTATGCATTTCTTCGTGTTTGTTTACCTGTTGGTTTCCGTTGTTTTGATGAGAGCCTGGTGTAAAGAAGCCTCTGGCTTATCCATTTACCCTCATTAAAACATTCGATTTCGAGTTCTCTCTTTATGTACATAAAAACTGAAATTAATAAACAGCTCCTCCGAAAACAAAGTCAAATCTTTAATTCATTCTGCTAAGACAGACTATTACTCTTCCCAAGTTCAAAACGCTACATCCATAAAATCTCTTTTTTCCCTCACCTCGAACCTTCTTGGGACTGCAAAATCAAGCCCTTTTCCCCACAGCCTGTCTGAACTTTCATAAATCTTTTCTTCCTACTTTTCAGGAAAAGTCCGCAACATCCGCTCCAGACTGGATCAGACTCCATGCCAGCCTGTTCCTCCTGATCCTTAGTTTACTGGCGCTCCTCTCTTTTCCTCCATCCCACAAGCGAACAAGAAATCAAGACAATCCTGAAAGAAATGACTATTAGATCATGCGATCTTGATCCCATACCTGCTCC
>CM054158.1:40619476-40666976 GCA_028751875.1 Rapana venosa | reverse complement strand
TTATGTAACCTGTTTCTTTAGAAGATCCTGAAGACCACTCCCTGAACGCCACACCCGTATCTTTTGGTGGTAGGTTCATTTGAAATTTGGGGGTTGCTGGTAATATTTACAATATAAAAAAATTAACACCTGAACAACATACATACACCACTTAACTAGATATTTGAACACAAGACCATAGAACACACAAAAATTATGTTTGCATATTTTAAACTCTTTGAGCATGTTTAAATGTTATTTCTAATGGCATTAATCATTTAGGTATCTTTTTTTAGATTTCCAATATTTCAAAACGAGTAAAACTGTTTTGGAATCATATCAATATAAAAACAATGTTGTAAATAACAGGAAAAGTACTTGAGAGGTAGTTCAGTGCCATTACTGTTACAAACAATTCAGATGTGAATATGGAATATGTTTTCCAACACAAGGTGTTTATTTTTAAATCATGTATAACGAATGCATCCCCCTACTTATTAAATTTTAAGACATCTCTGTCTGTGTTTACTTCCAAATGAGTTAAACATTGGAGATGGTTTCCAACGTCAGCTATGGTATTTTTTGTTCTCTGTCCTATTTCTTAAGTTTCTTGTGTGTGGGTGTATTTGTGCGTGTTATACATGCATTTATTTATGTGCAGATTCAGATTCAGATCCGATTCAGAATATTTTATTGCCCATTTAAGTCATGTAGACTTATTTGACACAACAAAAACATCAATTATAATTATCTATTTTGGCTAAAAGTGATGTACACTAAAAACATGTTGCATTCTATTTCTCTTTTTCTCCCTTTTCAAAACACTCATACATATATCTGATGATATATGCTTGATATATATCAACTGTGATTATGTCACTTAATTTATGTACACATTTTTTACGTTCTTTGTCTTTGGTTTTGATTTTTAATAACAAATTATTTGTGAGTTCAGTATATAAAATACAGTCATCGAGTAAATAAAGTACATCTTCTATTTTGTTACAGTATCTACATTTTCTGCCCTCTTTGGATATATTTTGGCGCCTCCCTTTCTCTATCATTAAATTGTGACAGCTTCTGCGAAATTTACAATATGTCTTCTTATGGGTTTTGTTTTCATAGTTTATGAAATATGGTTCCAGTCTGTATTCTTTGGTAGCAAAATCATAAAATTTTAGTTTTGCAAACTCTTTCTTTTGGTAGATCCAAAATGTTTTATACATGTCCTCAAGTTTTCTTCTAATGGCATAACTCAACTGATGAACATTAAGAGTACTTTGGTTCTTCCAGAGATGTTTGCATGCCATTGTGTACAGAATATTTTTTACTATGTTGATCCATTTATCGTTTGTATTCTTCTGATTCAAATAATCGCATACTATTCTAATATAAGAGTCTGGTTTTGATTCTGTCAAATGAATCCAAAAGGATATTATCTGGCATATGATGTTAAGGGTCAGCATAAATCTTCCTAATTCACCCAAAGTGGGTAGTACTAATGCTTTTTTATGAACTCCTAGCATTTGTTTACAAAATTGTACATGAAAATTCCCATACAAAAACTGATTTGATAAGCATGCCTTGTACAGTTTATTAATATGAAATTTTGCCTTCCCATTAAAACAAAAAGAAAACCAAACTTCTGTTCCATAGGTTAAAGCAGGGGTTATCAGTGAGTCGAATAAACGCATTATTATAGTAGTCTTTAAATTTTGTCCATGAATTGCTCTTTCAAAGGCGTACATTGCTTTGTTGCTTTGTTTTACTAAATGTTCTTGTATTGCTTGAAATTTCCCATTCTGATGAAAAACGATACCTAGATATTTATAAGTTTATACTGTTTCAATTACATGCTCTCCACATTTAAAATGAATTGGTATTTTAGGAGATGATCTCGTAAAGACTATTACCTTTGTTTTTGTTTTGTTTATCTTTAAACCCCAATTAGAACAGTATTCTTGCAGTTTATTCAGTTTAGTTTGAAGACCTATTTTGGTTGTTGATAGTAATGCTAGGTCATCAGCATAGAGTAAACAAGGAATTCTGTCCTTTGTGGTTATATATGGTGAATCTTTCTCATCAATATGTTGAACTGTATCATTGACATATACATTAAATAATGTAGAACTTAATGTATTTCCCTGATGTACCCCCCTTTTTTTTTACTATGATTTCATCTGTGCGTTTGTCTCGTAGTTTTGTAAATATTGTTGCATTGAAATACATGTTTTAATGACATTAAAAGTTTTGCCTGTTATTCCTATTTCGTTTAACTGTATAAGAAGACCCTCGTGCCACACATTATCAAACGCTTTCTGAAAATCTACAAAGCAGCAATAAAGTCTTTTAGATTTTACTTTCAATGCACTATCTATTGAATTGTTAAGTAGGAAGATATGGTCCGTTGTTTTACATGCTTTTCTGAAACCAGCTTGTTCTCTGACAATACTATTGTTATTTTCTAAATATTCATAAATTCTATGGTTCAGTATTTGACAAAAAAGTTTTCCAATACTGTTCGTCAACGTTATTCCTCTGTAGTTTTCTGGGTTGTATATGCATCCGCTTTTATAGATTGGGACATTCATTCCTACTTTCCAGTCACAGGGATGTATACTCGTTTCTAATACTAAATTGAACATATTCGGCATTGTCTCTATAACATTAGATGAAACTGATTTGATCATTTCCAGTGTAATTCCACCTTTTCCAGGCGATTTGTTATTTTTCAGCCTTTTTATTGTTTTTGTAATTTCCTCTGTTGTAATTTGCTTATCTCGTCGTGGGTTATTAAATACTTTTAATTCATTGAACCTGCTTTGCACTTGCTTTTTGTGGTCTGGATCTATTTGGGGTTCTTTACCAATGTGTTTTTAAGTGTTTAGTCCATTTACTGCTACTAATATGATTATGATGCTTTAATCCATTATCTTCGCTTTCTTTTAATTTTTGTAAAGTTTTCCACAATATACTGGGATCCTCGTCAATGGCATCATGTAGCTGTGATACCAGTGAATGTTTGAAGGTTTTCTTCTTTTTTTTTTTATTAAAGCATTATACTGTTTTCCTTTCATAAAGTATTTTTCTCGAAGTTCAGGTTTATAGGGAGTTCTATTTTCTCGTACTGTTACATTCCGAGTCAAGCCATTTTTTATTGTGTTTAATTCTTCTTACAGGTTTTGACTTTCTGATCCTCTAGCTTAATTGTGCCACTTTGAGAAAGATATCAGACAGTTGTCTGGAACATTCATTTACTACATTTGTTGAATCAGGCTGTTTTGTACTTTGTTGTTTTTTTTGTTTTAATACTGTATTTGTTTGAGTTTTTAATTGTGTTATATGTGATTGTATTGATGGTAGAAGTGCCTTTTCAAATTGTCCTTTGGAATTTTTATCCCATACAAAACGTGTTTCTTGTGGTGAATCTTTAGTAATATACTCTGCCTGTGTGTCTCTTACTATTTTGATAGACCTCTGCAAACGTGTTTTGTCTATATCTGGTATATCTATATCTAAATCAAGTGGACAATGATCAGAGTATTCCATTAAATCTCTAACTTTCACATGCTTCACCTCTTTCATAAATGATTTAAACAAATGAAATCATCCACAACACTACAACCTTGAGGTTGAAAGCATGTAAATCTACCCTCTAAATCTCCTAATGTTCAGCAATTTAGTATATACATCTGATTGCCTGTACAAATATTAGCTAAAAGTCTACCTTTTTTTTTTTACAACTATATCCATTTAGCAGCTTTGATAACATTGGTCATGTTCATTTTCTTCAGTTAACTTGTAGTAACTTGGGTCTGGATCTATTTCTATAAAGTCAGTCAGTCTTCCTTATCGCCCATTCAGATCTCCCACATAATAATACATCTGACCTCTTTCAGACAAACTTTCTATGTCTTGTTCTAAATTTTCCTATATTTTCTGTGTATAAACTTTTCCAAAAGAAAATTCGGGTGGAATATATGCACATCCTTTAAAAATATTCTTGTTTGATGATCTTAATGAGTTTTCCTGCCTCAATTGCATCCACACAATATCTGAACTATTTTGTGGTAAAAATTTTATACTTCTTCGATAATCTTCCTTAATGAAAACTGAAATACCTCCTGAAGCACTGATAGATCTATTTCTCTTTGGTCTGCAGTAATGCACAGACATATATCCTGGTAGAGTTGCATCTTCTACAGATTTGTTTTTAATTAATGTGTTTCTTGTAAAATTATCACATCGTATAATATCAACATGTCTTTTATGTGTATGTCATTTAGTTTGTTTACATTCATTCCATCCACTTTTCCATAGATACTTCTAATATTCCATGATAATAGTCTCACTTTTTACTCATTTGTTAAATACTATTGTGAACACAGATTTTTTCAATGTGGTAAACAAACCATGTGCATATCATTTTAATGAATTATAGTTGTCTCTTTTCCGTTTTAATATCTCTAACAATAGAAATGCTTTTTATTCTTATCATTGTTTAACTGTCTACGATACCAAAACACCAACTGCAACAAATTATATAATCATTAAAATTTACATTATCAAGAGATCAATTTTACATTAAAAGTGTATTCATATTTTAACTATTAATTAAAGAACTTGACAAACCTATCCATTGTATCTGATAAAACAAAATTAATTATAGTAAATGATAACATCTGTGCCTGTGTGTACATGTAACATGTGCGTATGTGTGGGAAGTGCTTGCAAGTATGTATACGTGTGCGCTTGCTTGTATCTGCACACATATGTGACGTATATGTGTTTGTTTAGTGGGGGGGGGGGGGGGGGGAGCTCACAAAATCATATTGTGAAATTTCGATTTCTTTGCAATATCGAACCAAACATTGAAATTCTTCATTATTGCACAGATCATCTGAATGTTATTATTTTCCTTGGGGACAGAGGGGTTATGATAATGTTTCAGATTTATTTTATTTGCGAATAAAGTTGGATATCATCTGGTAAACCTTTGTTGTTGTTGTTTTTGCTGTTGAAGATTTTGATCATAAATAGCATATGGAAGATAGCTATAAGTACCATTAATTTTTGGGGAAAAAATGGCTACATATTAGTCATACTTTTTTGACAAAATGACAAAAACTGCCTGACATAATTTAGCTATGTCTACTGCAACCACAAGAGCAACATTACACTCCTTTGAAAGACACAATGTTGTTGTGAAATAAATGTTATAGAGGAGAGTCTGTTCATATCTATTTGTTCACCCAGCTCTTTGTTTCCGATATGTTCCATTTGATTTTTTTTTCAAACTGAATCACATGTTTGTCCTAATGCTGGTGTACTAAGAAAACTAAGAAAACGTCTTTAAAGTGACACATTTCCTGTGTAAAAGAAAGCATTTGCTGATTTTGTTTCCTTTCATGTTTGTTTGTTTTTAATCATGCTTTTTAATCTCGCATTCTTCTATAAATTCTTGACACAAGAGACAACATACTTAAACTAATACACTGTAAATCAAAAAGCAGGAAACAAAAGTTTCATTAAAGCTATCAGGAGGCAAGAGATTTGGGAAAATGTCGGTATACTAAAGTCCAATACCGATTGATCCTGACGTGAATGAAGTTAAATAAAAATCTAACCAGTGAAACTTCACACATATCAAAACACCTTTAGACGTATGTCTTTAAGCACATTGACTTAACAGATTCCACTCTGATCTCAAAATGCTTCAAACAACTAGAAACGAGAGTTGCTTACTATTATTTGGCAGCTTGCCCGTTTATGAGGAAGAAGATACAACCATTGCTTCTGGCATGTACAACTACCAGTTGCCCAACTCCACAGCGCGTGATTCAGATTCAATCATCAGTGATGAAGATTTCATAGCTATAACCAGAGCCATGAGATGTGGGGGAACCAGCACTTAGTCTGGTAGGTCTGCCAGCCAACATCATCAACATGCTGGTCTTCTATCGCCAGGGTCTGCGGGACAAGATGAACCTCTGTCTGTTTGCCCTGGCCTTTGTGGACTTCATGTTTTTGTTCTGCATGCTCATGTCTTCGTTCCACTGCCTGGCAGAGTTCCTTCTAGATGCTGTTTTGGTGCAGATTTTGAAACGGAACATCTTCAAATTCACCATTAATTTTCGCTATGCCTTTTTGTACAGCTCTGGGTTACTAACCGCCATCATTGCTACGGAGAGATGTATCTGTGTAGTGTGGCCTTTACAGTCAGCCACCATCTTTAAAAGTAAAACTATGGCATGGCTTATCTTTGGGATAATTGTTGTCCTCAATCTGCTCTGTGTGCCGTACAACTTAAAGCATGTTGTCACAATAAAAACGGATCAAAATGGAAAAGTGGCGGTGATTTTAAATGATACAGATCTGTATACTAACAACAAACTGGCCTTTCAAATCGTCAGAGATATCATTCTTCCCACCATCAGCTTCATCACTTTCTTCGTTGTCTCTTTCGTCACTGTGGTCACTGTGAGGAAGCTGAAAACTGCCATGGACTGGAGACAGAAGACCAGCAGTAATGTCATGGACAAACGACAGATGTCACTGTTAAAGATTCTCATTGCTGTGTCGTGCGTTTATATTGCATGCAGCATTCCCAACATTTCACTGGCTCTTGTAAAGTTTGTTGTCGACGATTTCTCCACGCTTGGAGAATATAGTAACTTGTTCTTTGTAACACATCGTATAGCTTTTGGACTTCTGATGGTGAATAGTTCAGTGAATGTCTTCATCTACTACATACAGTCATCTAGGTTTCGAAAAGAACTACACACGTGTGTTTGTGCTGTTTCATAGATCAATATGGCAAGACCAAAACACCTGATAGCAAAAAGGTTTGGACAACAGAGAGTTTGTGATACATTTGTTAGTTCTCAAACATGCCCTCTTTTCTCTGCTTTGGGTTTTGTGTTTCTTTACCCAATTGTTACTGTCCTGATGATCAGAAAGGCTTCAATTTAAGGCAATATTGGAATTACGTTGCCTTTGACAAAGCAAATTTCAATATTCTTACTGTACTTGAGTTCTGGTGTGGTGGTGGTGTTGTGTGCGTGGTGCGTGCGGGTGTGTGTGTGTGTGATTTGGTGTTGTGTGTGTGTTTTGTTTGTATTGTATTGTTTTGGGTATTGTCATTAAAGTCACTTAATTGTATTATAAACATAAGTCACGCGGGATTTCTCTGCGTGAATTTCCGGTGCTTCCCGGTGAGAGCCGTTTCCACAAGAGCAGCACCGCCCTTTTTTTTTCTTTCCTTCTGCAACTATATTTGTTTTCCCATCAAAGTTCCTTTCTCTACAGAATTTTGCCAGGGACAATTTCCTTGTTGCCGAAGGTTCTTTTAAAATTATCTGTAACACACAGGACCTCGGTTTATCATCTCATCCGAAAGACAATGTGTGTGTGTGTGTGTTTTGGTGTGTATATGCATGTATGTATGTATGTATGCATGCATGTATATATGTATGTATGTTTATTCAACTTTGTACTTTGCATTCTAAGTATTGTGGATGATTTAAAGTCGATGTTGAGATCAGAAGAAAAGCGAATTGTTCGTGTGAAATAATTGCAAGCTTCAAATGCAGAAAAATGAATGTCATAATTCTGACTTTGTTTTAGAGTCTAAGAAGGCAAATCTGTAAAAGCAGACTCATATTTTATATGAGTCAACGTACATCCACCTTCATTTTCCTTCTGACTGCCATTCTTGCTTAAGCCAATACGATTGTTGAAGTATGGGGTTGTTTTCCAAACATTTGCGCTGTCCTGATGTAGCGTTTAAGACAATGCTACGAAATGTGTGCTCTGTTTCTGTTTAAACACCATTCCTATAATATATTATGTGAAGACAACAGTGTTCCATAACCTATGTGGTTTTGGGGAAGCCAAGCGTTGAAGACCGCACCTTTTCTATGGGCTAGCAGCTTGAGTGCAGCGCCCCTCTCCTCTCCTCTCCCTGGCTGTTGTACCTGTGGGCACCCATTTACAGCCAGAGGAACAGGGAGACTGTATTCAAGATACAGCGCGGAGCGGAAGTAACCACACTCAAAGTTGCTTTATCTCGTTGGGCGAACAAGTGCTTGAACACTGAGCTTTTCCCCTGCATTTGTCTATAACGAAAAAGACTTTATTCCCAACTAACGATCTATTTGATGAACGATTACTATTTTTTTAAAGTAGTTGGGTGGTTTTTGCAAAAAGTTTAAATTTCCTAAGATCTGTTCAAAAACCATGTTTTCCCGAACTTCTGACAGTCTTATTTTTAGATCTGTCACACCATGTTTCTGAACTCTCTGACAGTCTTATTTCTAGATCTGTCACACCATGTTTCCTGAACTCTCTGACAGTCTTATTTCTAGATCTGTCACACCCTGTTTCCTGAACTCTCTGACAGTCTTATTTCTAGATCTGTCACACCATGTTTCCTGAACTCTCTGACAGTCTTATTTCTAGATCTGTCACACCGTTTCCTGAACTCTCTGACAGTCTTATTTCTAGATCTGTCACACCGTTTCCTGAACTCTCTGACAGTCTTATTTCTAGATCTGTCACACGATGTTTCCTGAACTCTCTGACAGTCTTATTTCTAGATCTGTCACACCATGTTTCCTGAACTCTCTGACAGTCTTATTTCTAGATCTGTCACACCGTTTCCTGAACTCTCTGACAGTCTTATTTCTAGATCTGTCACACCGTTTCCTGAACTCTCTGACAGTCTTATTTCTAGATCTGTCACACCATGTTTCCTGAACTCTCTGACAGTCTTATTTCTAGATCTGTCACACCGTTTCCTGAACTCTCTGCAGTCTTTTTTTTCTAGATCTGTCACACCGTTTCCTGAACTCTCTGACAGTCTTATTTCTAGATCTGTCACACCGTTTCCTGAACTCTCTGACAGTCTTATTTCTAGATCTGTCACACCATGTTTCCTGAACTCTCTGACAGTCTTATTTCTAGATCTGTCACACCGTTTCCTGAACTCTCTGACAGTCTTATTTCTAGATCTGTCACACCATGTTTCCTGAACTCTCTGACAGTCTTATTTCTAGATCTGTCACACCATGTTTCCTGAACTCTCTGACAGTCTTATTTCTAGATCTGTGTCTGAAGACACAGTGCTGCCCCTCCCAACCACTGTCAGCAAATCACGCGCTGACTGGTGTCACACAAGACAACCTCAAACCAACTGCGGTCACTTCTTTCCTTGAGACAGTATCCCATATATCTTCTGCCCAGCTTTAGCATCATCATCAATAGTATTTTTTATTGTTGTCATTGTTGTTGCTATCATCATCATCATCATCATCATCATCATCATCATCATCATCATCATCAGTAGGTAGTAGCCGAGCAGGGGCAAAAACCCGCGCCAGCGCAGGTGCAGTTAGTAGTTAGAGTAGTAGTACGTTTATGTTTGTTTGTGTGTTATTATTATTTTTATCACATCATCATCATCATCATCATTATATAGTGTTTTGTAGTAGTTGTAGTAGTCGTAGTAAATTGTTGGTTTTTTTCATTACTTTTTTACTAGCATAATAATCATGAACATACTTATGAAGGCTCCTGGTTGTGACCAGAAAGATGGCCCATGTAGCACTGCAGACCCCTGTGCACTGGAGGAGGAGGAACACTGGTCACGTGTGTGAGGGTCAGGATGTGCAAAAGAAGCCTGATTTTCCATGGCTGTTTCACCACCACCATTCCTGGCCCCTCTCTGTGTGTCACACTGACTGCCCTCAGTGCCGGAAAAAGTCACGGTCAGTGGTTGTGTTTTCTGTTGTTAGGCGTTCCGTGGTTTAACATTCCCGCGCTCACCCCAAAACAGCACTGTTACCGTATCATACGCTCAGTGTAGCTGGGATTTGTTAGAAGTAACAGTGTTTACCAGTGTTGGTATTGTCCAACTGAACTGTTGCTGTTGTTGCTGTTGTTAGTGATATTCTCCAGCTTAATATGTTGGGGGTTGCCCAGTCACTTTGATAACATTTTGGAATCACTGTGTAACGTTAAGTGCAAACAGGATGGCAATTGTGGTTTGGATCCATTTTCTTATGTTGTTGTCGTTGTAGACTGCACAGGTTGCCTAGACATAAAGGCATTTTATGGTTCTGATCAGGTTGGCATTGATGTTATACAGACCACGTATGCCAAACTCTGTCAAATGCCTTCTTGTAATTCACAAAGACGTTGTAAAGATCCTGTTGGTGTTGCAAGTACTTCCTCACCGAGTACTCTAGGGTTGAACAGTTGCTCTGTTGTGCTCCATCCTGCTCTGAAACCGGCCTGTATTTCTTTGATGATCTATTAGTTTTATTATCATTACACTTTGATGATCTGCTTGAGGCTTCGGGCTGTTCAGGAGGATTCTTAGCACGACTTTCCTTGGATGAATAATCAGGCTGATGGTCCGTACACGGTAGTTTTTAGCATAGGTGTAAGTTGCCTTTCTTCAGGATACTGAACATGAAGGACTTGTGTCCAAGGTGTTGGCCACTGGCCTGTCCACCAGATCTTATTGCAGATGGGGAGTAACACCTTGCATCATGGCCTCTCCTCCTGCCTGGACCAGCTCTGATGGAATGTTGTCCACTCCTGCCGACTTCCTTTCCTTCATTGATTTTACTGCTACTGCCAATTCTTTCTGTAGGATGTAGTAGTATCGTCGTTGGTTGGTGGGGGACATGTAGCACCTTGGGATCTCTTTGCCCAAAGCAAACACTTGAATTAGCTTTCCTTATGTTAGCGTCTGCAAGGCTCTAAGCAAGCATAGCACAAAAATCCACATGGCAAAACAAAAGAAAGTACCACCAATTTGTCAGTCATTTAATATGTTAAACAGCGGCCTAATGGAAAACAATGCCTTTTTTTCAAACCTTTTTCAAATAAGTAGCTGCACTTGAAGTCACGAAATGGATAACGCACGAGCGCGCGCGCGCATATGTGTTTGTGTGTCTTTGTGTCTGTGAAAATGTGTGCGTGTTTGTGTGTGTGTGTGTGCGCGCACGCGCGCGCGTGTGGGTGTGCATGTGTTTTATTTTATTTTATTTTGAGGATAATGGAATAAGCACTCATGTGCTTGTTTTCATCCAGTCCCCATGTCTATGCAGTTTGGTAAACTTTGTCATTCGTTTCCACCGGCACACAATGGCATACTCTTCCGAAAAGCGGAACAGTTTTTAACGTGTACGCAAGATGTTCTGCGTGCGCTAGCACACGGAACCTCGGCTTATAGTTTCATCTGAAAGACTTTTAGGGAGAGTGGAGTTGGCACTGATGTTAACTCCAGGGGAAAAATCCTTTTGGACGAGAATCGAACCGGGTCAGCAGATCACAAATACATCACTGTAGCCACCAGGCTATTCCGTCATGTGCTGGTGTGTGTGTGTGTGTGTGTGTGTGTGTGTGTGTGTGTGTGTGTGTGTGTGTGTGTGTGTGTGTGTGTGTGTGTGTGCGTGCGTGCGTGCGTGCGTGCGTGCGTGTGTGTGTGTGTTTCCTTTTTAGAGTAGGGACTCTGACAACAGGAGCTATCACCAGAAGCTACCACTACTCTTTGAAAAGACAAAGCTGGTGAACAAGTAATAGTCACAACAAAAATTATAGACACAGTAATCACTGTCTGAACAGATGAACATGCAGACAACAGTGTATGTATTTATCATTGTGGCTTTACATGTCCAGCCATACACATGATAACATGCAGATATACCTGGATCACACTGCTAGACACGTGCTTGTCATTGTGGCTTAACATGTCCAGCCATACACATACATGTACATATACGTGGATCACACTGCTAGATATGTACTTATGATTGTGGCTTTTGATTGGAAGTATAGTAATGTGTTGCTCTGACCAAGGCCAAAACCTTTGTCAGTTATTGATGCGAGCAATGCACAAGAACCTCTCTCAAAATAATGTTCTGCTTTGGAATTTCATGCTGAGATTGTCTTCGGTTATTACAGGTTCCTATAGCTTACTATTGTACTATATACTGTCTTTATCTGGAGGCAGATTGTGACTTCCTCTCATGGCTTTGTACTCAAAATCAGCCATACACGTAAACTTATCTAATACGTTCTTCCTGGTTCACAGCCACCATGGGGTGTGAAGAGACGGGAGAGATAGAGTGTCTTCCGGGTGATACCTCAAAATGAAGGTCAGGAAGCGCAAGCACAAACACCAGCAGCTGCAATAGGCAGTAACAACAGCAACGTAACAACAACAGCAGCAACAACAAGGAGAACCAGTTACTACCAGTTGATTCCGCTCTACATGACACAACACAGACTGCCTGCGTGGTGTGGTTGATGACGATGGCGGATGATGCTCAATGTATGGCGGGACAAAGTGCCTTGTTCATCACCTGCTATACTCTCTCTCACACACACACACACACACACACTGTGATAGATCTGCAGTAGTTTTGGTGTGTGGAAACTGCCACGATGACGAAATAAAGGTTTGTGGAGCCCATTAAAATCGTTCACACTCATAGGCGTCTTTGTAGCAAGCACTGAGGGAGAAGAATTTAGAAAAGCTGATGGGCCGGGGAGAAGGCAGAATCACAGACATACACACACACGCATACACACACACACACACACACTTGTTATCAGCAAGTAGCAATGTTGCTAGTCAGAGAAAAACCATGAGAACAGTGACGATGAACCACAGATCTGGGTGACCTCAGTGGATCAGACTCTGTTCCACCCTGCGCCTTCTGATCCCCAATTTATTGGCATTCCTCTCCTTTTCTTTCACCCAACAAGCGAGAATGAAATCAAGACAATCCTGAAAGAAATGACAATAAAATCATGTGATCTTGATCCTATGCCTGCTTCTCTTTTCATTCAGTGCCTTCCACAGCTTATACCCACCATCACAAAAATAGTAAATTCATCTCTTCTTTCAGGAACTTTCCCAACAGCTCTCAAAACTGCAATAGTTACACCCCTACTCAAAAAGCACGACCTCGACCCCAACACTCTGAAGAATTATAGACCAGTATCTGATTGGCCTTTGCGCTGGATGGCAGCAGGGTGTGTCTCTCTGTGTTTGAATGTTGTTTTGTGCATTTTTACTCTGTTCAGCAAAACAAATGTTATATCTACGTGTTTGTGACTGCACCGTGCATTGACTGGTCAGATTAGTTTTCCTTAATATCATTTACATTTTGAATTACTTTAAATTATAAAAAAAATTATAATTTTCATTTCTGATAAATTTTCGAACTTTCAACTGACTGTATGATTTGTGTTCAAATGATATTGCTGGTCCTTGTGACCCATTTTACTGTAACCCTGCTGCCCTGTGAAAAATTGCACGTGAAACACGAACTCATATCCCCCCCCCCCCTCCCCACTACAACTACCCAGTGTTCCTTCTTCCACCGATATGACACTAACTGCTGAAGACTTGAGAGCATTGCTCTCACATGGGTTTTACAACATACCAAACAGACTTAAAAAACACATTTCAATCTTAGGAATCAACCGCCGCAAAACTAGACGAGGAACACGTGCTGGCAGACGTCATCGCCTGTGGCCCCCTACATCCGTCTCCCTCCTCGCTTCTGACGTCACTACCGCTACCACCGTAACCAAGGACAACTCCGCTTCGCTTCCCTCTGATCAACCTGCTTCTTCCTGTGTTAATGACTTTGACAAAACGTGTTCTGATAGTTATGTGTATCGCGATGTGTATGAAACTATAAATCCCCCAAACTTTCCCAGTTCTTTCACCAGCTTCTACACCTGACTCTCAATCCAAACTTTTGTCTGCTCTCCCACTCTCCACATCTCTACCATCGCCTTCATCCACTTCCTCTGACAGTTATCCTAATTCACCACAGTTAACATCAACCTCTCTGCCTCCTTCAAACCTCCTTAGCATGTGCTTGTTCAACGTGCAATCTGTCTGCCCAGAAGGTAAAGCTGATCTCATTTCTGATTTTGTCTCTGAACAGAATATTGATATAACATTTCTTACAGAAACCTGGTTAAAACCACACGGTCATGAACCGAAAATAAAACAACTGACACCACCTGGTTATAAAACTCTTTCTCTTCCCCGACCTTCCCGTGGAGGTGGCATTGCCATCGTTTATAAAGATACACTCGAACCTGCTCTTTCTTTCTGTCACTCCCTTTCTTTTTCACCTGAATCTTTCGAAGTCTGTGAACTCAACTTCCAATACACCTGGCCACTCTATTACTTTCTGCTGTCTTTACCGTCCACCTCCAAAGCCGTAAGAATAATCTGACATCTTCCATCAAGAGTTTCAGTCACTCCTGGATCAGTGCAGCCTCTCTCCCAGAAAGCTTATCATTCTCGGTGACTTTAACTTCCACTTTGATAACCAGTCTTCTTCCGACGTCAAACGCCTTTCTCTTTCTTTGTCAAACCGCTCTCTTTCTCAGCTTGTAATTGAAGCAACGCACAGATCAGGACATATTTTTAGACTGGCTAATTACTGGTGTTTTCCCAAGATCTTATCACATCTGTATCTATCACTGATGAACTACTTTCTGATCATTCCGCTGTTCTTTTTTCTCTAAACATTGCAAAGCCTATCAGAAAGAAAAAGTATGCCACCCGTCGCAACCTCAAGGCCATAGATATTCAAACTTTCTCTGCACAAGCTGCTGAACGCCTATCACAAACCTCTGACAACAATAACCCCTCTAAACAGCAATAGTCACACCTCTACTGAAAAAAGCACGACCTCGATCCCAACATTCTGAAGAATTATAGGCCTGTCTCAAACTTACCCTTTGTCTCTAAAGTACTAGAAAAGTCGTTCTCAAACAGCTCAACAGTCACCTTCATTCCAATGATCTCCTTCCCACTTTTCAATCTGCCTATCGCCCCAACCACAGCACCGAAACCACCCTAGTCCACACTTTAGATACACTTCTACTTGCTTCTGATGCAGGAAAAATCTCCCTCCTCACTCTTCTTGACTTATCTGCAGCCTTTGATACCATAGATCACTCAATTCTTCTTTCTCGCCTCCAAAATACGTTTGGTATTAACGGCACAGCCCTCACCTGGTTTACTTCATACCTCACAGACAGGATCCAGAAAGTTATTGTAAACAAAATTCAATCAAAACCTGTCAAAATGGAATGTGGAGTCCCGCAGGGATCAGTCCTGGGCCCTGTTCTCTTTCCTCTCTACACTGCTCCACTCTCACATATAATAAACAACCACCATATTGATCATCATTTCTATGCCGATGATACTCAGCTTCAGTGCAGTGATACTGTTGAAAACTTGCCTTCCCTCCTGACAAATATGTCCTACTGCCTTCAAGACATTCAAAACTGGATGACTCAGAACAGTTACAACTTAATGCCGATAAAAACCGAAGCCATGCTCATAGGGACACAACATAAAACTTTCCTCTATCGCAAAAACTTCAATAGAAATCGGCAATACGTCAGTTCCTTTGTCCAACTCTGTGAAGTATTTAGGAGTAGTTCTTGACAACACACTCTCTATGAAAAAATTCATCACCCAGACCTGCCAGTCTTGCTACTATCAATTACGGCGCATAAGCGGGATTCGCAAGTATCTGTCCACTGATGCAACTTCCAGCTCGTCACATCTCTCATTCTTTCACGTTTAGACTACTGTAATTCTCTTTTGGCTGGCCTACCAGCATCATCTATCCACTCTCTTCAACGCATACAAAACTCTGCAGCTCGACTGGTCCTAAGAAAGAAAAAATCTTGAACACATCACTCCTCTTCTGCGATCTCTTCACTGGCTGCCTATCTCACAAAGACTGGAGTATAAAATCAATACCCTCTGTTTCAAATGTCTCCACAAATCTGCACCCTCTTATCTCTGTAACTGTCTTCATCTGTACACTCCATCCCGTTCCCTTCGTTCAGCCGCAGATACTTTGTGCTTTCGGAACACCCAGATTCAAACAAACCACTGTTGGCCGTCGCTCCTTCTCTGTTTCTGGTCCATCCACCTGGAATGACCTCCCTCTTTCACTTCGACAAAAGCCTTCACTTGATACCTTCAAATCCAGCCTCAAAACACACTTATTTCCTACCTGAGACTTTCCCCCCAAATATCTTTCCCTAATTTTCAACAGCATTTTTCACCTTCTAAGTGTTGTTCGAGTGTGTGTGTGTGTGAGTGTGTGTGTGTGTGGTGGTGTGTGTGTGTGTGTGTGTGTGGTGTGTGTGTGTGTGGTGTGTGTGTGTGTGCGGTGTATGTGCGTGCATGCGTGCATACGTGCGCGCGCATGGTTTTGAAATCTGTTTTTCATTATGTTTAAGGAGAGTTGCATGCCTGTATATGATTGAGTGCAAGCTCTTCGATTTGTTTGTCTTTTTACAAGATTCAGCGCTATATAAATTCCATATAATTATTATTATTAAAACACTACAATGATGTTCTCAGCCAACTGCTTGATGAGCATGCACCTCCCACTGACCGTCTCCTTCCTGATAGGCCATGTGCGCCATGGTACACCCATGACATCCTGGTCGCAAAGCGCAAACGCAGGCAACTAGAGCGGCAGTGGCGAAAAGCAAAAACGGAAATTAATAAGCAGCTCTTCCGAAAACAAGTAAACAAAGTCAAGTCTTTAATTTTTTCAGAAAAACAAAGTAATACTCTTCTCAAGCTCTTGATGCCACGTCAATGAAATCTCTCTTTTCTCTCACATCTACTCTTCTTGGATCTGTGAAGGCAAGCCCTCTGCCTTCCATCCACAACCACTCTGAACCTTCTTCTATATTTTCTGCATTCTTTTCTGAAAAAGTCCATAACATTCGCTCCAAACTGGATCAGACTCCTTTCCAGCCTGCACTTCCTGATCCCCAATTCTCTGGCACTCCTCTCCTTTACTTTCATCCGACAAGTGAGAAAGAAATCACGATAATTCTGAAAAAATGACTATAAAATCATGTGATCTTGATCCCATACCTGCTTCCCTTTTCACACAGTGCCTACCACAACTTATACTTACTATCACGAAACTAGTGAACTCATCTCTTGTTTCAGGAAATGTTCCATCAGCTCTCAAAACTGCTATGGTCACACCTCTACTCAAAAAGCATGACCTTGACCCTAACATTCTGAAGAATTATAGACCTGTTTTCAATCTACCTTTTATTTCTAAAGTCCTTGAAAAAGTAGTTCTCACACAGCTCAACAACCACCTTCTCTCCAACAATCTTCTTCCTGATTTTCAGTCTGCCTATCGCGTCAACCACAGCACTGAAACCACCCTAGTACACACTTTAAACACACTTCTACTCGCTTCTGACTCGGGCAAAATCTCCCTTCTCACTCTACTGGACTTATCAGCAGCCTTCGACACTATAGACCACTAAATTCTTCTCTCCCGTCTTCAAAAAACGTTCGGTGTTACTGGCACAGCCCTCACCTGGTTTAATTCATACCTTACTGACCGATTTCAGACAGTTGCAGTAAACAAGATTCGATCAATACCTGCCAAACTGAAATGCGGAGACCCACAGGGATCAGTTCTAGGCCCTGTTCTGTTCACTCTTTACACTGCCCCACTGTCACATATAATAAAACGTCATCAAAATCAACCATCATTTTTACGCAGATGACTCTCAGATTCAAAGCAGTGTTACTCCTGAAAATCTGCCTTCTCTCCTGGCAAATATGGCCCACTGCTTTGAAGATATTCAAAACTGGATGACACAAAACAAATTACAGATAAATGCAGATAAAACCGAAGCCATGCTCGAAGGGACCAAACACAAACTCTCTTCCATTACAACAGCTTCAATAGAACTCGGCAATGCATCAGTCCCTCTATCCACTGCTGTGAAGTATCTAGGTGTTGTTATTGACAACACACTCTCTATGCAAAAATTCATCACCCAGACCTGTCAGTCATGCTACTATCAGTTACGGCGTATTAGTGCAATTCGAAAGTACCTGTCCACCAATGCAACAGCCAAACTTGTCACTTCTCTCATTCTTTCACGTCTGGACTATTGCAATTCTCTTTTGTCTGGTCTGCCAGCATCATCTATCCACTCCCTTCAACGTATACAAAACTCCGCAGCTTGACTAGTTCTCAGAAAGAAAAAATGGGAGCACATAACCCCCCTCTTGCGATCTCTCCACTGGCTGCCTGTGCCACAGAGCGTAGATTATAAGATCAGTACCCTCTGTTACAAATGTCTCCACAAAACTGCACCCTCCTACCTCTGTGAATGTCTTAACCTGTACACTCCTTCACGTTCCCTCCGCTCTGCTGCAGATACCTTGTGCCTACGAATACCTAGATTCAACCAATCTACCGTTGGCCGCCGTTCTTTCTCTATTTCGGGTCCATCGACCTGGAATGAGCTCCCTCTCTCTCTTCGCCAGAAGCCTAGCTATGACACTTTTAAATCCAGCCTCAAGACATATTTATTTCAAACCTAAGATTTCCCCCCTCCTGCTTCATATCAGAACTATCCCACCCTTTACTTACCCATGTCCTATCACTCTGCTAAAGTATATGACCTGTGTGTGTGTGTGTGTGTGTGTGTGTGTGTGTGTGTGTGTGTGTGTGTGTGTGTGTGTGTGTGTGTGTGTGTGTGTGGTGTGTGTGCTTTTGAAAACCATTTGACTATTGCAATTTTATTTCATAGATTTGGTCTGCAGCGTACCATGTTTGTAATATCTGGTTGAACTATTGATTATTTGTCATTTGTTGTATGACTGTGTAGGTTGAATGCATGCACTTTGATTTGTCTTTGCAAGATATTGCGCTATATAAGTTCCATTTATTATTATTATTATTATTATTATTATTATTATTATTATTATTATTATTATTATTAAATCAATCTAGATATCAACACAAAACAAAACGGCAGCTTGTATGTAACCCCCCCCCCCCCCCCCCCCCGCCCCCTGAAGAGAGACTTTGTTTAATCAAATTGTGATCTCTGGTGAAATAGGAGATGAATTTCAGTATATCTTTAACTTTCCTCACTTAATTTAGGAATGAAAAACATTTATCCATTTGTTTTTTACGAAAAGTCCAAAATGCCTTAAAATTTAACTTTAATTGCCAAAAAGGGTCTGTTCACTGATTTAGTTTGATTTTTCTCACGATAATCTGGAAAGCATTTTGACTTTGCTCAATACAATAATGGATTTTAAGAAAACGGTCTTTAATTCTCACTTACACCTGTTGTTGTGTTCATGCTACCAAAATGCTAGTTACCAGTTTGCTTAGCCACAACATTGCTTTCTTAATAACTTCAAAGAGTGTTTATTGTTCCCAAAGGTGTGACCGCTTCATGTTTAGACTTAGTTACATGCAATATGCAGCGCTTACATGTGCCTCTAATGGGATTTTGAAATAAATATTGCATTGCCTCACTTTCTTTTACTGAGACCACTTATCTTATGATGCGATAGCGACATTAGGAGGACAGTACCAGTCACGTGGAATGAGTCTCCACGATGCCTTGTTGTAGGGAGGTTACTTTGTACATGCCATTGGACCGTTGCTCACAACTCTTTCAGAGAACCAAACAGGAAGGCACACTGCTATTTGATGCGGTTCTTTTAAACCTGCACTCCTTCCCTGCCTAGTGGTGCAGCCTGCTACCCGTGGTGAGCTGAAGCTGTCAAACAACAAGTCCCCAAGAGGAATTGCAAATGTATCTCTGGAACACATCTTTCTGTAATGTCCAGCTCTGCAGATGTCAGAAGATGTGGACTACTGAGAGAAGTTGTGGAAACGTTAACACACACTCAGGGAGATATCATCCTATAACTCATATAATGTCATAACATGTCCGTGTAATTGTTGTGGAAACATTGAAACACATAGGAAGATATCATCCCATAACATATTGACAGAGTCATTGTGATTGTTGTTTCCATGAGAGAGATTTCATCCCATAACTCGTATAATGTTGTGACACATTGATAGTGTCAGTGTGACTTGTGAAAACGTGATATTTTTATCTGTTTCTTTCTCATTTTGTCATTGTATTAATTGTTGATTCTGTGAAGTTGTTGAATATTGGTCTTGTGCATTAAAACGCGCGCGCGCTTTAATGCACAGGGGCAATATTCAAACATTTTTTATGTTTAAGTGCGAAAAGAACATATTAATGTACATGTGGAGGATCTACCGAGGTCAAATGTCAGCCATTTGTCATCATATTTATTAAACTGCTTCAAATTAAAGGTCATTCTCTATTCACCATCTGATTTTGGTACCAGAAAAAAATGAGCCATACTACCTAGCCCTTTTTGTTCTCTAACTTTTTATATACCGCTCATCTCTAATTCATTATCAATTTGTTCCTAATGATTTCCTTGAACCTGATTTTTAAAAGAAATTTGAACTGTAAAATATTCAGAATGATTTCTGCTCCATGTACCAGATTTTAGATAAAGAAATCTAATATCATTTTTATCCGCTGTGGAACAAAATGCATTAACCTGTCTGCCTGATATCTTTTCTGTGACCGTGTACCAACCTGTGGAGCACCAGCAGTATTTTGGGGGATCAAGCCTAAGTACAAGGCTGTTTCTATGTGCCCCAGCTCTTGTTCTGACCCTGATTTCTCATGTGTTTGCTGCCTCTGAGTCAACCTTTTGTTCCATTCGGTTTTTTTAATAAACAGGGAAATATATTCTCTCTTTTTGAAAATGAGTGCAATCTTTTCCAGTTTTGTTGCCAACTCAATGGAGGATAATGTGGTCTTCAGATCACTGCCAAAAAGGTCAGTTATGGGAATGTAGGTAGAGATCAGCTTTCGAGATTTGTTGTTGACATTCAGAGCAGTCACAATTCTGTTCCTTCTGTTCACTGAAAGACCATGATATGCCCTAGTCATGAAAGTAACTGTATCCATGATAAATGTAGATGATCTTTGTTTTCATGCAGTGGACGCACACTCCACCATATCAGTGCTGACCTTCAGTAAAGTGCATGCAGCTTTTTGTCAGCAACTTTTAGCCTTTCTGACTTACAACGTCATAGCTCTTTGCATCATGATCTAGCATGGCCCAAATTTCAGGGTTTACCTTAGGGACTTTGACAGGGCTACCTGCATCTGTGTTGCTTTTCTTTCTGTTTCTTTTCTTGGGACATTTGGGGGTTTTTTTTTCATTCTGTGCCAGCTTTTCTACTACGTCAGCCCTTCAGCTTCGTCAGATTGGTTTTCATTTTCTATCTCGTCCATTATTCCAATATCCCCATCATCACTTGATTTCGACTGTTTATTTTAGATAAAATCTTCAATTCTATGCTTTATTTCAGAAAAGAGACTGTTCTTTCTTTCTGGTTTGTTTCAATCTGAGGCGTCCCCGTGAAGCAAGCGGGTTGTGGCTGCCTCTTTTTCACAGCTCAGATCCAGATTTGTGCCACTTATGTGCTTCAGACTGGCCAGAATTCTTCAATTGTGGCACTTTGTTTCTTTCTTGTCTTTAATAGGAATGAAAACCGTCTAGTGGTGAGCATGAACAATAATGTGCTTCGCTTTGAGGTTTTGAGAGCTTAACAAATCACCTTCAATGTGCTCAATGACCACTTCGGTCTTCATCATGAAATTGGTTGTTTTTTTCACTATAAAACAGAAAGTACAAACAATAAAATTGCTATAGTTATACTAAACAGAAAAAACAGGATCGTATTTAGTGACAGAAAACAAGGCTGATTATGAAGATGGGCTTGATTATCATTTTTTTAAAAGGCGTGAAGACCAGCCGCTTTGACAAAGTGGTTAGTGCCTTGGTTTACCGACTTGAAGGTCGCAGGTTCAAATCCCATAAAAGTCATAGGAAATTTTCGAACTCCGGACAGCTGCTACACAAATTGAGTGTGCTGTGGACTCATTGGCAATATCTTTCATATTACGTAGTTCTGGGAAACTATCTGAAATGAAATTTACATTGTAATGTAAAAGGTCTGGCCATGTGCCAATATTACTTCTTTTAGGTGATCCTCATCATCCTCCTAAGCAGTTTTTGCCATGGATGAGAGATGGTTAAACACCATAGTTGCCCGTTTCTGGCTGTCTCTGGCAGCTTTCAAATGTGGCCCCAGTTTTTTACGAATGTCATATACTCTCTGTGTAAAGTCATCTCTCATAATATTGAACTGTCTTTTATTTTATTTTTGGTTTAAGGATTTCTTTCTTATCTTTGTAGAAAGTGTGCTTGCCAGTGATGGGTGAGTTTGGTTTATTGCTAAGGCGGTGCACTCTATCCAATTCCACAGTTCGTGATAGCTCCAAGGTATCAACTATGGCCATCATGCATAATGTCTTCAAATTATTTCTGGGTTGCATTCGCTTGTCTTGGAATTCCAGAGAAAATCAAGTGGGCTTTTTTCTGAGCTACCTTCAATATCATCAGCTTTCTTCTTTTGATGTCACTCTTTCATTTATATTACAGTTTTCTGATTTCATAGCACTGTTTTCTACTTTAGGTCACACATTTGTTCTTTCATGTCCTGTAGATAGATCCCCTTTCAGTTCATTAACAGAAAGTTTTCATTTCTATTTCGCTACACTGAAACCCACAGCATCCATACAGGATAACTTTTCCATGGTGTCAATCAGTGTCAGAGATAGCCTGAACTGGGGTAGGTGTGTAAGGGTCAGGATCACTTTCTGTGGAACACTTTGTGCTTAGCTGACGTCTGCTCCCCTCGCTGTTCAGACTGTGTTTCTTCAGGGCCTGGGACGTACTGGACTTGGGGCCAGAGCTGGTCTCCACAACACAGCGACAGAAAATTGTTGAAAATGTGTGTACGTGCGTGCTGGTGCGTGCGTGCGTGCATGCGTGCGGTGTGTGTGTTGTGGTGTGTGTGTGTGTGTGTTTAGTTGATTGTTGATATAGGTGTGATATCTTAACAGCTGAGCCTTATGAACATAATCATCATGTTCAGTCCCTACAGATCATAGGGTTTCTTTTTATTGGTTTGATATGACTCGACTTGACTCGATTTGATTGGCTCCGTGAAGTTCTAATCACATCAACTAGATACAATTGATTTAACTTGATTTGATTTGATTTCATAAATTGAATCACCAGATGCATACAATACTGATAGAAAACGTCGACAGGCTTCCTTAGGGATTTTGTTGGGGATGGGGGTAGGGGGTGTTGCTGTTTGCTGCCTCATCTTTCCTGTCCTGCCGTTCCCACGCCGTTTATTTCAATCTCCCCGCCCCAGCCATACCCAGATTTGCTATGTCGCAACCGAAGGGTCGAATGTCCACAAGGCGCCTCTCACAGTCAGGCCGCCGTGAGACCACCAGCCAGAGGGATCCTACCCTGCTGCTGGGTCATGAACGCCTACTGATGACAGTTATAGCTCAGTCGTGCATCCAGACTGAGTGAGACACCCACCTGGGACGGTGACCACCATAACGTCCCTCCAACGACTTTCTTCGCGAACCTCCAACACCGAAAGCTGTGGCACAAACTCACCACAGGCACAGAAGTGTATGGCGAACCGACACTGGAGTTACGATGAGACCTGAGCAACCAGGGCCACCCAATCAGAGATGGATTTTCTTTTATTACATGATGATCAGTGATGATAAGGATGATGTCACGATGCTGCTGTGGAAGTGCATGTTCTTTGAGACAAGACAGGGTTGTACTCTACGCTTACTACCATGATATATCCCGGTGTCACCGACATCTGCAGTGTTGGTCAGGTAACTTGAGCAACTCTCTCTAAATCGCATCTACTAGTGGATGAAGCTCGAATGAGTGGTTCCATTCTTTCCAATCAGTCTGTAGCAAATTCCCTTACGGATTCCAAACATCCCTTTGCTTCTTATGGGATTGAACCAGCGATCTTCTAGTCAGTAACCCAAGGCACTAACCACTGTGCTAAAGCTACTGGCTGTTTCTAGAGGGCTGGAACATTTGTGACTGGGGGTGGGGATGACCATGCACTGGTGCTGACCTCACTGCACGTGGTGCTGCTGCTCTTGGCGCGAGCGTCGTTGTGGCTGCTGCTTCTAGGTCACTCCGCCATGTGGAAAGCTGCCGCCATTTTGGGTCTGGTTCGGCCTTTGAGACTGGTGAAAGATAGAGCAGAGGTCAGAGAACAACTGAAAAATGTCACTGTCCTTCTGTGTCCAACTTCAACCTGGTTTTATTCGAAGGGTTAAACAAGGAAGACTAAGAACTGGCCACCACAAGAACGGAAGAAGACACAACTGCTTAGCATCTCTCCACCAAGAGGACAATATAACTGAAAAACGATAGCTGCAATTTGTTATCATCATTATTATTATTACTATTATTATTATTATTATTATTATTAATAATAATTTTATGAATATCATTATTATATAAGTAGTAATTTATTATTGAGCGCTTAGATTTGTTTGTTTGACAAGATTCAGCGCTATATAAATTCCATTTATTATTATTATTATTATTATTATTATTACAACAACAACAACCTAGGAGAATGGTTCCGAGTGGAGTACATCAAGGATGCCTGCTCCCCACCCTTCACCCTCTTAAACATTTTCTTAGAGAGAATAATTGCTAACGTGCTTGAAAACCATGAGAGAACAGTCAGCATTGCAGGCAGGACAAGTCTATCTATCTATCTATCTGTCCCGTAGTCTGACGACCGTGGGGGCACCCTCAAAGACTCAACAACCAGTTCCCTCCATTCCTCTCTCTGTTCTGCCTTTCTCAGGGTTTTGTTGAGTTCTAGGCCTGTCCATTCGCTGATGTTATCCTCCCAGCTCTTCCTTGGTCTGCCTCTTCTTCTTCCTCCTTGAACAGTGCCTTGTAAAACTGTCTTTGCAAGTCCTTTGGATCTTGTGACATGCCCATACCATTTAAGTTTACGCTTTTTCACGATCGTTAGAAGGTTCTCATAGGGTCCAATGGTTTGCTGGATTCTGTTATGCACGCTTTCGTTGCTTATGTGGTCTTTGTAGGAGATGCCAAGGAGTCTCCGAAAGCATCTCTCCAAATCTGCAGTCAGGGTCCATGATTCACAGGCATACAGAAATATGGATATGACAAGGGAGCGCATTAGTCTGATCTGGAGATAAGTGAGATATTTTTATCTCTCCAGATGGTGTTTAGTTTTGACAGTGCTGTTATTGTCTGTGCAGGCAGGACAATTACAAACTTATATTTTGCCGGCGACATTGGCGGCCCTGCTGGAGAAGAGCAAGAGTTTGGCAACATGGTAAATCACCTTGATGAAGCCTCTTTGACATCCAGATCAGTGCAGAGAAAGCCCATAATAAGTGGTGCCAATGGCATTAGCACTGAAATTATCATAGACGTCAAGAAAATTGAGACCGTCCATACCTTTAAATATCTGGGAGCTGTAGTGTTGGATGAAGGATCCAAAACCTGAAATTTTCTCCAGGATAGCCCAGACCTCAGCCACAATGACCAAACTGAAAGTCCTCTGGAACGATAAGAACATCGCCATCAGCTTCAAGATCAGACTGGTGTGTTCCCTGGCCATGTCCAAATTTTGTATGTATATGAAATGTGACCCATAACAGCAGACATTGAAATAAGGATACAGGCGCTGGGCAATGGAGATGACATGCTTTCGCAAACTTAATAATATCTCATACAGAGATCACGTAACCATAGAGGAAGTGAAATCCAGAATTGAAAACACCTTCGGGCCATGTAAAGAGCTCAAGACCTCTTTGAAAAAACAACAACAACAAACCAAAAATCCTGCAAACTGAAGTGGTACGGGAACGCCACACGAACATCTGGACTGGCCAAGACTGTCCTACAGGGAGCAGTACAAGGAGGGAGACGAAGAAGCAGACAGAGAAAATGATGGGAAGACAACATCAGAGAGTAAATTGGCCTTGAGTGGATCGAAAGACCGTGGAAATCTGGAAACCGTGAGGAGTGAAGGAAGCTGGTTGCAAAATCTTCAGTGGTGCCCCAACGATCGACTAGACTACGGGATAGGTAAATGATGGAAGTGAATTCTTAGTCCTCAGAATTCATGCAAAAATAATGTATTTCTCTAAACGTGGAAACACTCTTGTTTTATGAGAAGTGTTGTTGAGAACGCGTTGCCACAAGAGCAGCGCCGCCCAGTTTATTTTCTTTTCCTGTCTGCATTTGTATTTTCCCATGAGAGTCAATTTTTTCTACAGAATTTGGCCAGGGACAACTCTCTTGCCGTGGGGTCTTTTACATGCTACTTGCGCGTTGCTCACGGGACCTCATTTTATCGTCTAATCCAAAAGACTAGCACCCATACCACCACTCATGGTCTAGTGGATGGGGGCAAAAGTTTTGGACACAAATGAGAATCGAAACCAGATTTTTCTCTTTCTAGGCAGGTGTATTACCTCTAGACCACCTACCCAGCGTGTGTGTGTGTGTGTGTGTGTGTGTGTGTGTGTGTGTGTGTGTGTGTGGTGTGTGTGTGTGTGTGTGTGTGTGTGTGTGTGTGTGTGTGTGTGTGGTGTGAACACTGATCGCAAAAAGTAATTGACTAAAATCAGTGCAGTTAACAAAAGAATTCATGACAGCAATTATATCACATACATATACTAGATTATAAATAATAAATGTATCTGAAATTAATATATCTGTCTATCTATCTACCAATAGATAGATAGATAGATAGATAGATAGATAGATAGATAGATAGATAGATAGATAGATAGATAGATAGATAGATAGATAGATTATCTTTAATTTGAAGAATATCATTTTAGACCAACCTAGTCTTAAACAAAGGAAACGTAGGACTTGGTTAAACATAGGACAAACCCAGAGGAGAGAGAGAGGGGGAGGGAGAGAGAGGGGGAGAGAGACAGACAGACAGGCAAAGACAGAGACAGACGGACAGAGACATAGAGACAGAGAGAGATGTCTTGTTAATTAGATCTTTACAAGAACGCGCAAAATCAATGCGAGGAAAGAGCCGAACAGGTGTAAGACGACAAGCTATGGAATGAAATGTGGCAGTGAAGTCCGTGATGACAGCGACATCGATAACAAACACTGCTTTGTGACAGGAGAGTCATGGTTGGTATTGACGGCGGTCCTGCCTGCTGTATTGATTGATATGCAATAGACTTCTGTACTCGTGGCGGTGTGTGCTGCGTGCAAACAATGTTTCCTTGGCGTTTGTTTAGTCCATGAACCCGGGCTTTTGTTGCTGGAGGGTGGGGGTGTTTGTTTTTGATTTTATATTTTGTTGGTTTTTTGTTTTGTTTTGTTTTGGGTTTTTTGGTTGTTTGTTTGTTTGTTGTTTGTTTTGTTGGGGTTTTTTGGGGGAGGGGTGGTGTCTCTGTCTGCATCTGTGTGTCTTTGTCTTTCATCTGGCTCTCTCTCTCTCTCTCTCTCTCTCTCTCTCTCTCTCTCTCTCTCTCTCTCTTCTCTCTCTCTCTCTCTCTCCTTCTCTCTCTCTCTCTCTTCTTCTTCTCTATCTATCTATCTATCTATCTCTCATTAAACTATTACATATAGAAATGTCTCTAAATTTGATTCTGATAATTTCCTGTAAGATCTTATAAACTCTCCCCTGAGCAGTGTATATCAGATAACGATCCAGATCAAGCTCTTGACCTATGGTGTCAGGTTTTCTGTGGCGTCTACAATAAACATGCTCCTCTTCAAATTAAAAGAGTTAAATATCGAATTAAACCGCCCTGATTCACTAAACAAGTTCTGGCCCAAATTCATCTAAGGGATAACTTGTTAAAAAGAGGATCTCGTGAAGAAGCAAAGAAATCATGTAACTAGCTTTTTAAGAGCAGAAAAAAATGCTTTGAGCAACTAGTTGGCAGAAACACAGATAGTAAGACCATTCGGAAGGTCATCAACAAACTAACGAAACTAAACCTTAAGGATATATCACCTGATGCATTTAATTATCATTTTTCATCAGTACTTGATCAGTTAATAGTAAATGATGTTTCAAAAAGCAATGACCTAAAAGACTTGAAATTCTTTTGTTCAAGCCATAACGTCTAATCAAAGCTTAACATTACACCTGTTAGTGTTCAGGTCAGAGACTCCCTCTGCTACTGGTAATCATGTGACCCAGTACCACCTGCCACATGTGGGGAGTAAACCCAATCAAAAAATCCGACCTGGAGAGGGATGGGCTCCGCCAGGTTTGATTTGCCCAAGATACACCCATGACAAAGACAGCCAGAATTTCCATACCGATTCGGTCGTCGCCCGGGTTACCAAGGACCGCGCCTTCAGGACAGAGTTCGAAAGTATGCTACTGATGTAAAACACAGCAAAATCCGTGCCAGAAAAAACCTATCATTGGCACATGGAATGTACGGCCCACTAAGAGTCAGGCAAAGTGGAAGAACTGACACATGAGATGTCCAGATATCAATGGCACATCCTTGGGCTCTGCGAAGTAAGGTGGAAAAACATGGGAAAAAACTACGACCCAGGAAGACCACAAATTATACTACAGTGGAAAAACAGGATAAACATGAACACGGCATGGGGTTGCTCGTTCACAAAGACACCGTGAACACCGTCATGAGCTGTCAGCCTGTGTCCAACAGACTTATTACCATCCGCCTGAGAGCAACCCCCTTAAACATAACAGTAGTACCGCATACGCCCCTACATCAGACTGCAACAGATGACGCCATAGAAGAATTGTAATACCATCTACAAGAGATCTGAATCAAACTCCCAAGAAAGACATCACGTCGTGCCATAGGTGACTGACCGCCAAGGTAGGAGAAATGCATGGAAAGATAGGAGTGCGTATGTGGCCACATTTAAATTAACCAGTCAATAGAAAGAGCTTGAGACTCCTGGAGTTTGTCCCAGTAACAACCACCTCCACTAGTGAATACACTATGCCCACACAAGAAATCCAGAAAATGGACATGGCATAGCGCAAATGAGAACACCACAACCACATAGATTACATCAATGGTGAAAAGACGGTTTCAGTCTATCGATAACAAGCAACAGACATACGAATTTTCCAGGAAGCAGACATAGGGAGTGAACATGATCATGTGATGATAACTTTCCGACTACGTCAAAGAAAAATCCACAAGCGGAACAACATCAGATCAAATTTGACCATAGAGAAGCTGAAGGACCCAATGATATTAGAAATTTTCAAGCAAGGATAGGTGGAAATTTTGCAGCACACACTGAGATAGACCTACAGACATAAATACAACTGACGTATAGTTTACAATACAACATGACAGAACCACAAGCGAGCTTCCTTTGGCAAACCACTCGCCAGTCAAAAAACCATGGGTCACACCTAACATCCAACAACTATGGCGACCAGCGTAAAGAGATTAAGAAAAAAAAAATGAAACCAAAGAAAGAGCGAACAATATAGGCAGTCCACAAAAGAATCAGGAAGTCCATGACGGAGGCAGAAAAGAGAAATTGGATCGTGAACGGTGCCAAGACATTCAAGAGAACACACGAAAAACAAAAGCAAGAAAGGCATATCCGCTGTGAAAAGACCAGACTACAACAAAACAGGGAAAAAGTTTAACAATCCAAGTACAAAAAATGGGAATTTCTCACTGACGACCAGGATATTCTGAACAGATGGTCAGAATACTGCTCCGACCTGTATAATCTATAAGAACCGCAGAGATCCAGAAGTCCTTAATGTAACCTTCAAGCAAAGACACAGACAATTCACCTTTATCCTCCGAGAAGAAGTGGAAACAGCATTCAGATCGCTGAAATAGGGGAAGTCAGCAGGGGCTGACAATATTTCCAGCTGAGTTGTGTCAAGCAGAGGGGAAAGCCATGATCAGCGCCTACTAAGAATTCTGCAACAAGATCTGGGCAGACAGAGGAAAATGGCCACACCGATGTACACAGTCACTCATCATCACCCTCCCCAAGAAAGGAAATCTACAACAATGCCATATCTTACCGCACAATCAAGCCTCATCTGCCCACCCAAGCAAGGTCATGCTGCAATAATATTGAAATGACTGAAGCACAAAGCAGAACCATCATTGCTGAGGAACAAGCATGTTTCCAGAGCATGGCGCAGCACAACAAACAGATATTCAACCTCAAATAACTAAGTGAGCGGTACCATTCAACATCAGCAAGACCTTTACCACGTATTTATTGACGATTTTAAGAAGCATTTTACAGGTAGTGCAATGCGCTTTTTTTTATTTTTATTTTTATACTCACCTTTAAGCACAGATTTCTCTGCGAGAAATTCCCGTGCTCTCGTCCCGGGGAGAAGCCGTCGCCACAAAGCACGCCAACCCATTTTTTCTTTTTTTTTTCTTTTGGTCTGCAACTGTATTTGTTTCCCTATCAGAGTGCTTTTTTTCTAAGAATTTGCAGGGACAACTCCCTTGTTACCGTGGTTCATTACGTGCGCTGAAAATTTTGTGTAATCACACGGGACCTCGGTTTATCGTCTCATCCGAAAGACTAGCCGCCCAACCACCACTCATGGTCTAATTGATGGGGAAAAATTTCGGGCCCAAACGGGGTACGAACCACGCACACACCCGACCCGGACTTTTCGCATTCTAGACAGGCGCGTTACCTCTAGACCACCGATCCACTTTGCTTTGTGGGCAACCATGAATTTGTACAGCATCAATGCAAACCTGATCAGAGTCATCAAACAGCTGTACAGTGAGGCCACCAGTGGAGTGTACTACAACAACAACATTGGAGAATGGTTTCGAACAACATTGGAGTAAGGCATGGCTGTCAACTCTCACTCCACCCTCATTTCAACATATTCCTTGAGAGAATCATTGTCTGATGCACTGGAACATCATGAAGGATCAGTCAGCCATGGTGGCAGAACCGATCACAAACCTCCGCTTCTGCAGAATGACATTGATGGAATAGCATGATCAGAAAAAGAGCTGCAGCCTAACAAACAAACTTGAATAAGCCTCCAAAACATACGCATGGAATCAAGTGCAGGGAGACGACCAAACCTGATGACTATTAACACCAACGGCATTAGCCACTGATATCAGGGTTAATGACCAAAGCTGAAACAGTTCAAAGCTTCAAGTACCTGGGAGCCTTTGTATCAGACCAGGGATACCAAGCCAGAAGTATTATGCAGGACTGCACAGACAATAACAGCTTTGTCATAACTAAACACCATCTGGAGTATAAAAATGATGCTCACATTATCTACAAATCAGACTAATGCGCTCCTTGTCATATCCATATTTCTGTATGCCTGTAATCATGGACCCTGACTGCAGATTGGAGAGAAGAGTACAGGCGGTGGAGATGAGATGCTTTCGGAGCTCTTGGCATCTCCTACAAAGACCACATAAGCAACGAAAGCGTGCATAACAGAATCCAGCAAACCATTGGACCCTATGAAAACCTTCTAACGATCGTGGAAAAAAGCGTAAACTTAAATGGTATGAGGCCATGTCACAAGGTCCAAAGGTCTGCAAAACAGTTTTTCCAAGGCACTGTCCAAGGAGGAACAAAGTAGAGGAAGACCAAGGAAGAGCTGGGAGGATAACAACAGCAAACAGACAGGCCTAGAACTCAACAAAACCTGAGAAAGGCAGAACAGAGATAGGAAAGGAGGGAACTGTTGTTGAGTCTTTGAGGGTGGCCCCCACGGTCGTCAGACCTAAGGGACAGAATAGATAAATTTTAACGTCTCTACAGTGCTCACAACCTTTTAAGATAAGATCAAAAACATTTAGGAGAAAATTATGTACATAAAGAATGAATTTTTCAGATCCAAAGAGCAATATACACACTATGCGAGAATTAAAAGATGCAAATCACATCCCAGCCCCACTTAAAAATATCAGTGGGAAAAGATGTAATCTTAATTAATACTCCGATGTATATGTACAGAGGCGGAGATTTTTGATCTGCCACAACACTGTACAACCTTCTCGCTAACGACGCACAGTATAACAGGGAGGAAATGCCTCTAAGAAGAGCCTGCATTAATAACTACAAATTACTGCAAAGGCCAATGTATGCAAATGGGTACTTATCACGCACCACGCCAAGAAACAGAGAACTGCACAATATTGCAGGTGTGTCCCAAAATAGTAACACATTGCTCTGAACACATGGGAGGTAATTACCCACCACACCATCACATATACCTAATAACTGGTTAATGTTGTTGTTAGATCTTGTTCAGCAGTGTTAGAGTCATTGAGTTTTACCCCAATCTTGGAAACATTCTACTTTAATACCAGTATCAAAGCAAGGAACCTCTAAGGGCGAAAAAATAACTATAGACCCATTAAATTAACTTCACAAGAACAGGAAGGTGAGTGGGCAAAATAATCTTAAAACGGACTGATATTTATGGGAAAAAAAAAAAACCTGAACTCAGAGCAGGAATCGTAAGGGTAGACTCTATAGTTGATCATATAGTTAACTAACTACACATGATAAACATCATTTGCTCGCAGGAAAAATGTACTTGCTGCATTTTTTATGAGCATAAGGGCATATGATCATGTTTGGCACGATAGATTGCTTAAAAAAGCAGACAACTATGGCCATTCTGACAGACATAATCTTATATCAAAAGTTTTCCTTCAGGAACGAATTGAGTAAATCTAAAGTTTTTGGAATTGTTTTTTCTACCCGAAAGATCAACCGCAAGGTTAAGTAATAATCACTATTCAACATTTTTTACTGTTAGCGATCATCCTAGCCTATTTATCAAGGCATTGTTTGCTCATGTGCAATATGTTGACGATACATACATATGGATGGATGTTACCATGAAAAAGAAAAAAGCCCAAAGGATGTTATCAAAAAGTATATCCAAAAGAACTTGACAATGGTTGTCTTTTAGAGAATGGCCTTTCACTGTCCCCTGAAAAACAATCTTGTACTTTTTAATGTGGTGTTGACCCAAAAGTCTTACATAATTTTGAATAAATGGAAAATATCTCGAATATAAACAAGCAGTGAAATTTTTGGGTGTATACCTCACTTCTAAGTTAGCGTGGAATCAGCACACTGAATATTTGGCAACTAAGGCTAAGAAAAGGCTTAATTTCTTAAAAGTTACCAGTAAACAGCGATGGGGACAAGATATTACTGTATTAAAGCATCTGTCCTTGTCCCTTGTGCAGTCGAGACTGTCTTATGGACCAGTAGTATTTTTAGTGCTCAAAAATTAATTGCTTTTAAAAATCCAAAAGTCTAGATTGTAAAACTTCAGGCATGCATTAGGGTACCAGCTCATGGCTCATCCTCTGGGCACATATAAAGAATAGGCGTTCTACCTTTTAATGAATACTGACAAGACACTTGCTGTGGCAACATATGTTTTAAGAAAGTGGCAAAAACAAATGAACATTCTGTTGCTCAATCAGGACCAGTGTCGAAAGTATGCTACTGTATGTAAAACACAACAAAATCCGTGCCAGAAACAACACACATCCTTGCACAAGGAATGTACGGACACTAAGAGCTTGCAGGCAAGTGGAAGAACAGACACACGAGATGATCCAGATATCAATTGGCACAATCCTTGGGTCTGCGAAGTAAGGTGGAAAAACAAGAAGAACAACGACCCAGGAAGAACCACAAATTATACTACCGTGGAAAACAGGATAAACATAACACGGCGTGGGGTTTCTCATATCACAAAGACACCGTGAACACGTCATGAGCAGACAGCCTGTGACCCCGCAACTTATTAATACCATCCGCCAGAGAGCACCGCCCCTTTAACAAAACTGTAGTACAGGCCATACGCCCCCTACATCAGACCTGCACAATGAAGCCATCGAAGCAGTTTATGACCACCTACAAGGGGTTCTGAATCAAATCCCAAAAAAGACTCCCTTTGTGCAAGGACGGGAACGCCAAGGTGGGAGAAATGCAGGGAAAGTTGGGAGGGCGTTTTGGGGGCCACTTGAAAAACCCAAATCAATAGAAAGAGGTTTGGGAAATCCGGATTTTGCCATAACAACCACCTCCATAGTAATCACTTGGGCCCCCCCAAAAAAAAAATCCAAAAAAGGGACTGGCAAAGCCCAAAGGAAAACCCAAAAACCAAATAATTACATCATGGTAAAAAGACTTCAGTCAGCGTAAATCCCAGACACGTTTTCCAGACAACAAGGGATGATATGATCTTTGAGGGGGATTTTCCGACTACGTCTAAAAAAATCACAAGGGAAAACACAGATAAATTTGACAGAGAATGAAGGCCCCAAGGTATTAAAATTTTTCAAGAAAGGTATGGAAATTTCAGCACTCACTGGATAGCCGACATAATACATGCGAATATTTTCAATACCATGACGAAACAGCAAGCGAGCTTTTTGGAAAACCCCCACCAGTCAAAAAACAGGGGTCGCACCTAACACCCTAAAACTATGCGACAAGCGTAGAGGTTAAGAAAAAAAAAAATGAAACAAAAAAAAAAGCAGAACTTTTGGGGAAGTCAACAAAAAAAAATCGGGAAGTCCAGCGGGGCAAAAGAAAATGGATGGGTGAACATGCCAAGCATAAAGGAACATCAAAAAAACAATAGCAAGAAAGCTTCCTATAAAGACCGACTAGCACAAAACGGGGAAAAAGTTTAAAAATCCAAACAAAAAGGGGAAAGGTCTCACTGACACCGGATTTTCTGAACAGGGACAAAATACTGCTCCGACCGAAACTATGAACCGCAGGAGACCCAGAAGTCCTTAATGTACCCAAGCAAAGACCAACAGTCCCCTATCCTCCGAGAAGAAGGGGAAACAGCACCCCGATGTAAAAAAGGGGAATCACAGGGGGCTGACAATATTCCAGCTGTTGGTTCAAGGGGGGGGAAGCCATGATCCCCCTTTTTAAAAGAATCGCAACAGTCGGCAGACGGAAATGGCCAACACCAGGGAAAACAGCCCTCACTCACCCTCTCCAAGAAAGGAAATCTACAACAATCCCATAATTACCCACAACCCGCCAAAAGCCACCCAACAAGGTCATCTGCATATAATACAAATAATGAAGCCACAAGCAGAGCCCTTCTTCGAGGAACAACGGGTTTTTCAAAGGGCGCAGGCAAAACAGAACAGATATTCAACCTCAAATACTATTGGGGGCACCTTCAACTCAACAAGCCTTTTACCACGTATTTATCGATTTAAAAAAGGCATTTGACAGGGTGTGGCATGCAGCTTTGTGGGCAACCATGAATTTGTACAGCATCAAAGCAAACCTGATCAAGTCATCAAAAAGCTTTCAGCGAGGCCCCCGGGGTGTACACAACAACAAATTGGAGAATGGTTTCGAAAACATTGGGGTAAGGCAGGGGTGTTATCTCACCCCTCTTTTTTAAAAATCTTCCCTTTAGAAACATGGCGAGCACTGGAAAATCATGAAGGACATCGCATTGGTGCAGAACGATCCAAACCCCTGCTTGCAGATGACATTGATGGAAACGGTCGAAAATGAGCTTGCCCCGCCTAAAAAACACTTTAATAAGGCCCCCAAAAAATCGGGTGGAAATCTGCAGAGAAGACCAAAAGATGATTTAAAACCAACGGCATTGCACTTTCAGGGTTAATGACCAGAAGCTGGAAAAGTTCAAAGCTTCAAGTCCCGGGGGCCCTTGTATAGACCAGGGATCCAAGCCAAAGTGGATACAACTCCAGCAAAAAAGCTTTTTCAAAACAAAAACCAATGGAGAGATAAAAAATTCTCACTTATCTCCAAGACAGACTAAGCATCCCTTGTCATACCATATTTCTTTATGCCGTGAATCTGGACCCCTGACGCAGATTTGGGGAAAGAGTACAGGCGTGGAGAGATTTCTTTTGAGACTCCTTGGCATCTCCTAAAAAGACCACATAAGCAACGAAACGTGCTAACAAAACCACAACCAGGGGCCCCAGAAACCTTTTAACGATCGTGAAAAGCGTAAAAATTAAATGGTAGGGGGATGTCACAAACCCAAAGGTCTTCAAAGACATTTTACAAGGCATGCCAACGAGAAGAAGAAGAGGCAGACCAAGAAAAGGGGGAGGATAAAAATCAGCGAATGGACAGGCCCAGAACCAACAAAAACCCTGAGAAGGCAGAACAGAAGGGGGAAAGGGGGAACGGTTGTTGAGTCTTGAGGTGCCCCCACTCGTCGACTACGGACAGATAGATAAAAAGATGAACAAAAACGTAACGTTGAAAATGAAGTTTTCTTTTTGATATTCACTTTCCGTAAAGAGCAAGACCTTCAGTTTGCTTACCCAATTGGCACTTACACTTTTTAAACATTTGAACTTAATCCAAATTTACCTTTTAAAACAAAGTACATCAGCTCCCTGCTTACCATGGGGAAATGCTTAAAGTTCATTTTGACATGATTTTTCCTTTTTTAAGAAAACTGAAATGTTATATTCTTTTAAACATTTAAAAAGAAAATCAAACACTTTCCTGATTCTCAAAATCTACACTGATAGCTCCATTCTATATACTAATGAGGCAGGTGCGCTTTCATTATTCCATCATTAAAAGAAGAAAGATCTTTCAACCAGGGGACAAAAGATATCTATATTTACAGCTGAGCTAACTGCTATGTTTTTTGCGCTGTATTATGTACATGACTTCCCTAAGACATTTTCAAAATACTTGTGTTTATTGATTCTAAATTGGTGTTACATGCTTTAAACAGTCTAATCTTAAAGTGAAAAAGACCTTCTCATTGAAATCAGGCAGCTGGTGCATTCTGGGATTTTAAGAGGGAGTAGTACTACTTTTTGTTGGGTTCCCTCAGAAAGTGGAATCTATTTTAATGAAAAATTTTTACATGTTTGCAAAATATCAGGCGAGGTATAGAAATGACTCTGTGAAATAAATGTTGCGTTGTCTCTGAATGAGGGATACAACTTGCTGCAAAATGTTTGTTGAAAGCATTTCAGAAAGAAGATCAGTGATTCTGGCTATCGTCTTTATTATAGCAGTACAAGTAATATAATAAAGTTTTAAAATACTTTCATTTCTGGCAAAGTCTGTGGATGGCAAAATCGCAGAAATGTGTTATCCTCATGTACAGATTTAACCTAAATGCTTTTAAGACAAAATACTCGAAAGATGTACACTGTATCTGTGGGAATAAGGTAACAAATAGTCATGTTCTTCATTGTGGACATCTAAAAGCATTTTTACCTGCTGTGCCTAATCAATCACAGGATCAGTTTTTGTCTGAACGATGCAACTGTTGGACAATGTGTTAGCGCCATTAAGAAGTCTGATAATTCAGTATTTGTAGTTTGTTAAAATTAGTTTTACCTTTCAACATTGTCATCTAACATTGTTTTCAGCTAGTGCTCAATTTTTTTTATGGGTTTTGTTGGGGGTTTTCTTCTCTTTTTTTTGGTGGGGGTGGGGGTCTTAAATCACTAAAAGTAAATAGATGTTACACTGAAGATATCACACGCACACACACACCCGCGAGCACACAAACAAAGCACGCAGATGCACGCACACGCACAACACACACACAAACACACACACACACACTTCACAACATGACCTTCCTTGCGTTGACAAGAACTTCAGTTCGTGACATCACAGTCTTCGTTTTCCTTATTGTACACACACTATCCTTATTGTACACACTCTATCCTTAGTGTACACACACTATCCTTAGTGTACACACACTATCCTTATTGTACACACACAATCCTTATTGTACACACACTATCCTTATTGTACACACACTATCCTTATTGTACACACACTATCCTAACTGTACACACACTATCCTTATTGTACACACTCTATCATTATTGTACACACTCTATCCTTATTGTACACACACTATCCTTATTGTACACACACTATCCTTATTGTACATACACTAACCGTATTCTACACACACTATCCTTATTTTACACACTCTATCCTTATTGTGCACACACTATCCTTAGTGTACACACACTATCCTTAGTGTATACACACTATCCTTAGTGTACACACACTAACCTTATTGTACACACACTATCCTTATTGTACACACACTATCCTTATTGTACACACACTATCCTTATTGTACACACACTATCCTTATTGTACACACACTATCCTTATTGTACACACACTATATTTATTGTACACACACTATCCTTATTGTACACACTCTATCCTTATTTTACACACACTATCCTTATTGTACACACACTATCCTTCTTGTACACACACTATCCTTATTGTACACACACAGTCCTTATTGTACACACACAATATCCTTATTCTACACACACTAACCTTATTGTACACACACTATCCTTATTGTACACACACTATCCTTATTGTACACACACTATCCTTATTGTACACACACTATCCTTATTGTACACACACTATCCTTATTGTACACACTCTATCCTTATTGTACACACACTATCCTTATTGTACACACTCTATCCTTATTGTACACACACTATCCTTATTGTACACACACTATCCTTATGTACACACACTATCCTTATTGTACACACACTATCCTTATTGTACACACACTATCCTTATTGTACACACACTATCCTTATTGTACACACACTATCCTTATTGTACACACACTATCCTTACTGTACACACACTATCCTTATTGTACACACACTATCCTTATTGTACACACTCTATCCTTATTGTACACACACTATCCTTATTGTACACACACTATCCTTATTGTACACATACTATCCTTATTGCACACACACTATCCTTATTGTACACACTCATTCCTTATTGTACACACTCTATCCTTATTGTACACACACTATCATTATTGTACACACACTATCCTTATTGTGCACACACTATCATTATTGTACACACACTAACCTTATTGTACACACACTAACCTTATTGTACACACACCATTCTTATTGATATTGTACACACACTAACCTTATTGTACACACAGCAAACCTTATTGTACACACACCATTCTTATTGATATTGTACACACACTAACCTTATTGTACACACACTAACCTTATTGTATACACACCATTCTTATTGATATTGTACACACACTAACCTTATTGTACACACTATCCTTATTGTACACACACTAACCTTATTCTACACACACTATGCTTATTGTACACACACTATCCTTATTGTACACACACTATACTTATTGTACACACACTATCCTTATTGTACACACACTATCCTTCTTCTACACACTCTATCCTTATTGTACACACACTATCCTTATTGTACACACACTATCCTTATTGTACACACACTATCCTTATGGTACACACACTAACCGTATTCTACACACACTATCCTTATTGTACACACACTATCCTTATTGTACACACTATATCCTTATTGTACACACACTAACCATATTGTACACACTCTATCATTATTGTACACACACTATCCTTATTGTACACACACTATCCTTATTGTACACACACCATCCTTATTGTACACACACTATCCTTATTGTACACACTCTATCCTTATTGTACACACACTAACCTTATTGTACACACTCTATCCTTATTGTACACACACTATCCTTATTGTACACACACTATCCTTATTGTACACACACTAACCGTATTCTATACACAGTATCCTTATTGTACACACACTATCCTTATTGTACACACTCTATCATTATTGTACACACTCTATCCTTATTGTACACACTCTATCCTTATTGTACACACACTATCCTTATTGTACACACTCTATCATTATTGTACACACACTATCCTTATTGTACACACTCTATCCTTATTCTACACACACTATCCTTATTGTACACACTCTATCCTTATTGTACACACACTATCCTTATTGTACACACACTGTCCTTATTGTACACACACTATCCTTATTGTACACACTCATCTTATTGTACAACACAACTATCCTTATGTACACACTCTATCCTTATTTACACACACTATCCTTATTGTACACACACTATCCTTATGTACAACATACTATCCTTATTGTACACACTACTATCCTTATTGTACACACACACTATCCTTATTGTACACACACTATCCTTATTGTACACACACTATCCTTATTGTACACACACTATCCTTATTGTACACACATTATCCTTATTGTACACAACTCTTAACCTTATTGTAACACACTATCCTTACTGTTACACACTATCCTTATTGTACACACACTCTATCCTTATTGTACACACACTTCCCTATTGTACACACACTATCCTTATTGTAACACACATTTTTCATATCCTATTGTACCTACAGACTATCCTTATTGTACACACACTATCCTTATTGAACACACTCTATCCTTACTGTACATAAACTAACCTTATTGTACATACACTATCCTTATTGTACATACACTATCCTTATTGTATACACGCAATATCCTTATTCTACACACACTATCCTTATTGTATACCCTCTATCCTTATTGTATACACACTATCCTTATTGTACACACAGTATCCTTATTGTACACACACTAACCTTATTGTACACACAGTATCCTTATTGTACACACACTATCCTAATTGCAGACACACTTTCCTTATTGTATACACACACTATCCTTATTGTATAAACACTATCCTTATTGACATTGTACACACACTATCCTAATTGTACACACACTATCCTTCTTGTACACAGTATCGCTATTGTACACACACTTTATTTATTTTTACCACTATCCTTATTGAAACCCCTTTACCTTTTTGTATTTTTCCACATCCTATTTATTTTCCCAAACATTTTCCTTTTTGTATTTTTTTTACACAAATTCCTTTTTGTTTTTTTCACACATTTCCCTTTATTGTTTTTTCCAACTACCTTTTTAATTTTTTAAACCACTACCATATTGAATTTTACCCGTACCCTTATTGAACCACATTTCTTATTGTAATTTACACCATTTTTATTTATTTTACACCATATCCTTATTGTTTTACCCACTACCTTTTTTGATTTTTTAAAACACCCTATTTTTTTACCTTTGGCCTTAGGTTTTTGTTTTTTTAAAAATTCCTTTTTGGTTTTTCACCTTCAAAATTTTGGGATTTTTTTTAAACCATTTGTATTTTAAAACCATTTCTTAAATTTTTCTCCGTTTATTTTAATTCATAATTTTAATTTTCATTTTATTCTTAAAAAATTTTGTTTGATGATTTTTTTTACCCTATTTGTGGTTTGGGAACCCATTATCTGACCCTGCCGCGCTGATTGTTTTTTTGTGTTTAAATTAAAATGTGTTTCCCTCCCCCAAGAAAATGTGCAAAAATGGGTTTTGGGTCCCAGTGTTTTTATTTTCCCCCAATATAAATAAAACCCGATTTTAAACTTAGGGAATCTCGAAAACCCGGGAAAAAGGAGGAGGTATCCCCTGTTGTGTCCTTCCTTTTCTCCCCTCCCCCAATATGACGTCACTGCCACAACCCAAACCGGCACCCCACATTTTGCCCCCCAATTTCCTCCCTCCGGGTTTTGGATAAAGTTCTCATAATTGTTCCATTAAATAGACAAAACCCTTTTTAAAACCCAGTTTCCCCCCCCCCCCGGGAATGCCACTCTACCTGGTTGCCCTTCCATAAAATCCTTTCCCCCCCCATTTTCTTGAGTACCCTAAACACCACAGGCATCTTCAACCCCCTTTCCTCCCTTTCCAAACTTTTCTTCAACATGTGTTTTTTAAATGCACCAGATCGTTGCCAAATGCTAAAAACCAAACCTTCTTCTATTTTTTTTACAGACTCGATTAATCTTTCTTCAGACAGATCTCTCTTACCCCAATTTCTTTGAAAAGTTAACAACTACACCACAGGCTATCCAACCTCTTTCCTCCCAACCTTCCCGTGTTTTTGGGCTTTTGCCCAAGTTTAAAAGACCAACCCGTTTCTATTTTTTGATTTACCTATCCAAACCTCAGAATCTTTAAGTCTGTGACTCAACCTACCTACCGGCTTCAATTACTTTCTGCCCTTTCCGCCCTCCCCTTTTCACCGTAAGAAAAAATGCCATTTTCAAACACACCTCAACTTTTTCCGCCACTCACCTTCTCCCAAACTTTTAAACTGGAACCTCAACTCCCCCCCCCCATCTTTCCCACGCTGCCACCGCCTCCTCCCCCCTTTGCAAACTCACTCTTTTCCCATTTAAGAATTCAATTCCCCGCGTAAATACAACCTCATCCGAAGAAACTTATCATTCTTGGTCCCTTTAATTTTCATTTCGACAACCGTTTTTTCCCCGGGGGTTCAGCTTTCTTTCTCTTTTTTTGTCAAATCACCTCTTTCCCAGTGGTGAATGAGCAACACACAGATAAGGTCATATCTTAACTGGCTCTTCACTGATGTTCACCAAGATCTCGTCACCATCTATCTCCTCTACCAACTGCTTCTGATCATTCGCCATTCTTTTCCTTCCTTAACATTGCAAACCTATCAACTGAAAGTTCACCGTCGTAACCTAGGCTGACATTCAAACTTTTCTTCCCACTGCTGAAGGGTATCACAACCCCTGACCACATGCCCCTTAAAACTATCAGTTTCACCCACTGTTGAGTGCTGCACCTCCCACGGACCAATTTGCCTGATGCCTTCCCCCCATTGGTACAACCCATGATATCCTGGTGACAAAGCGCAAACGCCGACAACTAGAACGGCAGTGGCAAAAAACAAAAACTGAAATAAACAAACAGCTCAAAAAACAAACCAACAAAGTAAAAACCTTAATCCACTCAGCCAAGACAAACTACTACTCTGCTCAAGTTCTCAATGCAGCATCCATGAAATCTAACTTCCCTCACCTCAACTCTTCTTGGATCTGCAAAGACAATCCCTCTGCCTACTGCCCACAGTCACTCTGAACTTCCTAATATATTTTGTTCGTTCTTTTCAGACAAAGTCCGTAACATTCGCTCCATACTAGATCAGACTCCCTTCCAAACTGTACCTCCTGATCCCCAATTCACTGGCACTCATCTCCTTTCCTTTCAGCCAAAAAGTGAGGAAGAAATCAGGAAAATTCTAATTGAAATTACCATAAAATCATGTGATCTTGATCCTATGCCTGCTTCTCTTTTCACGCATGCCTCCGCAGTTATACCAACTATCACGAAGATTGTAAACTCACTCTTTCTTTTGGGAATTTGTCCCCTCAGAAAATCAAAGCTGCAATAGTTACACCTCTACTCAAAAAGCACGACCTTGACCCTTTACATACTTAAAAATTACAACCTGTTTCTAAAAATACCTTTCATCTCCAAAGTCCTTGAAAAAGAGTTTTTGAAACAACTCAACGTCACATTTAAATAGTCTCCTTCCCGCATTTCAGTCTGCCTATCGCGTCAACCACAGCACTGAAACCACCCTAGTCCATACGTTAAACACGCTTCTAAACGCTTCTGACTCAGGGAAAATCTCCCTTCTGACTCTTCTCGACTTATCTGCAGCATTTGACACTATAGATCACTCTATCCTTCTCTCCCGTCTCCAAAAATCGTTTGGTATCAAAAGTGCATCCCTTACATGGTTTAATTAATACCTCAATGACCGATTCCAGACAGTCACAGTAAACAAAATTCAATCAATTATTGCTAAATGGGAATGTGGAATCCCACAAGGATCAGTTCTGGGCCCTGTGCTGTTCACTCTTTACACTGTTCCACTCTCATATATAATAAACCGTCACCAGATCAACCATCATTTCTACGCTGACTCTCAGATTCAAAGCAGTGACACTCCTGAAAATCTGCCTTCTCTCTCGACAAATATGTCACTCTGCCTTCAAGACATTCAAAACCGGATGATACAAAACAAGTTACAGCTAAATGCAGATAAAACCGAAGCCATGGTTATAGGGACCAAACACAAACTCTCTTCCATCAATACAGATTCAAAAGAATTTGGCAATACATTAGTTCCGCTATTCACTGCAGTTAAGTATCTAGGTGTTGTTATTGACAACACACTCTCTATGCAAAAATTCATCACCCAGACCTGCCAGTTCTGCTTCTATCAATTACGTGTATAAGTGCAATCCGAAAGTACCTGTCCACTGATGCCACATCCAAACTTGTCACATCTCTTATTCTTTCACGTCTCGACTATTGTAATTCTCTTTTGGCTGGTCTGCCAGCATCATCTATCCACTCCCTTCAACGCATACAAAACTCTGCAGTTTGATTAGTCCTCAAAAAGAAAAAATCTGAGCTCCTCTCCTGCAATCTTTGTACTGGTTGCCTGTGCCACAGAGAGTAAAATACAAGATCAGTAACCTCTGCCTACACAAAACAGCACCCACCTATCTCTGTGAATGTCTTCACCTGTACACTCCTCGTTCCCTCCGCTCTGCTGCAGATACCCTGGGCTTACGAATACCTAGATTCAATCAATCCACTGTTGGCCGTCGCTCTTTTTCTATTTCTGGTCCATCAATCTGGAATGACCACCCTCTCTCCCGTGAAAGCCTACTTACGACAGCTTTAAATCCAGCCTCAAAACACCTATTTCAAACCTAAGATTTTTCCCTCTTGTTTCATCTCATATCTGTCCTTGCCTTTAAAAGCCTAAATTCCATCACCCTGCTGAAATGTACAACCTGTGTGTGTGTGTGTGTGGGGTGTGTGTGGTGGGGTGTGTGTGTGTGTGTGTGTGTGGTGTGTGTGTGTGGTGTGTGTGTGTGTGTGTGGTGTTGTGGTGTTTTTGTTGTTGTTGTTGTTTGTTGTTTTGTTGTTGTTGTTGTCTTCAATTTAACGTCTGTTCACTCTAAGTGATATTAGACGAGATGTGTGTTTTGTGTGTGTGTGTGTGTTGTTGTGTGGTGTGTGTGTGGGGTGTGGTGTGTGTGTGTTTTGTGTGTGTGTGTGTGTGTGTTTTGTGTTGTGGGGTTGTGTGTGTGGTGTTTTATTTGAATTTGTTAGAATTTTGTTAATCATTGTTGGTTGCATGTGTAGGAGCGGATTGAATGGAAGCGCTCTGATTTGTAATTGCATGCAGATATAGCGATCTATAAATTCGATTTTTTTATTATTATTATTATCATTATTATTATTATTATACACACTATCCTTATTGTACACACACTATCCTTACTGTACACACACTATCCTTACTGTACACACACTATCCTTATTCTACACACACTATCCTTATTCTACACACACTATCCTTATTGATATTATACACACACTATCCGTACTGATATTTTACACACACTATCGTTAGTCTACAAACTATCATTGTACACACACTATCCTTACTGATATTGTACAAACACTGTCCTTATTCTATACACACTATCCTTATCAATATTATACACACACCATCCTTATTCTACACGAACTATCCTTATTGATCTTCTACACACATTATCCTTATTGTACACACACTATCCTTATTGTACACACACTATCCTTATTGTACACACACTATCCTTATTGTACACACACTATCCTTATCGTACACACAATATCCTTATTGTACACACAATATCCTTATTCTACACACACTATCCTTATTCTACACACACTATCCTTATTCTGTACACACTATCCTTATTCTGTACACACTATCCTTATTCTACACACAGTATCTTTATTCTACACACTCTATCCTTATTGATATTCTACACACACTATCCTTATTCTGTACACACTATCCTTATTCTACACACAATCTTTATTCTAAACACTCTATCCTTATTGATATTCTACACACACTATCTTTAATGTCTACATGCTATCCTTATTGTACGCACTTAAAAAAATAAGCTCATCCTCCTTTCGTGGAAGAGTAGCCCAGCTATGGCCAGTAGTATGGATAAAATAACCATGCCCAGCATGCAGTATGTGACCTGAAGAGGGATAGGCTCCACCAGAATCAGCTGGGCCAAAGCACGTTGTGTCAGGAATGTCTTCTGACATAACTCTTGGCAGAGTCATTGAGGCAAGGCAGGAATATTTTATCTGAATGAATTCAATTGGTCTGGCAAAACTTCTAAAACAAACTTATATCATATTTTGTCGGTGGCCACATATTACGAATTCGAAAGCCTTATCATCTCAAAACAGAGAAATTCATGAAGGCTACGAGCAAAGGTTTAAACCATCTAAGGATAGAAGAATTACTCGCATAGCACCACGTTGAGTCCCCACACTATGCACTCTACCTCCTTCATCACCCAAAAAAATGACTGAGAGAAAACACTGGATGAAAAGATGACTTTTCAAAGTATGTCTTTTCAAACACCACGACTCAGAGGCAGACAGTCATACTGGGAATGTTTCTTCCTGAAATGGGAGGATGCATTTTGTTATGCTAAGAGCTTGTGGTGGATGAAGACAATCTCAACATAATGTTACAAAGCAGAACAACATTGTAATGTGTAGCCCCTGGCGCTTTCCTTGCATCAATAACTGACAGCTTTCCACTTGGGCCATACTGCGTGTTTGAAAATCATCGGTGAGATATTACTGGTTTTCAATGTATTTGGCTAATAACACTGCTCTGTTTAATTTAAACACAGCCATGGACAAGGAGATTGAACTCTCACTGATGTGCTCTACAGACACACACTGCCGCATAGGTGCATGTCTGTGTGCGACAACCCTGCTCTTGTGTGTTATGCTACTTTATTGATCTGGGGGACTACACAATACACGATTGCGTGCGAACGATTTTCAAAGTTTCTTGCCTCTAAAAGTGTGTGTGTGTGTGGTGTGTGTGGTTGTGTGTGTGTTGTGTGTGTGTGTGTGTGCGTGTATGTGTGGTGTGTGTGTGTGTGTGTGTGTGTGTGTGTGTGTGTGTGTGTGTGTGTGTGTGTGTGTGTGTGTGTGGTTTGTTTGTGTGTGTGTGAAAGGCAAAGCCAAAGTCAAAGTCTTTTTTTTCCAGATAGTACATTGAATAAGCAATGCATTTGCTTTTTTCGTCAAGCCATCTATCTAGGGACAAAAGTTTCTTAATCATGATACTGAAGTACTACAATATTACAACCCATAAGAAAGAAGACAACCAATAAAATAATACACTGCAAAACACACACACACACACACACACACACACACACACACAAAACACACACACACCACACACACACACACACACACACACACACACACACTTACATACAGAATTTGTTGAATAATTTAAGATATCATAATATAACAAACAAAATACATCAACTACAATATCACGCGTTCTTTCACGTTTCTACTGTAGAAAAAAAGTACAGGAACAAAGCGTTTAAAAAGGCTAGGCATTCACTGCCGTTAGCATTGACAATATTGCCTGCAATGACATCCATCCTCGCCTCCTCCACCCAGGCAAACGTGTGTTCATATGTGCTCATAATGTTCTAGTAGTAGTGGTAGTAGTAGTAGTAGTAGTAGTAGTAGTAGTAGTAGTAGTAGTAGTAGTAGTAGTAGTAGTAGTAGTAGTAGTAGTAGTAGTGTGTGTCAAGTCAAGTCAAGTCAAGTCAAGTCAAAATTATCTTTATTGAGGGTAAAAGATTAAGTTTAGACAACTTTAATTCATCCTGCCCTCACAAAAAA
>CM054158.1:40489476-40614476 GCA_028751875.1 Rapana venosa | reverse complement strand
TCAACCATTGGATCCTGTGAACAAGCAGTACCCCCGTCCCGTAAATATATTGGCAGGGAAAATTGTCGGCTCCTCCCACAGGACCCAACTGTCCAGCATCACGTGGACTGCTGACCCCAAATCAAGTTGTCAAATCCTTATCTTTGTAGGAGTCCTGCTGGAGAAACCCCCTTTTTGAACAAAAATGGAAAGGAAGTCTTTCAAAATCTTTCCATTTTTTCTCCTACTTATATCCGACTGAACACGATTCAGCCTTGCAAAAGTGTGTTTTTAGCTCTCTGTTTTAAGAACTTTTTTTGTAATTAAAAAAAAGGTTTGTTTTTTTACCAGTGACTGTTTAATCTACCACAAAAAAGCCAACAAAAACAGAAAAACCCAAAGGGTATTTTGATAATTCTAACTGCCTAGCAGGGGAAATTCGAAAGGGGAAAAAAAAGAAAAAAAGCCACTGGCCCCGTTTTTGTTTAGTGCACGTGAAGGTGGTGTACTGCTGGATGTCTTGCTCTTTTTCTGCTGTTCTTTTCTCCTCTTTTTTTGAGTGGGGCATTGAACTGGAATCCCGGTATTAAACCCCTTGAAACGAACTCAATGACTTAGTGACAAAAATTTCATGCAAAAGTAAAAGTCCCTGAACAACTTTTTTTGATTTCATGAAATTTTCCCCATACCCACGCTGACGACGGTTTTTCCCTAAAGTGGTGAGAATTGGAAAAAATAAAATTCCCTTTTATATTGGCTTCGAAATGTACTCCCTCCAGGAATTCGTTCGAGAAAACAGGCAAGACATCTACGAAATCAAAGAAAACCAAAAAAAGCTTTCATGAACGGATGGACGGGAAAGGAAATGGAACTAGAAGAACGCAGAAGGATTCCCGACAGTTACCTTGAAATTTTTGGTGTCAAGAAGTGGTTTTGAAATTTCTCAAAAGTTTGCAGGTTGTTGTCGATTGCTCAATGAGTATTCTATCGCGGACATGGCAGGAATCAGATATGAAGGTGCTACTGCATGGAAGCTCGGGGAAAACCAGGATCCTCCGCGGGCACTGATTTTTCCCCTATGTAAGTGGAGTGATAAAAATGGGAAAACCCTTACCAACAAAGCGCTGAGAGATCTCCTCCCAAAAAAAAACAGGATCCTGCAGTCGATGTCCGCCAAAGAGGAAGTGGGAGCACCATCGCAGCAGGGTCAAAGGCCTATTCAGGCAGGCCGATGCAAGTGGGAAAATCGCCGCCCGCCCCCCTACGTACAGCTCATCACACTTTCCGTCGCAGGGCCTGGGAGGAACTGGGCTCAAGGCACCAAAGATGGCTACGAAGCCAAAAAGAATCTTTTTACAGGGGACGACAAGGCGAAGGGAAATTACCCATTCCCCCGGGGAAAACGGAAAACAGACAGAAGACGGGGATTCAGTTTGCCCCAACCCCGGGCAAACTTTTAAACCACCTCTTGAAACTTCAGGGGCCACCCCATGCGGTACCCATAGCCCCTGGGACACCCTCTACAGTGAAAAGGTGTTGGTGATTTTCCCTCGCCCTTGAAGGAGTGTTGGGGGAGCCAACCTGTCTCCCTTCTCCCCCCTCGAGGAACTCGTGGGGACTGCTGCAGGTCCAGAGGGGAGTCCCAGTGCCAAGAGAACAGAGCAAAATCAACCCCCCTCCGTGAGATTTTGGTAGGAGCGCAGCACTCCCCCGTCCTTTCTGGTGGGATCCTGCCGGCACTGAGCCCTTTCTCCCCCGCCCAAACACGGCAGAAGGTCAGAGGAAGATGCGACAGCTGATGACGGCATACTTTTCAAGACAGAAAGACAATACAAAAGGATCCCACTACAACTCCCCCCCCTTCCTCCCCACCCGTTGGTTTTTAACCCCCCAAAAAAACCCTTCCGGGGGGCTCGAAAAAGAACAACAATGAGGAAAAGAGCGTGCAACGAACCCCAAATACGCCACCCCAAAAGGGCAGACAGCAACCGGGGATTCCCCTTGCCCCAAAATTGCAGGCGAGCAGAGCAAGTGCACGGAATTTAAGTAAAGCAATTCCCAACAAGCCTCCCGGACGACGGACACGCAGAACGCAGGCAAGATTGCCAACAAAATGGATTTGGGGTGCTCCCAAAAACAAGAAGCAAGCCCCAAGACCATTTCTTTTAAGAAAAAAAAATGACCCAAAGGGCTGACCCTAAGGGAAGAGTGCAGTATTTTCCCCCCCAAAGTCAGTGCACAATCTGGCCTGGAATGTGGAAGGCTTGGGATAAAACTGAAGGACAGTTCATTTTCATTTTTGTGCTCAGTTTTTTTTGCTTTTTCCTTAAACCTTTTGAAAGTTTTTTCCCTTTAAAACGTTTTTCCCGGTCATATGCTTTTTATCACCGCCCAAAAGTTGTCAAAAAAAGGAAGAAATTTGGGGGGGTTGTTGTTTTTGTTAGTTTTGTTAAAATGTGTCAACTCCAATCCAAATTTGATTTAAAAATCTAAAAACTTTTGGGACTCAGTCTGATGGGTTTTTTTCTAAAGGCACCAAAGGAAAGGTCCTTTTAAATTTGGTAAACCCCAAATTCTTTTTTTGGCCTTTTTCAATTTGTTTTAAAAGGGGCTAGACCAAAACTTGTCCTGTCTGCCTTTTTTATTTCGAATTTTTGAAAAAAAAACCCAAAGGGTTTTTTTAAAAACGTTTGGGCGGGACCAAAAACCCCTTTTTCCCCCAATTTTTTTTTTTTTAAAAAAAAAACTAGGGGTTTTCTTATTTTCAAAATTTTAAAGGGTTTAAATTTTTAAAAACGGGTTTTTTCCTGCCTTGTTTGGGAAAAAATTTTTGGGGGGGAAAAAGAAAAGGTGGTGGGTTGAATGGATTTGTAACAATCACTCGTTTTTTTAACATTTTAAAAATTTTTTCGGGGAAAAAATTTTCCCAAAAATTTCAAAATTTTTTTCCCCAAAAAAGGGAATTTAGAAAAAACGGGGGAAATTGAAAAACATAAAGATTTAAAAAGGGAGCCTGAAATTTTATAAAGGCCCGGGGAAATTTGGGAAAATTTAAATTTTTTGGGGTTTTGGGGTTTTGGGGGAAAACAAGGGAAGGAGGGGAAAGAAAAAAATTTTGCCAAAAAAAAATTTGGCCCCCCCGGTTTTTGGGAAAGGGTTGTTACCAATTTTTTTTTTTTGTGTCCTTTCCTGGGCGGGCCCCTTTGGTTTCCCCCAAATTTCCTTTTGTTTTCCAAAATAAAAAATTTTTGGGTTTTTAAATATTTGTAAAAAAAAAGGGGGATTTTTTGGGGCGGGGGGGAAAAAAAAGGGAAAATAAAAAAGGGGTTTTTTTGGGAAACATTCTTGTGCACACGTTTAAATCCTGTTCCGCTTTTGAAAGGAGTAGGCCTTTGTGTGCCGGTGGAAACAGATGACAAAATTTACAAAACGGCTTACACACGGGTGACTGGATGTTAAATAAAAGCACATGAGTGCTTTTTCCATTATTTCGATGTTAAATAACAAATAAAAAAAATAAATTTGTGTTTAAAACAACTACTGAACAGAGAGTCAACAACGAGGGACGAATCGCGTAAGTAAAAAATAAAAAAAAAAAAAAAAATTAATTTTTATCTGGAATAAAAGAATAGAAGAAGGTGTTTGCAGAATATTATGATATCTGCAGAATTCCAACAAAGTGCAAGAGGATGCTTCTGACTCACTCACAGTAGACATAGATCAGCCTCTTGCACGCATTTAACAACATATGAAGCATGCAGTCAAGGGCATGATTTTAAAAAGTCAGAAAGAGGATAGCTGGGTGTCCAAAAGATTTTCTCCATGGTTTGACATGAAGTGTAGAAAAAGAAATGATCGCGAGAAGGCGGCAACTTAGGAAGAATAATGAAAACAAGGAAAAGAGGAGGACAAACAATGTTTCAGGAAAGAGAAAAGATTATAAAAACACCCATCTTGAGCATTCCATGAATTCACTGAATTATCCAAAAACAATTTTGGTCATCAATCAGAAATCACACTACAGGTGGGCTCTGGATCAATGAAATAAAAACTACAGGTAGAATGGAGTGACACTTATTTGTACTAAATACAGGAACTGGGGAAACAAGAGGGCAGAGTAACAATATTATAGCAGGGGAAGGGGAGGGGGGCCAACTTCTGGACAGGGTCAAAACAGAAGAAGAGATTAAAACAGCAGTTAGACATCTAGGTAATGGGAAGGCCACTGGTCCTGATGGCATTCTAAATGAAATGCTTAAAGCATGGATGGGTGCTATCATGCCTTTCCTCCTTATGATGTTTAATAGCATGCTTGACACAGGTGTATACCCCCATTGAATGGACTAAGTCTATAATTGTGCCACTCCACAAAAAGGGAAAAACTGATGACCCTGGTAATTATAGAGGAATATCTTTGATTAGCTCACTATGCAAGGTTTTTACATCCATTCTTATCAAAAGATTGTATGAATGGGCAGAAAGCAACAATAAGATAGATGAAAGCCAGGCAGGATTCCGATGACATTACTCAACAGGATCATGTGTTTACCCTGCATGCTTGTATACAGAAACAATTTTGGAATCATGCAAAACTATATGTGGCTTACATAGACTTTTGCAAAGCCTATGATAGTATCCAACATCCTGTGTTGTGGTCCGTTTTACTCAGAGCAGGGGTACAAGGTAAGATGCTAAACATTTTAAGAAGCATGTATGATACTGTCAAGATGTGTGTAAGAAACAGTAATGAGTATTCAGATTTTTTGAATGCGGTCCAAGGACTAAAAAAAGGTTGTGGCTGCTTCACCAATACTCTTTTCTTTTCTTATTAATGAAAATGGCACATGAATTTGAGTCAAGGAAGCATGCAATACGTTTGTCACCAACTGAAAACAAAAATTGTTCTTTATTGATGTTTGCCAATGATATTTTTTTCTTAATGGCCTACTCTGTTATTGCTACAGAACCAAAACTCACTCTGTTCATTTTGCCTTACAGAACCAACTACAACCTACTGTTTTCCTAATAGAGAGGCTAGCTTGAAAGTAAATATGAAAAAAGTAAAGTAATGGTATTTAGATAAAGGAGGGGGTTTTAGACATCAGAAAAGGAAACTGGTTCTGTGGAATGAAAATTAGAAGTCGGAAACTCCTAACAAGTCCTTGGTATAACCATGTCCACCAGTATGAGCTGCGACTATAGCTAGTGATATGGACAGGTTAAGCAGGGGCAAAGAAAGCAGTCTCTGACATTATGAATTGACCTTTCCAGAATTGTGTTGTAACGTTGCCAAATTTTCTTTAAAATGTTTTGTATGCACAAGTCCCAACCTATGTTACCTATGGATCCGAGTGGGGGGTACCAAAATATTGTTCCTTAGAAAAAGTACATTTGTTTGCATTAGCAAGAGATTCCTGAAAATATCATTAAGAAGGTAAACAATGTAGTGTATGGTGAATTAAGAAGACATCCACTGTATATAAACACTTCAGCAAGCTGCATCAGATATTGGTTCAAGCTTTTGAAACAGCAGGACACAAATTCTTCTAAATGCGCTTACAACATGCTGTTAGAATTTCATAATCAGGGTCGTGCAAATTGGGTGACATATATCCCTAATCTGCTGTGCCTAAATGATTTCTGTGTGTTTGGACCTTTGGCAGTGTAGGCAATGAAAAAAGGTTTATTACCAAGATTCAAGATTTTATTTCAAGAACAACCCCAAGGGGTACATGAAACTTAACAAAACCGAATTCAAAAGGAGATTAAAAGAGGTATTTTGTCAAGAGCGGTTTTCTTATTTTGAAAGCAAATGTGATCGTAGTTTATGTAGTAAAGATAAATGTTGTCTGGAGAGAGAAAGGTATACTGACTTAATAACTTTCAATACCTGTAGAGTAGCCAGTGTCAAAGTTAGCTGATATATGTTCCCAAGGAGGCACTGATACCATACAACACGGTGTTATAAAGAAGCTATGCCTCTAACCATGCAGCTTTCTTAGCAGGGTACCAACAATCGGACAGACAGGCAGGCAGCAAAAGTGGTAGTTGAACTGGCAAGTAGACCGTGGATAATGACGGTGTGATTGAAACACTCCCTGTTGATAGTTATACTACACTTTTTCTGCAAAATGATGTCCTGGCTTCTTGACTGCCAAAGTTCTGTCACTGAAACATGACATGGTGTTTGACATCAAAGCGTATGAAGGCAGCTATATGTCCAGATAACACGGGGGATGAATAACCTAGCGGATAGAAAATAGCCTACAACTCACAGCCTAATCTGGCGGCAGTGGAGCGCACAGACTGGTGTCTCCACTGCACTGAGCTGTCGTGAGGGCATGTTCTCCTCTCCTGAAAGTTCTCTACACAAAACTATATACAAGGATCGTGTGTGTGAAAGCTCGAAAAATGTATTACACATATTAAACCCTAACCATTTTTTGTAGAAGAGAAGGCCAGCTTTAGATAGATGGCTGGATGACAAGAGCAGTACCAACCCCAACCAAGCAACCTAGAGAAGATGACTGCCATAATGTTTTCAACTTGTCACAGGACACACTGACGGAAGAGTTCAGTGCTGTACCTAACAATCCAAAGAGTTGATGGACATGCAGTCTGGACTATAACAACGCTATATAAGTGGACTATAATAAAAATATATATGATGGACTATATAACAACAGACTGTGCACTATTACGGCAGCATACTGGAAGAGCTAGCAGTGACAAAATCAAGATACATGCTATTTTTGCCCCCCAGTACCGCTGTCCGGATGTAATCAGCCTGCAACCCTTCCCCCGCTTTCAGCAGCCGTCCATCACAAGGAATGAGGAGTCGCTGTAATTTTGTGTTTAAGAGATACCTTTTTTAAAACGTTATTTCAGTTTCTACTGCGTCGCTTGCATAAGGTTAAAAAACGGGTTTCTGATGAATATGCCACCATCATTCTCTCACCCACACACACACACACACACAACACACACACACACTCCAACCCACACTCATCACACACACACACACACACCGCTCGCACGCAGGCGCGCGCCACAGAGAGAGAGAGAGAGAGAGAGAGAGAGAGTGACGAGAGTGAGGAGAGGAGATGAGAGAGGAGACGTGCGGAGGAGAGAGAACAATTTTGAACAATTGTGAACAATTTGTATTTTCAGGGGGTAATAGATTAAGCATTACATGCTTTTTCATCCAAGCCCTCCCAAAAAATTAATATGAAGGGAAAATATGCTTGCTGACATAGAATCTGCCATTGAAAACAATACACACACAGTCGCGTTTACACATACTGGGAGGGCAAGCACTGATATAGAGAACATGAGAGAGATAATGAAATGAATGAATGAATGAATGATGAATGAATGGTTATTTAAATGGGTAATGGCTAAGCAACGCTTTTTTACAATCTGCCCTCTGGGCTTCTAAAGAACAACAACAGAATATCAAGCAAATATGTACCAAAACAAAGACAATAAATCTATGTATTAAGAAGACAAAGATCCATTATATTGTCCAATGAAACCCCCCTTCCCCCCCCCCCCCCCAAAAAAAAAAAACCTCAAAAATTATTCTTACACACCAGACCCTTATCGTTTTACAAAAACACGGAGCATTAAGGTCACAAAATAATAGTAGAGATACACACACAAATAGCTGAAGAGTAAAGGAGAGGAGAGAGAGAGACAGACAGACAGACAGACAGACAGACAGACAGACCGAAGATAAACACACATACAGACAGATACACAGACAGACAGACAAAGACTGACAGACAGAGATATATAGACTATGAAAAGCATAGTTGATCTACGTCATGACAAAATGAGACTGACGTATGGATGGTGGCAGATTATTCCAATAAGTGCCACCACTAAATATAAGACTAGATTTGAACAAATATATTCTGGATTTCGGCACGGTAATTTTATGTGAATGACGATAAGTATTAATTGAAAAACGTTTTGCCAGAGTGGGTGGTGCATTACCATATACTATCCTGTGCATCATTAAATCTTTGTTGTATTCCAACTTTAAATTAAAAGGTAAAATGTCAACTGTTTGTAGTCCATAGAAGTTAACGATTGATTTTAAGAGAATAAATTTAATGGCACGTTATATAATCTAGCCACAGCTTTCAAAGTATTTGCACTTCCAGAATCAACAGGGTTGGTGCTATTCTAGAACAGAATGTATATGCCCATGAAAAAATTGTTTTCTAGCACTAAGATTAAGGGGAAAGAATGTGTTTTATTTTAGATAGCTGAAACCCCTTTTGGGATACAATTATACCTTAGTTTGGCGATTGTGCTCTTTCCATGAAAGTTTATGATCGTGAGTGATTAATACATTGTGGAAATTTACTTCTTCAATAATTTTCACCAGGATAACTTTATCAGGAGACATGAGAAGAAATCTGGTTTTGTCGCTTTTTTATCTCATTGTTATGCCACATACACTTTTGTATTACTTGGATTTAAGGACATGTGATTTAGTTCTGCCCATCTGGGTAAGTATATGTATATTGCCCTGCAGACTAGTGGACAGAGGTTTAAGGCATGGTTTTTATCATGAATTCGAGTTGTCATATGCAAAATATGTAAATTGAAGCATTTATTGTCAAAGGCAAGTCATTACTATAAAGGGGTAGAAAACAGTATGGGCCCTAGAAATGAACCTTGGGGGAACACCATTTGTCATGTGAGAAAATCGATGAGACCATGACAACAATACTGACTGTTGTCTATTTGACAAAAATAGAGTTGAAAAATCGAAAAGTATATTAGTTATTTTCCATATAGTTGTAATTTTTTTTAACGAAGTGTGTGGTTTTATTAACATTGATAGCCTTCGCAAAAAATGGCGAAGACAAACTCCAGTAAACATATTGTTAGTTATATTTAAAGCCATTTGTTTACCATATTTATCAGAGACGTGTGGCATGAATGATTTTTTTCTGCAACATGATTGACTTGGATTTATCAAATCATAATTTTTCCAATGTAGAAGGCAAATATTTTTGTACTGCTTTTCTAGAGGCATTGATAATATAGCTTATTATCGATATTGACCTGTAGTTGGAAAGATTCATCTTGATGCACCAGATTTAAGGAGAGGATATTACTGGTTTTATAGCCGTTTTAATTGAGGAGGGAAAATAAGCTTTGTCAACGCATATATTATATATAAGTGTAAGTAGTATCGGACTTGTAATAAAACAAGCCCAGCGTTTTAATTATTTTGCTGCCAGTCTGTGGCACAATAAGCCCTTAAGTGTTCAAATCATTACTTTCTCTCCAGTTCTTCACACTTATCAAAGTGTCAGCTCTCCTGACAAAATGATTATTTATTCTAATTGGGAAGAGATTATCTTATACCGCAGTGTGTGACTTTACGTTAGTTTTGTCTGTTAGTAGATTATAGCTTTCCCATATGTGTATACAGTTTTTTCTGTAGATACAAGATCTTGGAAGTACTTTTGGTTTAGCTGCACCTTCATGTTTCACATTGTTTCTTTGGTTTTAAAATCTTTTATGATGCTTTAGAGTTTAAAAAGTCTCTTTTCTTTATTTCTTTTTCTCTATTGCTTCTGTTATCCATGGAGGTTTTGGCTTGGATTTTACGCGTTTGTTTTTATAGGTGCGTGTTATTTATTTTTTTCAGTGTGAGATGCGTTATCCAGAGTCTATGGCTTCCTCTGGATCCCTATATGATAAAACATGTGGGAACAAGTGGAGTTTGCTGATCATAGAAAAGAATCTTCTTTGAACTGTTTTAAAGATCTGTATTGTATTGTTTGTTATTTGTGTCCATCGGGGATTTTTGTCCCTTTTCTCCACCAAGTTTACCAAAATAGGGAAATGGTTCACTGCACGGAAAAAACGGAGTGACACAACCTTGAGCTATGCTCTGTTCGGAAGAAAATAAAACATCGGTCAATGAGAGTGATAGTTGTTTGCTGTAATACGAGTTGGACCCAGTCCACGATAAGTTGATTTAAGTTAAGTGTTTTTAAAATGCTGAATCCATTGTATCTGAGGTTTTAGTAGAACAAATATTAAGTCACCTAGTAGTGTATTCCTTGTTATGAAGTATAGCGTGTCCTTCATTGTGTTAATAATCATTGTACCATTTATTCTCTTCTGAAGGATTTCTGTAGTATAAAGCCAATAAGTAATGGTTTAGTGTGTTTTAATTTAACTTCTACCCATAAAGACTCAAAATGGTACTGTTCCAATTCAGAGATTCTATTCAGTCTGAGTGACTGATGATAGTTAAAATAAACCTGTTTTCTTTAGGATAGTTTTTGAATACAACGAGTGACCACTGTAACCAGGGAATAACAGGTCAGGTCTGGTATTTGAACACGTAAGGAAATGGCTGGGTTACAAGACATCCTTCTCACTCCATTCAGAGAAAAGACAGACTCAAATTTTTCGGCATTTAATCAGGGCTGACGGACTAGAGAAACTGTTATGGAGTGGCAAAATCTGTGGAAAGACGTGCAGAGGAAGACAACGCACATAATTCACAGACAGCCTTAAACAAATTCGCAAAGATAAAGAGGGCACCAAACAAATGAGCTCATGTGGAGGGACGAGAACAGGGGAAAAGAATGGAGAGTCATGATCCGTCGATGTCTGCAGGACAGACCGGGTCACTTGAGAAGAAGAAGAAAATGGTGATTCTAGAAGGCAAAACAAAATTGAAAGTTTTTACCAAAGTTGTACAAAATAATTGCTATGTTCATCCAATTTGTTTTAAGCATGATTTATGTTTAAATATCCAACTCGCTATCCTTCTTTTGACAGGACACTTCTAAGGGGTTATTGTTTTAAACCCACAGACATCATACAAGAGGATACATGAATATTTTACAATAGTAAATTCAGAAAAAAAATCGAAATATTTCATACAATAATTATAAAATTAGATCAAAGAGGGAAAAAAAACACACACGCGAGCACACACAAAGACGGCGGTTATTATCTTTAGGACCAAAAATTGTTCAAATTTAGTGTATAAATCCACAAGCAGTTAGACTCATACATCAAGTCACAATTGTCAAAACTGAGACAAATCCACAAATTCCCTGCTGGCAGAATGAAAACCATTCAACCAGTTTACCAGCACAAGGCGATTTGGGGAGCTTTTTCAGAAAGTTTTTTTCTTATTTTTATTTCTTTTTTTCAATCATCTCTATCTTCTCATTTTTCTTTCACATCCTTCAAGAACAAGAATCCAAGTTCCTTTCCGCTTCACACACTCATTCCATGAATCTCATTTTTTCTTTCAAGAATTTTTTTTTCTTTTACCATGATTCTCATTCAAGGATTTTCCACTCCATCATGAATTTTTTCATCAAGAATCAGACTCTTCCTACCTTCCAAGAATTCTTCTCAAGAAATTTCTTAATCATCGGCCTTGCTGATCGCTGGGGAACATTTCAAGCATGCACTGCGCGCGAAGTGCGCTCCCGCGCACGGCATGCTTGCATGCACACTTAAACATATACGCATGCAAGCACGCACGCACGCAAACACACACGCCCACGCTGCTCTCGCACCGCATAAAAAACGCACACACACACGCACACACGCGTACAGGGGGACGAGATGTGCCAATTGTGCACCCGTCATACACAAAACAGGACTGACAAGGAATAGTAGAGAATATAAGTGATCTTGTGTATTACGCTGGGCAATCTTTGTATGAAAAACGTTTGTTGCAAAAAAACAAACGTATGTATGACATTAATTTCAGCAACAAAAATACAGAAGGTTATTTAAAGTAATTATTCCTGGTCACATACATTTCATTAACAAAACTCTCATTGCTGGGGCCATAATCTGAGCATGAGGACGTTTTTTCTCTTAGAGATAAATCCCATGGGATGTTAGCAGGGGGGTCGCATGGCATTCTGACCAGTCTCCAACAGCAGCAGCTTCTGTTGCTTGCAGGGTGGGGGTTGTGCCAGCATGTCAGGGACTATGCCAGTAGGTCTGCTCATAGTGCCTTGCCATGAGATGGAGGTGGGTTTAAGAGGGGGGGGGGGGGGGAGTAAGGGGAGGGTGGCGGCAACTATTGTGAGGACGTGAGGGCAGCGTGGATAGTGATGTATGGGACAATGGTGTGAGGACAAAAAGACGTGGGCTGGGTTCTATATTGTTGCCAGACAGAGTATGTTTGGTTCTTGTGTCTGTCTTTGGTTTGTCTGTGCATAGACGTTTGGTTTGGCGGATGCTCTGTAAATGGTCTTGCTTGCTGGTTGTTATTACCCGGTTTGACAAACAAGACTTTGGGTATTAAAACTCTGGTACTGATCAGGATGCCAGCTATGCCAGTGGGTTTTTTAATGTTGACAGCCGGTTTAGCTGTTCCCTGCATGCTGGGGGTTGAATTGCGTTTCTCTGTACTGAGCAAGCCGTGATGACTCCTGCGGTGTAGTGTGTTAGTAACAAAGGAAACTGCTAGTTATAATTAAAGTAACATCTTGGGTTTGCCAGGCGCTGTGTGCGGATTCTTGTTAGAGGGGGCTATAGGCGTTATTGAGGTTGGTCTGGAATGATTGAACTGAGGGCTATGCTGACGAGGGGAAAACTGTTTTACAAAGAGAGATTAATGGTGCTATGTGTTACTTGTTTGACCAGAGGGACATCTATTTAAACCTTGTGAAGGAAAGAGGTTGATTCTGAGATCGAGGTTTTGAGAAAGCAGCCATGTGTTAAGATCAGAGGACAGATAGGCCCCGAACACAGAGCTTTTTTGCTACATAGGGTTTTGTTTGTGGTGTCAGCCTTTTAGGATTTAGACCTGTCGGACTGAATCACCATTGAGAAGTGATGTGGTTTTGTCATGGATGTCAACGCTGTTCATCACTTTTGAGGTGAGGTTTGGAAATTTTGGAATGGGTTGGTTGTATGGATTTGCTGTTTGAGTTTTTGCAATGATTAATTGGAATGGTGGATGGGGTGGCATGGTGGCATGCGTGCAATGTGGACTTCTGTTTGTGGTGCTTGAGCAGAGTCTTCGCTTGTAGTGTGAGACAAATGTTAGAACAGGGATAGAGGTACAGTATGTCACTTCCTCCGATTTAGAGTCTGATGATTCCACTGCCGTAGAGAACTGTGTCAGGGTTGCATGATCAGGTTTGTTGTAGTCGGTGTGCGTGACTGCAAACTGGGATCGTCAGGTGTGTGGACTGTCTGTCTTTGAAACTCCATATAGGGTTTGGAGACATGCTGTGTCTGATCAATGAAGATGAAATCTTTGAACAGACAAGGAGTAGGCAGATTTATTGGATGGCATCTTTGCAGTACTTTTCGGTCTGTTGTTTTTTGTGCCTGCTTTTATGTTAGCTAACTGAGATTTCGTGGACTGGTTTGCTTTCTTTACCTGATCAAGTGTATGAGCAAGTTCTGACATCTTTGTTTCCATTCTATCCATCATCAGGTCAAATTTTTCAGCTAGTCGTGATTTCATTTAATTTTGTACAGCAATTTTTACGTTATCAAATTTTGACATCTGTATGTTTGTAAACTGTTTGGTTTTTTATTAACAATGTCCTCAAGAACGTTTCCAGCTGACAAAGTTTTTAGAACATGCACAAACATGAAGTGACTTGTGTTTGTCCTGTTTGGGTGTGAAGCACAAGGTACGCCTTCTGTAATGCTTAGTCTTTTTGCGGATTGGCGTTAATAGTTGTGAGGGTGGGACATCTGTTTCCCTCGGTGAGGGAGTGGGAGACATAAGAACAACACCTTGGGGAGAGGGTTGATGCTGCTCAAAAGACATATGCAGGGGTGGTGCAGTAGTTTGAGGAGAAGATTACCCTCACCTGTTGGCAACATCAATGTCCGGGATGGTGAACGGTAAATGGTGTCTGGGGGTGTGAAGAAAAACAAGTGCACATTCAACACAGACTCTTTGCCAGTTTGTCCACACTCATTGTGCCGCATATAGTCCATGACCACTGTTTTCAGGGCTTCACAGGGGCTTTCAAATTCACGTGAGTCCCATTGCACACAGTCGTTTCCTTGCACAACAGAGTGCCTGATGACTGAGAGGGAGAACTAGTACAGGGAGTCACCGTCACACTTTTTGAATGAATTATGTTCAAAGGGCGATCACAGTCTTGTGCAGCTTGGGGGCAATGTGGTGATCCAGTTTGGGGCATGAAGGCAGTTCGTTCATGTCTCTGTCATTGTCTGCAATTCTGGCAAAAATCGAAGCATGTGATACAGCTAAGTAGCAGTACACAGTACGTTTCGCCACACCTCAGTTCTTTTGTATTACAGGCAAAACCGTTTTTGTAATTTCATCCAGGGTTGGCTGAAGTTCTTTAGCTGGATTTTTTGTTCCTACAACTTCGGAAACAAGGATCGGAAAAAGTAGGGTGTTCTGCCATTGCGTAATCATAGTCTAGGGCTGGCATTAATGACACTTCTCATGAACATTCAAAAAAAGAATTTTTTTAAATGAAAATAAATATATTTAAGAAACAATAACATCATAAAATGGTTGTGGGAAAGTGGGGGGCGGGGGTTCATTAAGGAATTCTTGTAACATTCATACATTATTGCCGTTAACTCGGTCAGCATGATGCGCATGTAGGAGCCCCACCCCCCCACCCCCGCCCAAGTTAAGCATGCATTGGAGAGGTGAACTTCACTGCACTCACTGCACTGCACTGCCTGCACAAACAACCAATGCTTGAACATTTTCCCTATGTGGGACAGTTAGGCTTGCTTCAAATGGACGAAATTTTAATTAACCACTTTTATACTAATTTTTGACTTTTAATTGAACAAAATGTACATGTATACTATAGAGATCAGCTCGAGCAAACTGATCAGACTATTACAACCAACAACCTGTTACTGGGGTAAATACAGAGTAATTAGCAAATTAAGCAATTTAACCTAGCAAGGAAGCTCAATGACAGTCAACTTTCTGCAATCGTGATAACAAAAACTGAGATGGAGAGAGAGAGAGAGAGGAGAGAGAGTTGAGTGTGTTGAGTGACGGACGAGTGATTGAGGAGAGAGAGAGGGAAGGAGACGAGAGGAGGAGAGAGAGAGTCGGCTAGCGAGAGAGAGCCGGGAGATATCTGCTAGAAGCCTCTGAACAGTCAGAGGCTGTTCTGCAGATATCTCCCGGACTCTCTTTGAGTCGAGAATGAACGCCCATTGTCACATCTACATGCCCTCAATAATGTGATGGATCTCTTGATTTCAGGACAGGGGCAGGATTGTAGAGCCTCTAGCGTGGTAAATTTAGCACAACCTATTGATGAAAACTTAAACGAGGTTCTTCGGCATTTCCTCCACAAGAGAGTCGGAGGCACTGGATGGTCATGAGCTACTTTGAAGTTGGAATGTCTAGCTGAAGCAGGCTGGTAACCTCTGCCAGAGTCACAAGCACAGGGAGAAAGACAGGCACTAGACACCCTCCAACCAATTATCATCAGCTGACAGTCCTTGTTCCAAGATGGTATTGGGGGTGGGGGAGCCTATGGGACACGTTGGTCGTCAGTTTATCATCGCTGTTCTGTCCTCAGCTTTTTGCTCAGCAAAACAGCTCAAGTCAAGGCGGACCAGTCTTTGATGTCTTGCATCCAGTTCTTCATCTGTCTGCTCCTGTGTCTTCCTCCCTCAAGTGTCCCTTGCAGGATAGTCTTGACAAGAGCTTTTTGACCCGTCACGTGACCAAACCACAGTCCATCATGCCACACTCAAATGCCGTTTTGAAGTCAATGAAATTGAGGAATAAATATTTTTGGAGTTGGAGATATTTCTCGATAATAAGCCTGCGTTTAAAAAAAATCTGTTTGGCTGTACATTTTCTGGATCTACAAGCAGCTTGTTATTCTGCAACCATGTCTTCAGCTTATTCTATGGCATATTCAGAATAACAATAAACATTATCTTGCTTTGATGGCTTCTGATGTTGATTTTACATAAGTTCTAGCACTGTTCCAGACTACCTTTCTTCAGAAGTTGGATTATTAGAGATTGCATCCACCCTTGATGCCAAATCTTGCAGATTTTCTGGACAAAGTGCACTCAGCATTTTTACAGTCTCATCTCCCCTCTGTGTAAGTAATTCAGCAGGGATGTTATCCACTCTTGGTGATTTACCATCTCTTGAGCAGCGTACTGCTTCCTCCATTGAATGATAAATTTTCTTCTCTCAATGCTGGTAGTAAGTTTGGTTTTCTTGTTGATAAGACTTCTGGCATGCTGGTGTCTGGCTGTGTCTGGTGGTTGTACAGCTCTTGGCATTATACTGTCCATCTGCGGATAATTTCAGTGCTGTCAGTGAGCAGTGTGCCTGTTTTGCTTTCCATGATTGATAACTTATTCTGCTCCGTCTTCGTGACTTTATGTCTTTTTCAATCATTTTGTGCTGTTCCAAATTCCAATTGTTTTTCACTTCATCATCAATCCATTCCCTTCAACGTATACAAACTCTGCAGCTCGACTAGTCCTCAAACAAAAAGAAAAAATCTGAGCCTTTTACTCCTCTCTTTGCGATCTCTCCACTGGCTGACCTGTGCCCACAGAGAGTTAGCTATACGATCAGTACCTCTGTTACATGTGTCATCCACAAAACAGCTCCATCCTACCTCTGTGACTGTGTTCACCTATACCACTCCTTCTCGTTCCATCTACTCTGTTGCAGATACCCGGTGTTGGATACCAAGATTCAAACAATCCATGTTTTTTGGCCGTCACTCTTTCTCTGTGCTGGTCCGGTGATCGGAATAACCTTCCTCTCTCCCTCGCCAAAAAGGCCTTTATGACCACTTTTAATTCAGCCTCAAGACATATTTGTTCCAAACCAAAGCTTTTGCCCTCTGTTTCATCTCAAATTTGTCTGCCTTAATGGCTGGAAATTCCCAACCACCCTGGCCCAAAGTGTATATACCTGGTGGGTGTGTGTGTGTGTGTGTGTGTGTGTGTGTGTGTGAGTGTGTGTGTGTGTGGTGTGTGTGTGTTGAGTGTGAGTGTGTGTGTGCATGCATGTGTGTGTGACTTGTGTGTGTGTGTGTGTTAATTTGAATTTGTTGAACTCTGTTTTTTGGGGTTGGTTGTATGTGTGTGTTGTATGGGGCACAGTGGCTTTCTATTTGTTTTTGCAAGATATAGGCTATATAAATTCATTCATTTATTTCTTATTATTATTATGATATCATTTTGCCTGGTTCAAATTAGGGTGGATGCTTGCTGCTTTTTGAATTGAATACCCAGTAGGTTTGAATCTTTTTTTTTCATGGCAGAGGTCCAAGATGCTTTCAGTGATCCATGGCTGTATCTTCTTTCTCTGTCTTCCCAGCATTTTTTCTGTTTTCTCTATTATGACTTGCTTGAATTCATTAGCAAACGTGATGATGGCCACAATATTTAATGCTGCGAATTTCCCCCTATCTTGTGGCTATCTTCTTTTGTTGTTTATCTGAATACTGTCCACTTCACTTCAGAAAGTCCAAGAATGTCCCAGTGGTATCTCTCCATTTCATGCTTAAGCATGCAGGGTGCAAACATTCTGTGTCCTGTTTTGGGTGGGGGTGTTTTTTTTATTTTTTTTATTTTGTTTTTTACTTTGTTTTGCACTGGTGTCTTACAGGGGATAGCACGGTTGTTGTTTGTATGGGCCTCAACAGATCTGGCATCATGTTGTGTTGTGTGCTTTCTGTAAGCTAGGGTGTAATCCCACCCAATGTAGGGAACACAGAAAATGGATAAACAAATATGGTCTGCTCTCTGTACACATGGGCTCCCCGCCTCTTCAGGACATTTGTAATAAGGTAAAATTAAAGGTAGAGGTGTTCCCAAGCCCTATGAAGTCTTTCAGGAGCAAGGTATCAGATATCAATCTGCAAAACAGAAAGAACAGATTTTGAAAAGTGCAAAGAAGTTTGGAGGTAAGGCCATTTTGGTCAGATTTCAATCTGCAAAACAGAAAGAACAGATTTTGAAAAGTGCAAAGAAGTTTAAATTACTGCAACTATTTGTGAGAGATTTTTCCCACAATGTAAGAAACAAAAGAAAACATCTGCAACCTCTGCTTGATTCTTTGCCTAAAGACTGCAAAAAGGTGTACCAAAAAATGGACAAAGTCGTGTGTGAAGATACAGTGTTCAGTTACAACACATAATAACCACACCATCGTGCAGCAGCCTAGACAGAAACATGATGCAGGCCACAATACCACTGGACATCCTCGGGGGTTTGGCAGAGGGAAGACATCGCCAGTCAGGCGCTGGAGATAGGATGTTGGGGGTCCCAGTCTTCCGATGCAGATCAAATCAGGACTACAAATGAAAATCTTCTCAGTGCAAGAAATCAAGTGTGTGACATCAATAATCTGAATAGGCTTGATAGCAGGGATGAGTATCTTAGTAGAACATCTTATGGTAACAGGGGAAATGGTAATTGTGATGATGATGGTGTTGATTGTGGTGATAAGGAAGGGACTGATGATGGGGATAATAGTGGGGTTGATGATAGTGACTATGATGGTGGTGATATTGAAGAGACCGATGATGGTAGTAGTGGTGATGATAGCAATAATGAAGACATTGATGATGATTCAGTATCAACAAGTTACAGTAGAAACGATGAAAACAATAGCAGTAGTTTTAGTGACCTAAAAGACAGTGGTGGGCATAGTATTACCTTTATAGTTTGGAATATTGGGGGACTTGTGGGTCAGCTGGGTGACATTGACTTTATGAAATATGTGAGTGACTTCAATGTAGTGTGCCTGGTGGAAACATTCCTGGACAACTTTTTTTACTTGTCTTCTCACTTTATCAATCATGTGAAATATATGTCTCCTGCTATCAAACTCTTCCATCAGGGTCGTTGTTCAGGGGGTAATCTGTGTATGATTAAGAAAAACATTGCCCACCATGTACTAGCAGTTGACTCTTCAAATGATCACTTGTTAATTCTAAAACTGTCGAAATCACTGTATGGTGGAATCAATGATGTTATGCTGATACCTACCTACATCCCACCTAGTGGGAGTCCATACTACCAAAGAAGTGGTTCTTGTTATTTACATGATATGGAAATTTTGGGAATATCTGGAGTGTCAAGAGGATTGTGATGTTCTTCTTGTTGGGGACTTGAATGCAAGGACTGCAGATTACCAGGTAAACACACAGAGAACCTTAGATATTTTTACACAAAACCAGAAAGACAGTGATGAATTGATATTTCATGGACGAGTAGTCAGATGATGATGTCCTAAATGGTTTTGGTACTGCTCTTCTTTATTTTTGTGTATCTTTTTATTCAAAAATCTTGAACAGTTCATGTAATGTACCTGGATCTAGTAAGTATATCCCTCAGGGCAATAGTGTTGTTGATTATTGTATACCTGCTTGTAATCTAGCTGACAGCATAGCTGATTTAGGTGTGGAGGAAAGAATAGAATCATCTCACATGCCACTTAAAGGAAGGAAGGTGGCAGGATGGTTAAGACGTTCACCTACCAACAAGTAAACCGTGAGGTTCTGGGTTCAATTCCCAGCCTCGCCCTTTCTTCCCAGTTTGACAAAAAAATCTAACTGAATGTCAAAGTCCTTCGGATGAGACTATAAACTGAGGCCGTGTGCGAACGCAAGCAGAACATCTTGTGCACACGTTAAATCCTGTTCCGCTTTTGAAAGAGTAGGCCATTGTGTGCCGGTGGGAACAGATGACAAAATTTACAAAACTGCATACACACGGGGACTGGATGTAAATAAAAGCACATGAGTGCTTATTCCATTATTCTCGATGTAAAATAAAAATAAAAAAATAAATTTGTGTTTAAAACAACTACAGAACAGAGAGTCAACAACGAGGGACGAATCGCGTAAGTAAAAAATAAAAAAAAAAAAAAAAATTAATTTTTATCTGGAATAAAAGAATAGAAGAAGGTGTTTGCAGAATATTATGATATCTGCAGAATTCCAACAAAGTGCAAGAGGATGCTTCTGACTCACTCACAGTAGACATAGATCAGCCTCTTGCACGCATTTAACAACATATGAAGCATGCAGTCAAGGGCATGATTTTAAAAAGTCAGAAAGAGGATAGCTGGGTGTCCAAAAGATTTTCTCCATGGTTTGACATGAAGTGTAGAAAAAGAAATGATCGCGAGAAGGCGGCAACTTAGGAAGAATAATGAAAACAAGGAAAAGAGGAGGACAAACAATGTTTCAGGAAAGAGAAAAGATTATAAAAACACCCATCTTGAGCATTCCATGAATTCACTGAATTATCCAAAAACAATTTTGGTCATCAATCAGAAATCACACTACAGGTGGGCTCTGGATCAATGAAATAAAAACTACAGGTAGAATGGAGTGACACTTATTTGTACTAAATACAGGAACTGGGGAAACAAGAGGGCAGAGTAACAATATTATAGCAGGGGAAGGGGAGGGGGGCCAACTTCTGGACAGGGTCAAAACAGAAGAAGAGATTAAAACAGCAGTTAGACATCTAGGTAATGGGAAGGCCACTGGTCCTGATGGCATTCTAAATGAAATGCTTAAAGCATGGATGGGTGCTATCATGCCTTTCCTCCTTATGATGTTTAATAGCATGCTTGACACAGGTGTATACCCCCATTGAATGGACTAAGTCTATAATTGTGCCACTCCACAAAAAGGGAAAAACTGATGACCCTGGTAATTATAGAGGAATATCTTTGATTAGCTCACTATGCAAGGTTTTTACATCCATTCTTATCAAAAGATTGTATGAATGGGCAGAAAGCAACAATAAGATAGATGAAAGCCAGGCAGGATTCCGATGACATTACTCAACAATGGATCATGTGTTTACCCTGCATGCTTGTATACAGAAACAATTTTGGAATCATGCAAAACTATATGTGGCTTACATAGACTTTTGCAAAGCCTATGATAGTATCCAACATCCTGTGTTGTGGTCCGTTTTACTCAGAGCAGGGGTACAAGGTAAGATGCTAAACATTTTAAGAAGCATGTATGATACTGTCAAGATGTGTGTAAGAAATACAGTAATGAGTATTCAGATTTTTTGAATGCGGTCCAAGGACTAAAAAAAGGTTGTGGCTGCTTCACCAATACTCTTTTCTTTTCTTATTAATGAAAATGGCACATGAATTTGAGTCAAGGAAGCATGCAATACGTTTGTCACCAACTGAAAACAAAAATTGTTCTTTATTGATGTTTGCCAATGATATTTTTTTCTTAATGGCCTACTCTGTTATTGCTACAGAACCAAAACTCACTCTGTTCATTTTGCCTTACAGAACCAACTACAACCTACTGTTTTCCTAATAGAGAGGCTAGCTTGAAAGTAAATATGAAAAAAGTAAAGTAATGGTATTTAGATAAAGGAGGGGGTTTTAGACATCAGAAAAGGAAACTGGTTCTGTGGAATGAAAATTAGAAGTCGGAAACTCCTAACAAGTCCTTGGTATAACCATGTCCACCAGTATGAGCTGCGACTATAGCTAGTGATATGGACAGGTTAAGCAGGGGCAAAGAAAGCAGTCTCTGACATTATGAATTGACCTTTCCAGAATTGTGTTGTAACGTTGCCAAATTTTCTTTAAAATGTTTTGTATGCACAAGTCCCAACCTATGTTACCTATGGATCCGAGTGGGGGGTACCAAAATATTGTTCCTTAGAAAAAGTACATTTGTTTGCATTAGCAAGAGATTCCTGAAAATATCATTAAGAAGGTAAACAATGTAGTGTTATGGTGATTACGAAGACATCACTGTATATAAACACTTTCAGCAAGGCTGCTTCAGTATTGGTTCAAGCTTTGGAAACAGCAGGACACAAATTCTTCTAAATGCGCTTACAACATGCTGTTAGAATTTCATAATCAGGGTCGTGCAAATTGGGTGACATATATCCCTAAATCTTGCCTGTGCCTAAATGATTTCTGTGTGTTTGGACCTTTGGCAGTGTAGGCAATGAAAAAAGGTTTATTACCAAGATTCAAGATTTTATTTCAAGAACAACCCCAAGGGGTACATGAAACTTAACAAAACCGAATTCAAAAGGAGATTAAAAGAGGTATTTTGTCAAGAGCGGTTTTCTTATTTTGAAAGCAAATGTGATCGTAGTTTATGTAGTAAAGATAAATGTTGTCTGGAGAGAGAAAGGTATACTGACTTAATAACTTTCAATACCTGTAGAGTAGCCAGTGTCAAAGTTAGCTGATATATGTTCCCAAGGAGGCACTGATACCATACAACACGGTGTTATAAAGAAGCTATGCCTCTAACCATGCAGCTTTCTTAGCAGGGTACCAACAATCGGACAGACAGGCAGGCAAGCAAAAGTGGTAAGTTGAAGCTTGGCAAGTAGACCGTGGATAATGACGGTGATGAACACTCCCTGTTGACTAGTTATACTACACTTTTTCTGTCAAAATGAAGTCCTGGCTTCTTACTGCCAAAGTTCTGTCACAGAAACTATGACACTGGAGTTTGACATCAAAGCGTATGAAGGAGTATATGTCAGATTAACACGGGGGAGGATGAATAACCTAGCGGATAGAAAAATTGCCTACATCTCACAGCCTAATCTGGCGGCAGTGGAGCGCACAGACTGGTGTCTCCACTGCACTGAGCTGTCGTGAGGGCATGTTCTCCTCTCCTGAAAGTTCTCTACACAAAACTATATACAAGGATCGTGTGTGTGAAAGCTCGAAAAATGTATTACACATATTAAACCCTAACCATTTTTTGTAGAAGAGAAGGCCAGCTTTAGATAGATGGCTGGATGACAAGAGCAGTACCAACCCCAACCAAGCAACCTAGAGAAGATGACTTCCATAAACTTCAACTTGCCCCAGACACACTGACTGAAGAGTTCAGTGCTGTACCTAACAATCCAAAGAGTTGATGGACATGCAGTCTGGACTATAACAACGCTATATAAGTGGACTATAATAAAAATATATATGATGGACTATATAACAACAGACTGTGCACTATTACGGCAGCATACTGGAAGAGCTAGCAGTGACAAAATCAAGATACATGCTATTTTTGCCCCCCAGTACCGCTGTCCGGATGTAATCAGCCTGCAACCCTTCCCCCGCTTTCAGCAGCCGTCCATCACAAGGAATGAGGAGTCGCTGTAATTTTGTGTTTAAGAGATACCTTTTTTAAAACGTTATTTCAGTTTCTACTGCGTCGCTTGCATAAGGTTAAAAAACGGGTTTCTGATGAATATGCCACCATCATTCTCTCACCCACACACACACACACACACAACACACACACACACTCCAACCCACACTCATCACACACACACACACACACCGCTCGCACGCAGGCGCGCGCCACAGAGAGAGAGAGAGAGAGAGAGAGAGAGAGTGACGAGAGTGAGGAGAGGAGATGAGAGAGGAGACGTGCGGAGGAGAGAGAACAATTTTGAACAATTGTGAACAATTTTTATTTTTCAGGGGGTAATAGATTAAGCATTACATGCTTTTTTACATCCAAGCCCTCCCAAAAAATTAATAAGAAGGGAAAATATGCATGCTGACATAGAATTGCAATGAAAACAATACACACACAGTCGCGTGCACATACTGGAAGGCAAGCAAGATATAGAGAACATGAGAGAGATAATGAATGAATGAATGAATGAATGAATGAATGAATGGTTATTTAAATGGGTAATGGCTAAGCAACGCTTTTTTACAATCTGCCCTCTGGGCTTCTAAAGAACAACAACAGAATATCAAGCAAATATGTACCAAAACAAAGACAATAAATCTATGTATTAAGAAGACAAAGATCCATTATATTGTCCAATGAAACCCCCCTTCCCCCCCCCCCCCCCAAAAAAAAAAAACCTCAAAAATTATTCTTACACACCAGACCCTTATCGTTTTACAAAAACACGGAGCATTAAGGTCACAAAATAATAGTAGAGATACACACACAAATAGCTGAAGAGTAAAGGAGAGGAGAGAGAGAGACAGACAGAACAGACAGACTGCACAGACTGACAGACCCGAAGATAAACACACATTTACAGACAGATACACAGACAGACAGACAAAGGACTGAAAGACAGAGGATATATAGACTATGAAATTCATAGTTGATCTACGTCATGACAAAATGAGACTGACGTATGGATGGTGGCAGATTATTCCAATAAGTGCCACCACTAAATATAAGACTAGATTTGAACAAATATATTCTGGATTTCGGCACGGTAATTTTATGTGAATTACGATTAAGTATTTAATTGAAAACGTTTTGCCAGAGTGGGTGGTGCATTACCTATACTATCTGTGCATCTTAATTTCTTTGTTGTATTCCAACTTAAATTACAAGGTAAAATGTCAATGTTTGTAGTCCATAGAAGTTAACGATTGATTTTAAGAGAATAAATTTAATGGCACGTTATATAATCTAGCCACAGCTTTCAAAGTATTTGCACTTCCAGAATCAACAGGGTTGGTGCTATTCTAGAACAGAATGTATATGCCCATGAAAAAATTGTTTTCTAGCACTAAGATTAAGGGGAAAGAATGTGTTTTATTTTAGATAGCTGAAACCCCTTTTGGGATACAATTATACCTTAGTTTGGCGATTGTGCTCTTTCCATGAAAGTTTATGATCGTGAGTGATTAATACATTGTGGAAATTTACTTCTTCAATAATTTTCACCAGGATAACTTTATCAGGAGACATGAGAAGAAATCTGGTTTTGTCGCTTTTTTATCTCATTGTTATGCCACATACACTTTTGTATTACTTGGATTTAAGGACATGTGATTTAGTTCTGCCCATCTGGGTAAGTATATGTATATTGCCCTGCAGACTAGTGGACAGAGGTTTAAGGCATGGTTTTTATCATGAATTCGAGTTGTCATATGCAAAATATGTAAATTGAAGCATTTATTGTCAAAGGCAAGTCATTACTATAAAGGGGTAGAAAACAGTATGGGCCCTAGAAATGAACCTTGGGGGAACACCATTTGTCATGTGAGAAAATCGATGAGACCATGACAACAATACTGACTGTTGTCTATTTGACAAAAATAGAGTTGAAAAATCGAAAAGTATATTAGTTATTTTCCATATAGTTGTAATTTTTTTTAACGAAGTGTGTGGTTTTATTAACATTGATAGCCTTCGCAAAAAATGGCGAAGACAAACTCCAGTAAACATATTGTTAGTTATATTTAAAGCCATTTGTTTACCATATTTATCAGAGACGTGTGGCATGAATGATTTTTTTCTGCAACATGATTGACTTGGATTTATCAAATCATAATTTTTCCAATGTAGAAGGCAAATATTTTTGTACTGCTTTTCTAGAGGCATTGATAATATAGCTTATTATCGATATTGACCTGTAGTTGGAAAGATTCATCTTGATGCACCAGATTTAAGGAGAGGATATTACTGGTTTTATAGCCGTTTTAATTGAGGAGGGAAAATAAGCTTTGTCAACGCATATATTATATATAAGTGTAAGTAGTATCGGACTTGTAATAAAACAAGCCCAGCGTTTTAATTATTTTGCTGCCAGTCTGTGGCACAATAAGCCCTTAAGTGTTCAAATCATTACTTTCTCTCCAGTTCTTCACACTTATCAAAGTGTCAGCTCTCCTGACAAAATGATTATTTATTCTAATTGGGAAGAGATTATCTTATACCGCAGTGTGTGACTTTACGTTAGTTTTGTCTGTTAGTAGATTATAGCTTTCCCATATGTGTATACAGTTTTTTCTGTAGATACAAGATCTTGGAAGTACTTTTGGTTTAGCTGCACCTTCATGTTTCACATTGTTTCTTTGGTTTTAAAATCTTTTATGATGCTTTAGAGTTTAAAAAGTCTCTTTTCTTTATTTCTTTTTCTCTATTGCTTCTGTTATCCATGGAGGTTTTGGCTTGGATTTTACGCGTTTGTTTTTATAGGTGCGTGTTATTTATTTTTTTCAGTGTGAGATGCGTTATCCAGAGTCTATGGCTTCCTCTGGATCCCTATATGATAAAACATGTGGGAACAAGTGGAGTTTGCTGATCATAGAAAAGAATCTTCTTTGAACTGTTTTAAAGATCTGTATTGTATTGTTTGTTATTTGTGTCCATCGGGGATTTTTGTCCCTTTTCTCCACCAAGTTTACCAAAATAGGGAAATGGTTCACTGCACGGAAAAAACGGAGTGACACAACCTTGAGCTATGCTCTGTTCGGAAGAAAATAAAACATCGGTCAATGAGAGTGATAGTTGTTTGCTGTAATACGAGTTGGACCCAGTCCACGATAAGTTGATTTAAGTTAAGTGTTTTTAAAATGCTGAATCCATTGTATCTGAGGTTTTAGTAGAACAAATATTAAGTCACCTAGTAGTGTATTCCTTGTTATGAAGTATAGCGTGTCCTTCATTGTGTTAATAATCATTGTACCATTTATTCTCTTCTGAAGGATTTCTGTAGTATAAAGCCAATAAGTAATGGTTTAGTGTGTTTTAATTTAACTTCTACCCATAAAGACTCAAAATGGTACTGTTCCAATTCAGAGATTCTATTCAGTCTGAGTGACTGATGATAGTTAAAATAAACCTGTTTTCTTTAGGATAGTTTTTGAATACAACGAGTGACCACTGTAACCAGGGAATAACAGGTCAGGTCTGGTATTTGAACACGTAAGGAAATGGCTGGGTTACAAGACATCCTTCTCACTCCATTCAGAGAAAAGACAGACTCAAATTTTTCGGCATTTAATCAGGGCTGACGGACTAGAGAAACTGTTATGGAGTGGCAAAATCTGTGGAAAGACGTGCAGAGGAAGACAACGCACATAATTCACAGACAGCCTTAAACAAATTCGCAAAGATAAAGAGGGCACCAAACAAATGAGCTCATGTGGAGGGACGAGAACAGGGGAAAAGAATGGAGAGTCATGATCCGTCGATGTCTGCAGGACAGACCGGGTCACTTGAGAAGAAGAAGAAAATGGTGATTCTAGAAGGCAAAACAAAATTGAAAGTTTTTACCAAAGTTGTACAAAATAATTGCTATGTTCATCCAATTTGTTTTAAGCATGATTTATGTTTAAATATCCAACTCGCTATCCTTCTTTTGACAGGACACTTCTAAGGGGTTATTGTTTTAAACCCACAGACATCATACAGAGGATTCATGATATGTTACAATAGTAATTCAGAAAAAAAATCGAAATATTTCATACATTAATTATAAAATTAGATCAAAGGGGGAAAAAAAACACACGCGAGCACACACAAAAGACGGCGTGGTTCGGTTATTATCTTTTGGACCAAAAATTGTTCAAATTTCGTGTATAAATCACAAGACAGTTAGACTCATACATCAGTCACAAATTGTCAAAACTGAGACAAATCCACAAATTCCCTGCTGCAGAATGAAAAACATTTCAACCAGTTTACCAGCACAAGGCGATTTGGGGAGCTTTTTCAGAAAGTTTTTTTCTTATTTTTATTTCTTTTTTTCAATCATCTCTATCTTCTCATTTTTCTTTCACATCCTTCAAGAACAAGAATCCAAGTTCCTTTCCGCTTCACACACTCATTCCATGAATCTCATTTTTTCTTTCAAGAATTTTTTTTTCTTTTACCATGATTCTCATTCAAGGATTTTCCACTCCATCATGAATTTTTTCATCAAGAATCAGACTCTTCCTACCTTCCAAGAATTCTTCTCAAGAAATTTCTTAATCATCGGCCTTGCTGATCGCTGGGGAACATTTCAAGCATGCACTGCGCGCGAAGTGCGCTCCCGCGCACGGCATGCTTGCATGCACACTTAAACATATACGCATGCAAGCACGCACGCACGCAAACACACACGCCCACGCTGCTCTCGCACCGCATAAAAAACGCACACACACACGCACACACGCGTACAGGGGGACGAGATGTGCCAATTGTGCACCCGTCATACACAAAACAGGACTGACAAGGAATAGTAGAGAATATAAGTGATCTTGTGTATTACGCTGGGCAATCTTTGTATGAAAAACGTTTGTTGCAAAAAAACAAACGTATGTATGACATTAATTTCAGCAACAAAAATACAGAAGGTTATTTAAAGTAATTATTCCTGGTCACATACATTTCATTAACAAAACTCTCATTGCTGGGGCCATAATCTGAGCATGAGGACGTTTTTTCTCTTAGAGATAAATCCCATGGGATGTTAGCAGGGGGGTCGCATGGCATTCTGACCAGTCTCCAACAGCAGCAGCTTCTGTTGCTTGCAGGGTGGGGGTTGTGCCAGCATGTCAGGGACTATGCCAGTAGGTCTGCTCATAGTGCCTTGCCATGAGATGGAGGTGGGTTTAAGAGGGGGGGGGGGGGGGAGTAAGGGGAGGGTGGCGGCAACTATTGTGAGGACGTGAGGGCAGCGTGGATAGTGATGTATGGGACAATGGTGTGAGGACAAAAAGACGTGGGCTGGGTTCTATATTGTTGCCAGACAGAGTATGTTTGGTTCTTGTGTCTGTCTTTGGTTTGTCTGTGCATAGACGTTTGGTTTGGCGGATGCTCTGTAAATGGTCTTGCTTGCTGGTTGTTATTACCCGGTTTGACAAACAAGACTTTGGGTATTAAAACTCTGGTACTGATCAGGATGCCAGCTATGCCAGTGGGTTTTTTAATGTTGACAGCCGGTTTAGCTGTTCCCTGCATGCTGGGGGTTGAATTGCGTTTCTCTGTACTGAGCAAGCCGTGATGACTCCTGCGGTGTAGTGTGTTAGTAACAAAGGAAACTGCTGTTATCAATTAAAGTAACATCTTGGAGTTTGCAGGCTTTGTGCAGATTCTTGTTAGAGGGGGCTATGGCGTTATTGAGGTTGGCTGGAATGATTGAACTGAGGGCTATGGCTGACGAGGGGAAAACTGTTTTACAAAGAGAGATTAATTGTGTCTATGTGTCTACTGTGATTTGACCAGAGGGACATCTATTTAAACCTAGTGAAGGAAAAGATGTTTGATGTCAGAGATCGAGGTTTGAGAAAGCAGCCATGTGTTAAGATCAGAGACAGATAGGCCCCGAACACAGAGCTTTTTTGCTACATAGGGTTTTGTTTGTGGTGTCAGCCTTTTAGGATTTAGACCTGTCGGACTGAATCACCATTGAGAAGTGATGTGGTTTTGTCATGGATGTCAACGCTGTTCATCACTTTTGAGGTGAGGTTTGGAAATTTTGGAATGGGTTGGTTGTATGGATTTGCTGTTTGAGTTTTTGCAATGATTAATTGGAATGGTGGATGGGGTGGCATGGTGGCATGCGTGCAATGTGGACTTCTGTTTGTGGTGCTTGAGCAGAGTCTTCGCTTGTAGTGTGAGACAAATGTTAGAACAGGGATAGAGGTACAGTATGTCACTTCCTCCGATTTAGAGTCTGATGATTCCACTGCCGTAGAGAACTGTGTCAGGGTTGCATGATCAGGTTTGTTGTAGTCGGTGTGCGTGACTGCAAACTGGGATCGTCAGGTGTGTGGACTGTCTGTCTTTGAAACTCCATATAGGGTTTGGAGACATGCTGTGTCTGATCAATGAAGATGAAATCTTTGAACAGACAAGGAGTAGGCAGATTTATTGGATGGCATCTTTGCAGTACTTTTCGGTCTGTTGTTTTTTGTGCCTGCTTTTTATGTTAGCTAACTGAGATTTCGTGGACTGGTTTGCTTTCTTTACCTGATCAAGTGTATGAGCAAGTTCTGACATCTTTGTTTCCATTCTATCCATCATCAGGTCAAATTTTTCAGCTAGTCGTGATTTCATTTAATTTTGTACAGCAATTTTTACGTTATCAAATTTTGACATCTGTATGTTTGTAAACTGTTTGGTTTTTTATTAACAATGTCCTCAAGAACGTTTCCAGCTGACAAAGTTTTTAGAACATGCACAAACATGAAGTGACTTGTGTTTGTCCTGTTTGGATTGTGATACACAAGATACGCCTTTGTAATGCTTAGTTCTTTTTTGCGGATTGGCGTTTTAATAGTTGTAGGGTGGGACATCTGTTTCTCGGTGAGGGAGTGGGAGACATAAGAACACACCTTGGGGAAAGAGGGTTGATGCTGCTCAAAAGACATATGCAGGGGTGGTGCAGTAGTTTGAGGAGAAGATTACCCTCACCTGTTGGCAACATCAATGTCCGGGATGGTGAACGGTAAATGGTGTCTGGGGGTGTGAAGAAAAACAAGTGCACATTCAACACAGACTCTTTGCCAGTTTGTCCACACTCATTGTGCCGCATATAGTCCATGACCACTGTTTTCAGGGCTTCACAGGGGCTTTCAAATTCACGTGAGTCCCATTGCACACAGTCGTTTCCTTGCACAACAGAGTGCCTGATGACTGAGAGGGAGAACTAGTACAGGGAGTCACCGTCACACTTTTTGAATGAATTATGTTCAAAGGGCGATCACAGTCTTGTGCAGCTTGGGGGCAATGTGGTGATCCAGTTTGGGGCATGAAGGCAGTTCGTTCATGTCTCTGTCATTGTCTGCAATTCTGGCAAAAATCGAAGCATGTGATACAGCTAAGTAGCAGTACACAGTACGTTTCGCCACACCTCAGTTCTTTTGTATTACAGGCAAAACCGTTTTTGTAATTTCATCCAGGGTTGGCTGAAGTTCTTTAGCTGGATTTTTTGTTCCTACAACTTCGGAAACAAGGATCGGAAAAAGTAGGGTGTTCTGCCATTGCGTAATCATAGTCTAGGGCTGGCATTAATGACACTTCTCATGAACATTCAAAAAAAGAATTTTTTTAAATGAAAATAAATATATTTAAGAAACAATAACATCATAAAATGGTTGTGGGAAAGTGGGGGGCGGGGGTTCATTAAGGAATTCTTGTAACATTCATACATTATTGCCGTTAACTCGGTCAGCATGATGCGCATGTAGGAGCCCCACCCCCCCACCCCCGCCCAAGTTAAGCATGCATTGGAGAGGTGAACTTCACTGCACTCACTGCACTGCACTGCCTGCACAAACAACCAATGCTTGAACATTTTCCCTATGTGGGACAGTAGGCTTGCTTCACATGACGAATTTTAATTAACCATTTTAAACATAATTTTGACTTTTAATGAACAAAATGTACATGTATACTATAGAGATCAGCACGAGCAAACTGATCAGACTATTACAACCACAACCAGTTACTGGTGGTAAATACAGAGTAATTAGCAAATTAGCAATTAACCTAGCAGGAGCTCAATGACAGTCAACTTTCTGCAATCGTGATAACAAAAACTGAGATGGAGAGAGAGAGAGAGAGGAGAGAGAGTTGAGTGTGTTGAGTGACGGACGAGTGATTGAGGAGAGAGAGAGGGAAGGAGACGAGAGGAGGAGAGAGAGAGTCGGCTAGCGAGAGAGAGCCGGGAGATATCTGCTAGAAGCCTCTGAACAGTCAGAGGCTGTTCTGCAGATATCTCCCGGACTCTCTTTGAGTCGAGAATGAACGCCCATTGTCACATCTACATGCCCTCAATAATGTGATGGATCTCTTGATTTCAGGACAGGGGCAGGATTGTAGAGCCTCTAGCGTGGTAAATTTAGCACAACCTATTGATGAAAACTTAAACGAGGTTCTTCGGCATTTCCTCCACAAGAGAGTCGGAGGCACTGGATGGTCATGAGCTACTTTGAAGTTGGAATGTCTAGCTGAAGCAGGCTGGTAACCTCTGCCAGAGTCACAAGCACAGGGAGAAAGACAGGCACTAGACACCCTCCAACCAATTATCATCAGCTGACAGTCCTTGTTCCAAGATGGTATTGGGGGTGGGGGAGCCTATGGGACACGTTGGTCGTCAGTTTATCATCGCTGTTCTGTCCTCAGCTTTTTGCTCAGCAAAACAGCTCAAGTCAAGGCGGACCAGTCTTTGATGTTTGCATCCAGTTCTTCATCTGTCTGCTCCTGTGTCTTCCTCCCTCAAGTGTCCCTTGCAGGATAGTCTTGACAAGAGCTTTTTGACCCGTCACGTGACCAAACCACAGTCCATCATGCCACACTCAAATGCCGTTTTGAAGTCAATGAAATTGAGGAATAAATATTTTTGGAGTTGGAGATATTTCTCGATAATAAGCCTGCGTTTAAAAAAAATCTGTTTGGCTGTACATTTTCTGGATCTACAAGCAGCTTGTTATTCTGCAACCATGTCTTCAGCTTATTCTATGGCATATTCAGAATAACAATAAACATTATCTTGCTTTGATGGCTTCTGATGTTGATTTTACATAAGTTCTAGCACTGTTCCAGACTACCTTTCTTCAGAAGTTGGATTATTAGAGATTGCATCCACCCTTGATGCCAAATCTTGCAGATTTTCTGGACAAAGTGCACTCAGCATTTTTACAGTCTCATCTCCCCTCTGTGTAAGTAATTCAGCAGGGATGTTATCCACTCTTGGTGATTTACCATCTCTTGAGCATCGTACTGCTTCCTCCATGAATGATAAATTTTCTTCTCTCAATGCTGGTAGTAAGTTTGGTTTTCTTGTTGATAAGACTTCTGGCATGCTGGTGTCTGGCTGTGTCTGGTGGTTGTACAGCTCTTGGCATTATACTGTCCATCTGCGGATAATTTCAGTGCTGTCAGTGAGCAGTGTGCCTGTTTTGCTTTCCATGATTGATAACTTATTCTGCTCCGTCTTCGTGACTTTATGTCTTTTTCAATCATTTTGTGCTGTTCCAAATTCCAATTGTTTTTCACTTCATCATCAATCCATTCCCTTCAACGTATACAAAACTCTGCAGCTCGACTAGTCCTCAAAAAGAAAGAAAAAATCTGAGCACATTACTCCTCTCTTGCGATCTCTCCACTGGCTGCCTGTGCCACAGAGAGTAAGCTATAAGATCAGTACCTCTGTTACATGTGTCATCCACAAAACAGCTCCATCCTACCTCTGTGACTGTGTTCACCTATACCACTCCTTCTCGTTCCATCTACTCTGTTGCAGATACCCGGTGTTGGATACCAAGATTCAAACAATCCATGTTTTTTGGCCGTCACTCTTTCTCTGTGCTGGTCCGGTGATCGGAATAACCTTCCTCTCTCCCTCGCCAAAAAGGCCTTTATGACCACTTTTAATTCAGCCTCAAGACATATTTGTTCCAAACCAAAGCTTTTGCCCTCTGTTTCATCTCAAATTTGTCTGCCTTAATGGCTGGAAATTCCCAACCACCCTGGCCCAAAGTGTATATACCTGGTGGGTGTGTGTGTGTGTGTGTGTGTGTGTGTGTGTGTGAGTGTGTGTGTGTGTGGTGTGTGTGTGTTGAGTGTGAGTGTGTGTGTGCATGCATGTGTGTGTGACTTGTGTGTGTGTGTGTGTTAATTTGAATTTGTTGAACTCTGTTTTTTGGGGTTGGTTGTATGTGTGTGTTGTATGGGGCACAGTGGCTTTCTATTTGTTTTTGCAAGATATAGGCTATATAAATTCATTCATTTATTTCTTATTATTATTATGATATCATTTTGCCTGGTTCAAATTAGGGTGGATGCTTGCTGCTTTTTGAATTGAATACCCAGTAGGTTTGAATCTTTTTTTTTCATGGCAGAGGTCCAAGATGCTTTCAGTGATCCATGGCTGTATCTTCTTTCTCTGTCTTCCCAGCATTTTTTTTCTGTTTTCTCTATTATGACTTGCTTGAATTCATTAGCAAACGTGATGATGGCCACAATATTTAATGCTGCGAATTTCCCCCTATCTTGTGGCTATCTTCTTTTGTTGTTTATCTGAATACTGTCCACTTCACTTCAGAAAGTCCAAGAATGTCCCAGTGGTATCTCTCCATTTCATGCTTAAGCATGCAGGGTGCAAAACATTCTGTGTCCTGTTTGGGGTGGGGGTGTTTTTTTTATTTTTTTTATTCTGTGTCCTACTTTGTTTTGCACCTGGTGATCTACAGGGGATAGCACGGTTGTTGTTTGTCTGGGCCTCAACAGATCTGGCATCATGTTGTGTTGTGTTGCTTTCTGTAAGCTAAGGGGTAATCCCACCCAATGTAGGGAACACAGAAAATGATAAACAACATATGGCTGCTCTGTACACATGGGCCTCCCCGCCTCTTCAGACATATGATAATAAGGTAAATTAAAGGTAGAGGTGTTCCCATAACCTATGAAGTCGTTCAGGAGCAAGGTATCAGAGACCTCAGCTTCTCTAAGGGCCAGCATATTGATGGCAGCAACCCATTGCCTCTCCCACACTGCTTTATCTTCCCTGACCTTAAAGAGGGCAGGTACCCATTTACAGCTGGGTGAACTGGGGAACTGTACAGAAGCCAAGGTGTGCAAACGGTCGCCCATGCACTTGGTAACCACGCTTAATTCTGTTAATTAACCTCAGCTTAGGGAAAGAGAGTGCAATGACCACTGAGTTAATCTGTCCCCTACAGAAATGTGCATCTACAGATGTAGTTCTTTAGACATACATCTCTTTAGAAGTACACCTCTTTTTTTCTTTTTTTTCTTATTCTTTGGCTACAGCTTCAGGTTCATCAAAGGTAAAATTTTCCATTGCAAGCGGGATATATGTGCCCTTCCGATGAGACTTTAAACAAAGGTCCCGTGTCCAAACGCACACAGAACATCTTGTGCACACGTTAAAGCTTGTTCCGCTTTTCGGAAGAGTAGGATTGTGCGCTGGTGGAAACACATGAGTAAGTTTACAAAACTGCATACACACAGGGACTAGATGTTAAAAAAGCACATGAGTGCTGATTCAATTATCCTCGAAATAAAAGAATAAATAAAATAAATCATGAATACAGATTTCTTTAAAGCTTTTAGACATATCTATATATAAAAAAGAGCTCCTTAGACATATCTATTTAGACATTCAACATTTTAAACTTTTGACTCGATTGCTCTAAAACTCAGTTGCCACAGCTATTGTTGACGCTTTATACTTAAGTCCTGGTAGCTACAGATCTTCAGAGCTTGCCGCATTAACTACAGTTTCTTAGGCCTGTGGCTCTGTAGCTCATCATCTCATCTGCTCTGGTAACCCCCTCCGGGGTCAAAGGGGCACTGCTGTGACGAACGTTGCACCAGTTGGCTCCATTTGTGGCGGTTGTGGGCAAGTGCCTGGGTTGTGGAGAAGCTCTTCCCGGTCCATTCAGTGATGTTATCTGCCCATTTCTTCTTCTGCCTTCTCCTCCCCTGCACTGTTCCTTGCAGTGTAGTCTTGGACAGCCCATCTGATCTTGTCACATACCAAAACCATCTGAGCTTCCTTTTCTTGATTGTGGTCGCAGTCTCAGTCTTACTTAGTGGTTTTTACTTTTGGGTGTGGTTGTGTTGAGAAGACTTCTTTTGTGTTTTAGGTAGTGTGGCCCGTGTAATGTAAAATGCCCAAGGAGGCTTCTGAGGAATTCTCATCTCCAAAGCCTGAGCTCGTTCTGTTCTGTGAACTCATTCAAGTGTCTTGATCCTTCTACACTAATAAGTATTTACCATGCATATCAGTATGAGAGGCATGGTCATAGAGAGTTTTGTTTCGCACTATTCCAGATGCTTGGAAAAGTTTCGTCCGTTGCTGCTTGGCTGTTTGTTGTTACTCATTCAATGATTTGTCAGAACCCATTGATGATTGTTCTTTTCCACTGACTGTGCGTGGTGACTATTGCTGATTATTTTATGATTTATGTCTTCTCATTATTATGATGTATCTATATAAAAAAATAACGAATGATGCAGATTTACAATAGGTAGATCCTGGCTTTCCCAGTCAAATGTCCAGCAAACCCATTGGATTTCTGCCTTCCAAAAAGAAGTCCCAATTTATCTAGAAATTTATCTATATATATTATATTATTATTATTATTAATTATTATTATTATTATTATAAATTATTATAATATTTTTATTATTATTATAATATATGGAATTTATATAGCGCTGAATCTTGTAAAACAAACAAATCGAAGCGCTTGCACTCAAATCATTTACACCATGCAACTTTCCTCAAATAACATAAGATATTTCAAATGTTTGTACACACACACACACACACCACACACACACACACACACACACAACACACACACACACACACACACACACACACACACACACACACTTAGGTGGTGATGAGGGAGATGAAGGATGCTGTTGAAAAGTAGGAACAGATATTAGGGGAAAGTGTCAGGTACGAAATAAGTGCGTTTTGAGGCTGGATTTGAAGGTATCAAGTGAAGGCTTTTGGCGAAGTAAAAGAGGAGGTCATTCCAGATGGATGGGCCAGAAACAGAGAAAGAGCGACGGCCAACAGTGGTTTGTTTGAATCTTGGTATTCGAAAGCACAAAGTATCTGCAGCTGAGCGAAGGGAACAGGATGAAGTATACAGGTGAAGACAGTTACAGAGATAAGAGGGTGCAGATTTGTGAAGACATTTGAAACAGAGGGTATTGGTCTTATACTTCAGTCTCTGTGAGACAGGCAGCCAGTGAAGAGATCGCAGAAGAGGAGTGATGTGTTCAGATTTTTTCTTTCTTAAGACCAGTCGAACTGTAGAGTTTTGTATGCGTTGAAAAAAGTGGATGGATGATGCTGGAAGGCCAACCAAAAGAGAATCACAATAGTCTAAACGTGAAAGAATGAGAGATGTGACAAGCTTGGAAGTTGCATCAGTGGACAGATACTTGCGAATTGCGCTTATGCGTTTTAATTGATAGTAGCAAGACGGGCAGGTCTGGGTGATGAATTTTTCATAGAGAGTGTGTTGTCGAGAACTACACCTAAATACTTCATAGAGTTGGCCAAAGGAACTGACCTATTGCCGAATTCTATTGAAGTTGTTGTGATGGAGGAAAGTTTATGCTCGGTCCCTATGAGCATGGCTTCGGTTTTGTCAGCATTAAGTTGTAACTTGTCTGAGTCATCCAGTTTTGAATGTCTTGAAGGTAGTAGGACATATTTGTCAGGAGGGAAGGCAAGTTTTCAACAGTATCACTGCATTGAAGCTGAATATCATCAGCGTAGAAATGATGATCAATATGATGGTGGTTTATTATATGTGAGAGTGGAGCAATAATAATAATAATAATAATAATAATAATAATAATAATAATAATAATAATAATAATAATAATATAATGTATGGAATTTATATAGCGCTGAATCTTGTAAAGCAACAAATCAGAGCAGTATAGAGATTGCGGAGAACAGGGCCCAGAACTGATCCTTGTGGGACTCCACATTCCAGTTTGACAGGTTTTGATTGAATTCTGTTTACAATAACTTTCTGGAATGTCTGTGAGGTATGAACTAAACCAGGTGAGGCCAGTGCCATTAATACCAACCGTATTTTGGAGGCGAGAAAGAAGAATTGAGTGATCTATAGTGTCAAAGGCTGCAGACAAGTCGAGAAGAGTGAGGAGGGAGATTTTTCCTGCGTCAGAAGCGAGTAGAAGTGTATCCAAAATGTGGCATCAGTTATTATGCGCTCAAGGAAGACATTAAACAGTGTCAGCGATAGGAGACAGCCTTGACGGACTCCCACTGAGATATGAAACCATTCTCCAACCATGCCTTGGACAAGCACTGTGCTGGTGACTTTTGGGTATAGTTCTTTGATGGTCTAAATTATCTCTTTTGTCCCATATTGTACTTCTTCATTGTGGCCCATGGTCAAAGGCCTTTTTGAAGTATATGAAGATGTGGTCCTGTTGGTGCTGGCTGTGTTTCTCACACAAAACTCGCAGGTTGAATATCTGTTCTGTGGTACTTCTGTTTGGGCGAAAGCCTGCCTGTTCTTCGGGGATGATCTTTTCTGTCCGTGGCTTAAGTCTGTTCAAGATGACTTTTAACATTACTGTACTGGTGTGGCTTATGAGGCTGATTGTTTGATAGTTCTGGCATTGCTGTAGATTGCCTTTCTTGGGAAACATAACGACAAGTGATTGGGTCCAAGGTGTTGGCCACTCTCCAGTCTGCCAAATCTTGTTGCAAATTCTTGTGAGGATGTCTATCACTGTTGTCCCCCATGTTTGATCAGCTCTGTTGGGATGTTGTCAATGCCTGCAGCTTTTCCATTTTTCATCGATTTGATTGCTGCCTCAACTTCTTCACGAAGGATAGGGAAGTCTCATCCTCTGATGAGTCCTGACTTGTAAATACACTGGGGTCACCTTGTGTCTGATGGTTGTAGAGCTCTGAACAGTATTCTGTCTATCTGTTAATGCTTTTTCATCTGTGGGTCAGTTCCCGTCCTTGCCTCCGATGTTGTTGACTCTTGCCTCCTGCTGTGTGAACTCTTTTACAATTTGATAGGCTCTTCTGCTGTTGTTCAACTTTCTTTGATACCTGAGCATTGTTTCTCAATCCATTCTTCTTTGCCTTTTTCATGTCTTTCTTGATCTTTTTGTTGATCTCTCTGTATTCTACTGCTCCTGTTGTGTAGCCTTCAGTTCACTTCATTTATCACACATATCCAGGATTTTATCTGTGATCCACGATTGTTGTTTTTTTTGTTGGTGGTGCTTGCCAAGTAGTTCATTTGCAGTTTCCATCATCGCTACATTGAAGCTGTTGGTTATTGTCTCAACATACTTATTGAATGCAAGCAAAGCAGCAAATTTTCTGCCTTTTTTTGCTTGAAAGGATTCTGTGATGGTAGGGTCCTTCAGTCTATTTTGAATTTTAGCCTGATGTTCTTTGGCTTGCTGATCTTTTTCAGCCAGATTCTGAAGTTCAGGAGCACCAGGTCATGGTCACTGCCCACGTCTGCACCTGGAAATGTCCTTGTCTTGTCTCTGTTGATGCCACATTTTAACCGGTTTTGTACCAGTATATAGTCGATCTGGTTGTGATGGGTTCCACTGGTGCATGCCACGTCCAGCAATGGGATGCCTTGAGCTCCCCAAGTGTGTTTGCAAGCACCATGTCATTGTAGCTGGCAAATTCCAGTAGGTGGAGTCCTCTCTCGTTGGTATCTGCATTACGGGAGGGTCCACAGAATTTGCTACAGTCTTTCAGTGCGTCAGCACCCACCTTAGCATTCCAGTCTCCCTGAATGATCAGGATGTCTTTCTTGTTAACTTTGTTGATGATGCTCTTGAGTTGCATGTAAAATTCCTCTACTACTTCACCATCATCATCTGATGTTGGCACGTAAGCTTGTACCACCGTGATGTTGAGAGGGGCTGCTCTGAGGCGGATGGTTATAAGTCAAACTTATTTCGCAGCACCCGAAGCACCGAGTTTTTGATGTTCTTGTTGACAAGGAATTCTACGCCATTGGTGTGCTTGTCGAATTCACCACTATAGTAAAGTGCATGCCCATCGTCTGTAAGATGTTCGCCGAAATTCTTACATCTCACGTCACAGAGGCCCACTATGTGCTAGTGTGCCAGGTGTACTTCTTCAGTTCGTGGGTAATTTTTTTTCCTGCTCCATCTTCTGTGACATCCCTGTCCTGCTGTTCCCACCCTGCTCCTCCCAATTCCCCCCCCCCCCCCCCCAGGCCATACTCCAGATTCCTTGTGTTTCATCCCGACGTTCTTGTAGTTTCCATGTTTGGGCAAGTGTTCTGATGTTCCATGTTGCTGTATTCTCTTCCGCGGATTTTCTTAAGGGTTCCACCAGTAGCGTACTTTCACCTCTGTTCTGATGGGAGACAGAAGGCGCAGTCCTTGTTGACCTGGGCGACGACTGACCCGGTGTGGTCAGTGGTACTTTGTTTATTTCATGCAGTGTGTATGAGGCCAATACAGCCAGGCAGAGCCCATCCCTCTCCTGGCTGGTTTTTGGGGTTGGGGTTGGCTCCCCCACATGGAACAGGTAGTACTCGTTTACATGGTTACCAGTAGCAGGAGAAACCCCCTGAACCTCTGTAGCTACTGGTGAAAAATACATTTCTCCAGAAGTAAGGCTCAATAGCTGTAGCTCTTTAGATCTTGCCCCACTTGCTACAATTCCTCATGTTCATGGCAAAAGTGTTAAACCTACAGTTCTTTACACTTTTGCCTTCAGAGCTGCAGTTCTTTCAGTCCAGTTTGTAAGACTTGTGGCTTAGTCACTACAGCTGTTAAACCTATGGCCCTTTAGGCCTGTGCCTTAGTGGCTACAGTTTTCTAGACATAATTAGGGCTGAGCACCTACATGTATGTTGTTTGGCCTATGATTTTGTAGCTACAGATTTTTTAGGCTTGTGGTTTTGTAGCTACAGATCAGAGTGCCTAAAGATTTGTAGCTGCAGTTCTGTAGGCCTGGATATCAGTGACTACAGTGATGTAGACGTATGGCTCAGTGACTACAGTGATGTAGACTTATGGCTCATTGACTACAGTGATGTAGACTTATGGCTCAGTGACTACAGTGATGTAGACTTATGGCTCAGTAGCTACAGTTCTGCAGACTTATGGCGTTTAAGTTCTGCAAAGATGCATGTGTGGTGTATGTGTGTGTGTGTCTTCTTCGATTTTACGTCTGTTCACTCTCAGATTATTAGTGTGTGTGTGTGTGTGTGTGTGGTGTGTTGTGTGGTGTGTTTTGTGTGTGTGTGTGTGTGTGTGTGTGTGTGTGTGTGTGTGTTTTTGTTTGTTTGTTTTTTATATCGAGGATAATGAATAAGCACTTATATGCTTTTTACATCCAGTCCCGTGTGTTGTGGTTTTGTCAATTCTGTCATCTGTTCCCACGGCACACAATGGCCTACTCTTACGAAAAGCGAACGATTTGACGTGTGCGCAGATGTTCTGCGTGCGTTCGCACACGGCCTCGGTTATAGTCTATCGAAGGACTTTTGGGGAGAGTGAGTCTGCACTGATGTTAACTCCAGGGAAAATATCCCCTTGAACGGGAATCGAACCGGTCGTCAGATTGCACGCAATGTTTGACACTAGGCTATCCCGTCTCCGTATCCGTCTGTGTGTGTGTGTGTGTGTGTGTGTGTGTGTGTGTGTGTGTGTGTGTGTGTGTGTGTGTGTGTGTGTGTGTGTGTGTGTGTGTACTTTCAGTGCCTGGGATTATCACAGTTCTTGATTAATAAACCATTACAATGGGGCAACAGCAAAGTAAAAGGCTGTATGATCAGTGGCTTTCCCACACATGGCATTCCACTTTACAGCTTAGTCTTTAGGAATCGACTTTAACTCTCTGACTAGGAGGCTTGACTCGCACAGTCCTTATGTGCTGCAGTCGTGGGGACTAGTCGGTCTTTGAAGAACATCTTCAACGCTGACTGTCCGTATGCCCTCTTAGCCAAGAGAGTGGAGGTGTACTGTGGGCAAGGTACCTCCACTATAAGAAAATTTCTGCCCAATTTCCAAAACAGCAGCTGCCTCCTCTATGTTTTGGAGGTCATCAACGAACAGGATGGACAAACATATATATATAAATGTATATATAAATGATCATGTGAACGGCGGACAAAGATCTATCAAATGGGCATTAGCCTTCGCTGGATGCCGCTCATGTCAGCTTGACTTAATTATAAGGGGTACTCCATGACCCATACCTTTCAAAGAGGATTTTCTGTGTCTGTACCTCTGCCTTCACAGCTTGTCACTTGACCCTCTTGCTTCTCCATCGAGGATTATATGTGACATGAAGATTAGTAACAGCTTAGTAATAAATCAGACCTTGATATCAGAAACCCAAGTGTCCGTGCACGTGGTGGTGGTGGTGGTGGTGGTGGTGGTGGTGGTGTTTTTAGTGTAAAGTCCATTCACACTTGGCGATATCATACCACACATGAAAGATTCCTTGTGGAAAAACATAACTAAAATGAATAAACAAACGAAAATGCGAGAAGAAAGGTGGCAGGAGGGTGTGAACGGTCACTCTGAGAGAAAAAAACATAAGAAAAATAATAACCCAACAACAACAAAGCCGAACAAAGCAAAAAGAAACAACAGCGACTAAAAGACTAAACAGGACGAAGAAACATACACACAGTAACAAAGTGAGATGTGTATTGTGATTAGTTCTATTTCAATAGTGACCAAATAAACCGTCTTACCTCAAATGCAAACAAAGTATTCAGTTTTGACAGCTATATACAGGCCCTTTCCAATTCTGCAACCTCAGCCGAAAAGAGGTGTTTGTTTTGGCGGGTAAAGTGCCACAATGACTGCTTAGTTTGGTTTGGTTACATTACAGTCCACTCCAGCCATCCTCGACTTCAAGGACTGTACCATCACCACGCCACCATCACCACACCATACCCGTGGTAATGACAAAGAACACTCTGGGAGAATAGGCCTGTTGTTTGTCTTGTTCAACCTGGCACTTGAATCGGACTGTTAACATGTGTTTGTTTTAATCTGTCAGGTGTGAAAAGAAGGGAACTGCTACAGGAAATGTTTGAAAGATGTACACAGCCAACAAGTTGCCCAGTGGATTGAGGCGTCAGTGGCCTGCACGCTCAATTAAGCTGAGAGCTGTAGTTGCTCTCTGAGCGTTTGACCACTAGGCTATCCCGCCCTCCCTCCCCCCCCCCCCCCCCCCCCCCCCCTCGAATGGACCGAGAAGGCAGAAAATAGACAAGAAGGGGATGACCAGAAGAAAAGGAACAAGCCGAGACAAAGAGAGGGATAATAATAAATAATAATAATAATAATAATAAATAATAATAATAATAATATTATAACATAATAAATAAATGGAGTTTATATAGCGCTATATCTTGCAAAAACAAATCAAAGCGCTTGCATACAACACACCCATACACATGCAACCAATACCAATTAACAGTGTTCACAAATTCAAATGTACACACACACACGCGCGCGCGCGCGCGCACGCAGATTATACACTTTGGCAGGGTGGTGGGGATTTCGGCTGTTGAAGGCAGGGACAAATTTGAGATGAAACAGGAGGGAAATATCATAGGTTTGGACTAAAATTAATATGTCTCGAGGCTGGATGTGGGCAGTGGGAGAACAGACAAGAGTTCAGATGGTCAGTCAGGTGTGAATGGTGGTAAACAAACTGAGTCAGGCAGGGGATTTGAATCTTTACACATGGCATGAAACACATTATGATCAGGGAAAATATTGTCAGAGTCACACATAGAGGAGAAATCAACAAATGGGGGAAGCATGTCACGGGGAGATGAGGCAGCGTGGTCAGTGGTTAAGGAAGTGACGTCAGAGGTGAGGGGGAGACATATGGAGACAGAGCACACGGCAGGTGATGACGTTTGCCTGCACGTGTTCCTCTTCTGGTTTTGCTTGCTACGAATAACGTGGATAGAAAAGAGGGAATTTCTAGCACAGAATTTTCAGGTGGGGATGTTATAATTTTATTCTGAAAGGCCCCAGGCAACCCTACGGGGAGGGGCGGGGACGGGGGAGGGAGGGAGGGGTGTCTGTTTTGTTGAAGGTCTTTCCAGACATAGTGTATAATGAAGACTGGCTAAAATAAGGGAGTTAAAAGGGATGAGAACCTTGGGAATAAATGGTGGACTTATGACCTTTTAAACGTGCCAAAAGGCTTTAATTGACTAAGAATGTTGTTACGCTCTATTTTTTTTTTGAAAAGAAGATGAAAGTGTCCAGGGCCACCGTTAAAATATCTAGACACAGATTATATCTACATCATAACACAGAGAAGACAAGACACACACAAAAGAAGACGAGACACATTATATACATATATTTTAGTTTTGAAACAGTAAAATATATGAATACAGATATTTACAGATAAAAGTGAAGACCTATAAATACATCTATATACAGTAAAGGAGAAAATCATTGGCACTCATTCTCAGGGAGGGATACTTGTGATCTCCACTCTATAATTTATGAAGTAGGGGTCCTGTACGACCCACAACGTCCCCCTGGTCCAGATAAAAGGACGTAAGGACTTGTTCTTTTTCTGTTTCATGTACAGACACAAAAATCTGCTGGAACAGAGTAAGTTAGGTGTTTGAAAGGCACTTGACATTTCATTACAATACTATCACTGGCTTTAGAGATATAATGCGTTTACTTTGTATTGTGCCTCTCGGTACTGGGCAACCCACGAAGTCCGACAAAGGATAAATTAATCAAGTAGTATCCCAGCAGGCAACCATGCTTTTGAACTAATTGATTGGGCCGCATTTCTTTCTTCTTTTTCTCTGCCTTATCGTGTGGCTTTCCTGCCCTGCTGTTCCCACACCGCTCATTTCAACCTCTTCACCACAGCTATACCCAGATTCCTTACATGACATTCTCAGGGTCAGAAGTCCACAGGGAGCTGATCAATGCTAGACTGCTGCCATGGAGCTATTGGCCAGAAGGAACCTACACTGCTGATGGGTGAGTGGGTCACTTTGGTGGTGTTCAGTGGTCCCTGTTCTGAGCGTATACACGCAGGACATCATCTAGTAAGCCCCCTACTGACGACAGTTATAGCTCAGCCACTGAGCCAGACTGATTGAGATGCCCACCTGGGATGGCAACCACCACAACATTTGTGTAGTAACCTCCTCCAGTGAACCTCCAACTCGAAGGCTTTGATACAAATTAACCACAGGCACAAAAGTATATGGGGAAACAGAAACTGGAGTCACCATGAAACCAGAGTAACAGGGCCACTAAATCAGAGACATTTTCTTTTATTGCATGATGATCAATGGGGATGATGATGATGTAACGATGCTGCTAAGAAAAAGCATGTGCTTTTGAGATGATGATGATGACGATGATGATGATGATGATATAATAATAATAATAATAATCATAATCATAATCATAATCATAATAATACATGGAATTTATATAGCGCTATATCTGCAGAAAACAAATCAAAACGCTTTAATTCATCCTACTCATTCACATGCACCCAGTTACAATTAATAGGTTGGGTCTTTTTACAAATTCAAATGTATACACACACGCTCGCACGCACGCACACACATGCACACTCATGCACACACATAAAGATTTACACTCCGGGGTTTTGGCTGTTGAGGGCAGGGACAAAAATGAAATGGAACAAGAGGGGAAAATCTTGGAATTGAAATAAACGTGTTTTGAGGCCGGATTTAAAAGCGTCGTAAGAAGGCTTTTCGCGAAGGGAGAGAGGGATGTCATTCCAGATTGATGGACCAGAAACAGAGAAAGAGCGATGGCCAACGGTGGACTGGTTGAATCTAGGTATTCTTAAGCACAAGGTATCTGGAGGGAACGAGAAGGAGTATACAGGTGAAGACATTCACAGAGGTAGGAAGGTGCTGTTTTATGGAGGCATTTGTAACAGAGGGTACTGATCCTATAGTTTACTCTCTGTGGCACAGGCAACCAGTGGAGAGATCGCAGGAGAAGAGCACTGTGCTCAGATTTTTTTCTTTCTGAGGACTAGGCGAGCTGCAGAGTTTTGTATACGTTGAAGGGAGTGGATAGATGAAGCTGTCAGACCAGCCAGAAGAGAATTGCAATAGTCCAGACATGAGAGAATGAGAGACGTGACTAGGTTGGATGCTGCACTGATGCGCTGCAATTGATAGTAGCACGACTGGCAGGTTTGGGTGATGAGTTTTTGCATGGAGAGTACGTTGTCTATTACGACCCCCAGATATTTCCAGCAGTGGATAGAGGGACAGACGTATTGCCGAATTTTATTGAAGCTGTTGTGATGGAAGAGAGTTTGTGTTTGGTCCCTACAAGCATGGCTTCAGTTTTATCTGCATTTAGCTGTAACTTTTTCTGTATCATCCAATTTTGGATATCTTGAAGGCAGTAGGACATATTAATTAAGAGAGAAGGCAGATTTTCAGGAGTATTACTGCTAAGAATTTGAGAGTCATCTGCATAAAAATGATGGTCGATCTGATGACGATTTATTATAATTACATGAAAGAGGAGCGGTTTAGAGAGTGAAAAGAACAGGGCCGAGAACTGATCCCTGTGGGACTCCACATTCCAGTTTGGTAGGTGTTGATTTTATCTTGTTTACTGCAACTGTATGGAATCGGTCTGTAAGGTATGAACTGAACCAGGTGAGGGCTGTGCCTGTAATACCAAAAGTTTTTTTGAGACCGTAGAGAAGAATTGAGAGGTCTATAGTGTCGAAGGCTGCAGATAAGTCGAGAAGAGTGAGAAGGGAGATTTGTCCTGAGTCAGAGGCGTGTAGAAGCGTGTTTAAGGTGTGGACTAGGGTGGTTTCGGTGCTGTGGTTGGTGTGGTAGGCAGATTGAAAAGGGGAAAGGAGACTGTTCCAATGAAGATGGCTGTTGAGTTGTATCAGAACAACTTTTTCAAGGACTTTAGAGATGAACGGTAGGTTTGATACAGGTCTATAATTCTTCAGAGTGTTAGGATCCAGGTCTTGCTTTTTGAGTAGAGGTGTAACTATTGCAGTTTGAGAGCTGTTGGAAAAATTCATGAAAGAAGTGGTGAGTTTACTATTTTTGTGATAGAGTGTATAAGCTGTGGAAGGCACTGAGTGAAAAGAGAAGCAGGTATAGGATCAAGACCACATGATTTTATTGTCATTTCTTTCAGAATTGTCACGATTTCTTTCTCGCTTGCTGGATGAAAGAAAAGGAGAGGAGTGACAGAAAATTGTGGGTCAGAATTTGCAGGCTGAAAAGGAGTCTAATCCAAACTAGAGCCAATGTTGCGGACTTTATCAGAAAAGAATGCAGAAAATATAGAAGGAAGTTCAGAGTTATCGTAGATAGAAGGCAGAGGGCTAGCCTTTGCAGATCCAAGAAGAGTCGATGTGAGGGAAAAGAGAGATTTCATAGACGTGGCATCAAGAACTTGAGAAGAGTAATACTTTGTTTTTGCTGAATGGATTAAGGTTTTGACTTTGTTGATTTGTTTACTAAGAGGCTGGGGTTTTTTTTATCGCAGTTTTTGTTTTTCACCATTGCTGCTCTAGCTGTCGGCGTTTGCGTTTTGCGACCAGGATGTCATGGGTGTACCATGGTGCACAGGGCCTATCAGGCAGGAGGTGGTCAGTAGGAGGTGCATGCTCATCAAGAAGTTGGCTGAGAACGGTATTGTAGTGTTTAGAAGGGTCAGTATGGTCAGGGATTTGTGATAGACGTTCAGTAGCTTGAGAAAGAAAAGTTTGAATATCAATGGCCTTGGGGTTGCTACGGCTAATACGCTTCTTCTTTCTGATAGGCTTTGCAATGTTGAGGAAGAAAAGAATGGCAGAATGATCGGAGAGTAGTTCATCAGTGACAGATACAGACTGTGATGTGACTAGACCTTGTGAGACATCTGCGATAAGCCAGTCTAAAATGTGACCTGATCAGTGTGTTGGTTCGTTTACCAGCTGGGAAAGAGTGATTTGATAAAGAAAGAGAAAGACGCTTGACATCAGGAGAAGACTTATTGTCAAAGTGGAAATTAAAGTCACAAGTATAATAAGTTTCTTGGGAGAGAGGCTGTAATGGTCAAGAAGTGAAGGAAACTCTTGGTGGAAAACTGAAGATGTTAAATTGTTTCTACTGTTGGGAGGTGGACAGTAAAGGCAACAGAAAGTAACAGAGTGGCCAGGTAAGGTGAGGTTGAGTTCACAGACTTCAAAGATTTCGGGGAAAAAGGAAAGGAGTGACATAGAAAGAGCTAGATGCAGAGTGTCTTCGTGGACGATGGCAATGCCACCTCCATGGGAGAGTCGGGGAAAAGAAAGAGTTTTGTAGCCAGGTGGAGTCAGCTGTTTTATCTTTGGTTGTGATCTAGTGGTTTTAGCCAAGTCTCTGTAAGAAAGGTTAGATCTATTTTGTGTTCAGATATGAAATCAGAAATTAAATCGGCTTTACCATCAGAGCAAACAGATTGCGTGTTAAGAAGACACACGTGGAGAAGGTTTGAAGGAGGCTGAAAGGTTGGAGAAGACAGTGGTGAGTGACTATGACTATCAGAGGAAGAAGATGAGGGTGATATTAGGGATGTATGCAGTGGAAGAGCGGACAGAAGTTTGGGTGGTGAGTCAGGTGTGAAACATGGTAAAAGAACTGGGTTAGTCAGGGGATTTATAGTCTCAAGAAAATCATTACACATTTGACGGATAGAACGTTAGAGTCACAGACAAAGGAAGAAACATCTGGAGGACAAGAGGGTGAAGCAGTGTTGTGGCTGGTAACAGTTGTTGTGGTAGTGATGTCAAAAGTGAGGAGGGAGGCAGAGGTAGGGGAAGCACACTGCAGTCAATGACGTATGCCCCCTGTTTTTCTTGTCTTGTTTTCTGTGGTGGATTCGAGGTTTACAAAGGGCTGTGAAGGCTTCCTACCATTATATACTCTGGCGTCAACTGGGCCTGAGAGATACGACACCTTCAGTGTTGGTCAGGTAATTTGAACAACACTCCCAAACTCGCATCCATAAAGTGGATGACGCTCGACTATGTGGCCTTGTCTTCCCACTGAGCCCACAGTACACTCACTCTGAGTAGGAGCTGGCTGGAGTCCAAAAAATCCCTTTGACTCGTGTGATTCGAACCTGCAATCTTCCAGCCTGTAATCCAAGGTGCTAACCACTACCCGATGGCAGCTGGTCACATTGAACTGACAGGACTATTTTGCTGGATGTACTTCTGAAGGCATAGATCACAAATGATGGTACCACATTGTAGTCATAGTTGGACCAGAGCATATATGCTGAATTTCTGCAAACAGGAAGAAAGCATTAGAAATTATTAAAGAATGCTGTTTGCTTTCTTTGTTACTAAGGCCAAGGTCCTCAGATCACAACTTCAGTTATGATCAATTTTTTTGGTAAAGTAGACAGTACTAACTGCAGCACTGGGAAGGAAGCCCGAGGCATTCTGGAGGCTGCAGACATAGCATTTTACAGTGCTGAATCTCTTTCCCTGGTGCCCATGCTTTCAGCTCTCAGGTTTTCTGGCATGGTGTGGTAGCCTTTATAAGTACCGTACTGTTTTGGACAATCATCCACAAATAATCAGACAGGTCAGAGATTTCAAAGCCGTGGAAATTGGCTGTGAATCCCTGTTTGTTATAGGACAGGGAAGAATGCTATTTCTATAACTTGTGTAAGCCATCGGCCCTTCACCTCCCCACTTCACTCACGAAGCATCACTGGGGCGCTGCCCAGTGTCTTCAGGCCCTGTGTCCTGAGCAAGTTGACCATCACAAGGTTCATCCCTCTCCTGGCACAAGGTGCATGCCCAGCGTATTTGTTTACAGTGTACAGCTCTGTAAGTGTAACCCACCAACCTTGACACCAATCATGGGATCTTTAACTCAATGGAGTTGCAGTGAAATGGATCCCGCAATTTTGTGGTGACGCGTGATTTTGGCTATATTTGAAAAATTCAGCAGACTTACCCAACATAATAATGACATACACATTATATATACATCATTGAAAAGTTTATAATGTTATGGGCAGGTACAACTTTGGAGATCGAAATCAAGAAGGAGAAACAATTCTTCAGGTATGCCAATAGAATAGCTTACGAATATTGAATACGTTCTTCAAGAAAAAAAACAAGAGCACTATATCACCTTCAAAAGTGGTGAAGTGGAAACTCAGATTGACTTCATTCTCTTCAAGGGAGATGCTGCAATGGCGACTAACTGTACAGTTATTTCAGGGGAAGAATGCCTCTCACAGCACAGGTTGTTGTGCGCATATTTTCAAATAAAAGATTTGATAAGACCAAGGAAGAAAGCAATCGAGAAGAAACTAAAATTTGGAGGCTCAAAGACAAGAACATAGCCTTGGAATATGAGCAAAGAGTGAGAGAAAAAGCGGGCAGACAAGACCATGACTGGAACCAATTGAAAGAAATCCTCATGGAAGCAGCAAAAGAAACGTGTGGAGAGACCAAAGGAAGAAGACATCGACAGAGAGAAACATGGTGGTGGTGCAATGCAGTGAAAGAAGCAATCCAAGAGAAGAAGAAAGCATTTAAGAAGAGGCAGAAAACAAAGATGTTTGAGGACAGGGAGATATACAGGAGGAAATCAAAAGAAGCCACAAAAGCTGTAGCCCAAGCTAAAGAAAAAGCGTGGAACAATGGTGTGTTGGACTTGATACAACTGAAGGTCAGCAGAAGATGTTTCGAATTGCATGGCAGATGAGAAAAGAATGGAAATACATTAATGTAGCAAAATTTGTAAAAAATTAGTCTGGAAATATCATGACTGAGAAGCAGAATATTCTGCAGAGATGGAAGGATTACTTTCATGATCTGCTAAATATTGAGAATCCTTATGCAATCGAGGAAGTGGAGAAAGTTGAAGGACCTGTACAAGAAGTGACTGAATATGAAATCTGAAGAGCAATTCGAACTATGCAAAAGAGAAAAGCCACAGGGCCATCAGGAGTGGTGACAGAAATAATACAAGCAGAAGGAGAAGGAGTAAAACAACTTATGAAAATATGTGCCCGAAGAATGGGAAGACAGTATTACTGTTCCCATTTTCAAGGGTAAAGGAGATGCACTAGTATGTGGAAAATACAGAGGAATCAGGCTTCTGGAACATGGCATGAAGATCTGGGAGAAAGTATTGGATAGAAGACTGAAGAGCCTGTGCAATGTTGATGAAAAACAGTTTGGATTCCAGGCTGGCAAATCAACCATAGATGCAATATTTATTGTGAAACAACTGCAGGAAAAGTATATGGAGAAGAAAAAGAGCTTGACGCACATCTTTGTTGACCTGGAAAAAGCTTTTGATAGAGTACCCAGAAAGGCAATCCAATGGGCCTTGAGGAAACAAGGTGTACCGGAGCACACCATCTCAATGGTTATGACTTTGTACAGAACTCCACATCAAAAGTGAATACTATAATTGGGATGTCAGAAAGCTTTGAGATAAAAGTAGAAGTGCACCAAGGATCCGCATTGGGCCCTCTGCTCTTTATCCTCGTGATGAATGAAATATCCAAGGAAGTGGAGAGGCCAGAAGAGATCTGGGAACTGCTGTATGCTGATGACTTAGTACTGGTAGCTGAGAAGTGATGACGCTACTCAAAGATTTGGTAATTGGAAACGTTGACAAGACCAAAGCAATGACAGTTGGAAAAGACCCCAGAATACATAGAGCAAGGCAAATACCCGTGTGGTGTCTGCCACAAAGGTGTAGGGAACAATTCGATCAAATGCTCCAAATTGGTGTCACAAAAGATGCTCAAAGCTCAAAAGTCTGAAGAAGGAGGACGGAGTATTTGTCTGCCCAAGTGGTATGAATAAGAAGGGTGAAGACAATACCGATGCAGGAAAGGAGGAGCTAGAATTTTAACAAGGGAAGATAGAAGTGGTAGATGAATTCTGCTACCTGGGAGAGATGATGAGCTGCGAAGCAAAATCTGAGTTAGCAGTCAGAACCAGGATTGCGAGTGCTTGGAAGAAATGGAAAGAATTGGCAAGTCTGCTCGGAAATCAGACAATCCCACTGGAGAGACGCTGTCTGATATATAAGGCCTGCATCAGACCTGTTCTCCTGTATGGCTCGAAGATGTGGGTTTTCACAAAAACCGAATGTTTGTTGAAGAGCTATGAAAACCGAATGCTATTATACATGACAAAGATCATCAGAATGTGCAAAGTTGATGATCTGAAGTCTGTAGCTAGTACCAATAGACTGCGCTGGTTTGGGCACATTCAATGGAAAGCAGACCACCGCATCATAAAAAGAGCAATGAACTTCGTAGTGGATGGAAAGAGACCAAAGGGAAGACCTAGCAAAACCTGGGCTGCCTGAATTGCAGATGATCTTAGAGAAAGGGGCATAAATAAGGAGGAAGCTCAAAACAGAGAGAGATGGAGAAGGCTCATGAATGTCAAACCTCCCCTGGGAGAAACATGACAAAAAAGGAAGAAGAAGAAGAAGAAGAAAAAGTTTTATGTCTACTTTTGAGATTGTTTCACAGTTTTTCAATAGATGACTGTATTTATTTTTTACAAATTTTCCAAATATGTTACTGAATGCTGAAAAATAAAAAGTTTTAAAAATTAGGGCTGGTATCTTACATGGCGTGAACTGGTCATCAACTAGTCCCCTTGAAGCAATGTGATGATTTTTCACCAAAGTAAAGTTCCCTGAAGTTGGCTGAATCCATCTGATGTCACTTTTTGTACAACAGATTTTTTTTTAAACAATCATAACACTGGAGAGCCTGAAATCCCAAAGGTATCACTTGTTGAAATGTCAAACAAAATTAGCCAACAGACACAAACTAGGCAAGCTTATGGTCAAGGAAATCAACTGTGTTTAGAAAAACGATTGCCATACAGGCCAGAGTACTTCCCCTTGAGTTGAACACCACTTAGTGTATTTAAAAAAATTCATAATTCTGCCGAATCTTAAGCTTCAGTGAAGGAGAGGGTGCGAAGCTTAAGATTCGGCACAACCTCAATGAGTTCATGTGTACATTTCATCTGCTGTACATATGTAATGTATGCATATGTTCATAAACATGATGGGAATTCAGGCACTGGCAGGTCTGTGCTTGAAGTTGACCCAACAGATCAGAAAAATCCCCTCCTTAGTTCACCAGATACTGCTTCCTAGATTCAGACCCAGAACTTGATGGACCTGCAGAGTGAAAGTCCAGTCTACGATGTGACTGCTTCACTTTCTAGTGTCTAGTGTGTTTATCTCTGTGGGTGATTCACAGATGTTCTCAGCTCAACTATTCAATAATTCATGAATGTCTCTTTCATGGCAGCAAAATCTGCTGGGACGCAAGCACTCCTATTCATCACACTCCTATTCAATTTATCAAAATGAGTGTGGTAGACTGACTCAGTCACATTATGTGTGTGTACCTAAGGTGCTGGGGGGTGGGGGACATTGAATAAAAAAGCACCTATGCTACCGTTTCAGTTCTGATATCACTGGTGTCTCTATGGGCTATTTGTAATTGTGTGTTTTTCATATCTTCTTCATGTGCCAGGTCTGTTGCAGACATCGGAGATCATGGCCTTCCATTCCTCTCTGTTGTCAGTTCTCCTGATGAGTTCATTGTTGGGGGATTCTTTCCTGGTTGCATAGCTATTCAGACTGTCTGTGTATTTTGTGCGTTGTCTTCCTCTGTCTTTGGTACCACAAATCTTTCCACACAATATTTGCTTTTTTATTCCATCAGCTCTGTTTATGTGCCCAAAAAATTGTAGTTGTCTTTTTCTGATGGTTTTGAGTAGGGATCTTTTGTACCCGGCCATTTCCATGACTTCTTCGTTTGACTTCTTTTCAGTCCATGATATTCTCATAATTCTTCTGATATACATTTCTGCTGCTTCAAGTCTTCTTTCAAGGTCTTTTGTCAGCGTCCAGCATTCACATCCATACAGAAGGATGGACCATATGTAGGCTTTCAGAGTGTTGATTTTGGTGCTGAGTCTTATATTTCTATTGGTAAAGATGGGCTTCATCTTGGTGAATGTGTCTTTAGACAAAGCGATTCTCTTCTTTATTTCTGTGTCGCATCTGGTGTCTGGAGTTATTGTGAAGCCCAAGTATTTAAAGGTGCGAACTTGTTTTATTCTTTCCCCTTTGCATAAAATGTTACATACAGGCATGTCTGACTGTTTTGAGATTACCATGCACTCAGTCTTCTTTGCATTCAGTTGGAGTCCTTTGTTTTCACTTTCGATTGTGACTGTTGTAAGGATATTTTGTAGTTTTTCCTCCGAGTCAGCAATTAGCACTGTGTCATCCGCATATCTTAGATTGTTTATGTTGTGACCTCCTACTTTGACACCTTCATGCTGCTCTATGTTCCGTAGAATCATTTCGCTGTAGATATTGAAGAGGTCTGGAGAAAAAACGCAGCCCTGCCTCACTCCCCTACAGATCGGTCTGTACTCACTGCATATGTACTCATATATATATTCTGCATAAAGTCATTACTTAGTTTGTAAAAAATCGTTCACAATATCATACAGCTTTTTCTGGACACCGAGACAGTGAAATTCACATGTGTTGCTGATCATTAACATGTGATCATTAATGTGCTGATCATTAATGTACTACCTGTGTTCACCTCTTCCTTTCTTTCCTCCATCCACTTCAACCAGACTAGGCAAGCTTCACACAGCTTAAAAATTGGCAGATGTGTTTATTCATGCTTTGTGGATTAGGCAAAAATTAAAACCAACAAACAACCAAAACCCAACAATATCTACAGTATGACAAATCTACATCATACATTCGTTCCCTTTTGAATGGGGAGTCATTTGGGTTTGTACAAATGTTTATAACAAATGTTTTACACAGACACTCTCGTATTCAGAACAGGGAAGAATGTACACTTGGAAAGTATAAAGCTTGCTTGTGTGTGATTTATTTGGCATAGAATGTTCTCATTTACCAGATAATGAGCCATACACACCTTGCTTTTTGACATTTAAAAAGGTTATCACTTTTGGAGAGAGAGAGAGAGAGAGAGAGAGAGAGAGAGAGAGAGAGAGAGAGAGAGAGAGAGAGCACATCTGCATACAGCTTCCAATATCTTTAAGTAAAAAATGTTCATGGTAAGAGATCCCAGTTTCAAATCCCATCCATATAGATCTCGACATCCATTAACCCTAGTGCTGGAGAAGGTGCCACTGTTTCAGACAGAAGAACACAATACATTTATGTCCAAGGTGAAAAATACATTCAGTGCATGGAGAAGACCCCACAACAACAGACTTCTTGGCAAAATTCTGTTTCAAAAGTACAAAAAACCAACATCATTCAGACAAAACAAGACAGAAGAAAAAAAGGGAGAGGGGGTGTGCTTGTGTTATGGCAACACTGTTACCCTGGCAGAGAGAGCAGCCACCCAAATTTCCAGGAATAACTGATGTGACTTTTTTTGTTTTGTTCCTCAGCTGGACTACAGCTCCAAGGTTTACCCATGGTGACATTTTGCCAATGTGACCACTTTTACCCTCCATTAAGGTAGCTGTATTCCAACTTCAAGAACTGATGCGACTAAGGAACGACCACACAATGCAAAGCAGCAACATGAAGTATCTGCCATCACCTGGCACGCTGTCACTTTGGTATATATATAGATGCACAATTAAAAAGAAAAAGCAAAGCAACATTTCAATACTTCCAACAAATCACAAAAAATGACAGCAATTTTTTTTAATGTCATTTCTATTATAACTAAGTAAATGTCCCAGCAAAATTACTCACTGATTCACACTGGATATATATATTTCTTCTGACAGACAGTTCTCTCTATAATTGTTTGAAAGTTATATCAAATTAAAACTGGCGAAATCTCTTTAGGTCCAAGTAAGGCACACTCCTAAGGTGAGCAGCCTTAATTTTCTGCACAGAAATCTGCCATCACTATAAATAGTATAATTATAAAATCGATGTACATAGTAAGCTACACTTTACATATTTTGTGAAAAAAGCAGACCTGAGCTTTTATCGAATACTGCAGAACAAACCCCTCAATCAGTCAATGAATGTTCTCAAGTAAACTCAACACATGCCCCCCCCTCCTCATTGCAGAACTCCCTAGAGGTGATTGCCATGGCATAGAAAAGTTCCTATTGCCCACTACGAAATGCTGGAAGTGGCTTGGAAGACAAAGTGGAAGATCCTGATGTCAGTCTCTCTGAAAGCAAAGAAGGGTGAAGTTTGTTTTTCTTTGGTCTTCTGATCCAAGTACAGCATGCTGAGCTAAGCCGTGTGTCTGATCCATTCTGTGAAGTACTCTTTTTAGCATTAGAACAAAATTCTAATGGTGAAAAAAAGTCAACAGACAGACAGACAGAGACAGAGAGAGAAAGAGAGATAACTCAGAGAGAGAGAGAGAGAAACAGAGACAGGAAGAAACAGACAGATGGAGCAGCACACAGTCAGAGAGAAAAAAACAGAGACTTTAAGTTCAACTGCTTATTCTCATGAAATACTTCAGCCATTGACCTATAGCCTCTTAACTGCCCAGTGCAAGTGCACCCTATATGCCGGGGAATAAAATTCTTATGTACCACTGCTATGTTCATATCCCTCTTACTCAGAAACTATTACATGAATATTCCTGATAGTCTACCCAATGACAGTATATTTATCGTAGATTACTTCGAGGCAAGCTCAAATTAGTTAGCATGATATTTCACTGCGAAGATATATTTAAAATGTAAAACTTCGACCAAAAATACTATTTCTTCATCACCAATGTCATTCTGAGTAACCCCCCCCCCCCCCCCCCCCGATCTCAATAACATCAAACATAAGTCTAGGCCAAATCTCATTCATTGTTTTTTAAATACACGATCTCCTGAATCATACGCGATCGTTTTCATCACTGTTAGGTAAATCTACAGTTTTATTTGCCACTTTTACAGCTGTGTAAAGTTATTGATGCCTTCAACAAGAAGTGTCAGCCATTTTGAACAAGAACTTCCCAAGCAGTCATGCATAAAAACACAAAATACGAGCTAAAAAACGATCGTTTTTGCCACGGTTTTTGCAGCTGGATGTTGCCAAGCAACAGGAGAGTGATCTCCATTAATTTTGGAGTTCTTTCCCTTTAACTGTAGTCAAGGAAGCAGGCTTGTTTACTTCGGTTCAAAACCCCAGAAATTTTACGGGTTGTAGGCGTATAGGGTGCATGTTTAGCCCCGGAAAATTTCCGGGGTAAGGCAGTCTAGTGGATAGTATTATAAATAAAACTAACACTGAACAATCAAGATCAAACATCAGGCAAATGCATGGAGAAGTCAAGAAGAGACAAAGGAAACAAACATCAAACAAAGCAAACACAGGTAAAAAAACCAAAAAAACTCTGAGAATGGTCAAGCACCTGTCACTTGAATTTTATTTTATTTACATTCATACCACTTTAAGTCACGAGACTTCTCTGCATGAAATTCGGGCTGCTCTCCACAGGGAGAGCGCCACCCTTTTTTTTTTTTTTTGTTGTCTGCAACTGTATTCGTTTCCCTATCAGAGTGGCTTTTTTCTAAGAATTTTGCCAGGGATAACTCTCTTGTTGCTGTGGGTTCTTTTACATGCGCTGAATAATTTTTGCAACACACCAGACCTTGGTTTATCGTCTCATCCAAAAGACTAGCGCCCAGACCACCACTCATGGTCTAATGGATGGGCGAAAAGTTTCAGGCCCAAACGGGATTGCAGTAAAGCAAGGTTCGACTATAATATTTTGTATACATACAAAGACTTGACTTTCTCCAAGCATGACAAGAGACGTAACCTACAAGCAGTGAGAACCTGTTCCAAGTGCTGTGAAAGGAGAACACTGGAGGATAGGGACAATACCATGGAAGGAAGGAAGAAGGAAGGAAGGAAGGAAGGAAGAGATGAAAAACAAACCCATGAAAAACAAACCCAACTGTGAGTGTTATATTACACACACATGCACACGGGTGCACACACACATACACACACACACACACAAGCATACACGCATGCAAAAGGAGGAGAGAGGGCTTGCAGGTTTTTTTGATTTACAAAAACTGTTTTCTCTCTCTCTCTCTGACTCTCACACAAACACACACCGGTCTCCAAATAACAATGTACAGATCCTCAGCGGATACTTCAACAGTTTGCACTTAGTGCAGACTCTCCCCTTTCCTTATTTTATTGAAACAGTTTCCTCCTTTTGGGTGGAAAAAAAACACAGAGAGAGACTCAGGAGAGAGAGTTAAAGGGGGAAAAGAAAATAGCATCAAACTCTCCTTCTCCAAGTATTATTAAAGGGTAGATTATATCAGAGATGTTTGAATGCCAGCCAGTTTTTCCTACAAAAAAGGAAACATTGCATATGTCTGCGAACAGGCTAATCATTTATACATCTTTAAATAAGTCACATACACACACTCACTCCGTCTGTATGTGTGTGTGTGTGTGTGTGTGTGTATGTGTGTGTGTGTGTATGTGTGTGTGTGTGTGTGTGTTGCGTGCGTGCGTGTGTTTGTGTGTGTGTGTGTGTGTGTGTGTGTGCGTGTGTGTGTGTGCGTGTGTGTGTGTGTGTGTATGTGTGTGTGTAAGTAATGGATGCAAAGAAAGACAACTGTGGTTAATACATCCTGCTGGTTTTGTGAACAGGAAGAGAAGCCCCTTTTTGATAATCATACAACTTTTAAATCTTCAAAAAAAATCACACACATCCTCTCCCCCCCCCCTCCCCCCCAAAAAAACCCAACACAAACAAAACCAAATTAAAAACTGAAGACAAACATAGAAAAAATACACAGGGGAAAACTGCAGTGTTGGGAAGGGGAAAACTGCAGTGTTGGGAACAGAAAAGAAAAAGACTCAAAGAGCAGATCAATGTGTACAGCAAAACAACTCAATGAGGTTGTGCCAGATCTTGAGATTTGACACTCCTCTCCTTCACTGTGATGTGTCAAAGCTTCAGATTTGGCAGAATTATGACTTTTTTGTTGATACACTAAACAATGTTCAGCTGAAGGGAAAGTACTCTGGCCTGTAGGGCAATCATTTTTCTATACACAGTTGTTTTCCTAGACCATAAGTTTGCCTAGTTTCATGTGTTGGCTACTTTTCTTTGACATGTTGACAAGCGTATTCTTTGGGATTTCGGGCTCTCCAGTGTTATGACTTTAAAAACAAAACTTGTATAGTGCAAAAAGTAACATCAGATGGACTCAGCCAACTTCAGGGAACTTTACTTTGGTGAAAAATCATCACATTGTTTCAAGGAGACTAGTTGAACAGTTCAAGCCTTGTAAGATACGCAGCCCTATTTTGAAAAACTTTCTATTTTTCAGCATTCAGCGACATATTTTGAAAATTTGTAAAAAATAATTAGTCATCTACTGAAAAACTGTTTGACAATCTCAAAAGTAAACATAATAAACTTTTCAATGATGTATGATTTGTATGTCTTTATTATGTTGGGTAAATGTGCTGAATTTTTCTAATATAGCCAAAATCATGCGTCACCACAAAATGGCAGGATGCATTTCACTGCAACTCCATTGCGTTGGATCCTTCCCCTTACCTCACACACACACACACACACACTACCAAACAACTTTTTTTTAATGTGATAAATTAACTGAATATCACACAACACACTCAGGTCAATCTTTAGTGAGAACTGCAAACTCCCAAAGCATTTTTAAAAGAAACAGACAGACAGACAGACTTAAGACAGTGACAGAATGAGTCAAAGACAAAAGAAAAAGTGCTCACAAGAGTTTTTAAAAAATACAAAAAACAGCAAGGAGACAAAAAGAAATGCTCAACAATATGACAAAACATACAGCAAAACATATGACAAAAACTTTACCCATCCAGAGGAAAACACTTTGAAATTGCTTTGTTTGGAGTGAAATTTTAAAAAAAAACCTGCCCCCCCTCCCCCCAAAAAAGTCAATCAACACTTTTAAATTGCTTTGTCAGACAGGAGTGAAAATGCATTATCACTGTAAACATTCCAAGTTTTAATCTAAGCAGCCTGAAATAATCACACAAGTAACCACAAATCAGATGCCACCACTCTTCCTCCATTCCAAAGTTCCATACTTCACAGAAGAAGAAATAAACAGTATTCCACAGGAACCAAAACAGAAGTACAGTGGACAGGACATGAGTTTCCATGAGCAAGTTGAGCACAAACAGATCTGCAAATGTCTCACAGACTTAACAGATTACTTAAGGTAACGCCGTCACATAACCTATGTGGTAAATGGTTGAGTAAGATTGTCAAGGGACCTCAATTTCTCCAGAGGCCAGCATCTTGAGGGTGGTGCCCATCCCTCTCCCTCACTGCTTTACCTTCCCTGTTCCTAAAGAGGGCAGTACCTATTTACAGCTGGAAAAGATAACCATTGAAAGAAAAAAAATGTTTTACAATATATACCATAACTATATCTTTATCAATTGCACCATTTGATTAAATTCTGCAAATAGACCACTTGTCATTAGCATGCTCAAAAAGTATAAAAACTTTGACATTCTTCTTTCAACTATGCACACACACAAAAATGGAACTTAAAAAAGGCAAATACTACACTGCACTTATTCAACCTGACAAAATGGACCATCCAATTTGGAAAGCTTGCTAATCTGATGTTGTTGCCGCTGTGGTTTCCTCTTGATGCAGTTCCTGAGAGCTGGACTTCTAGAACACATGTGGACTTTTTTGCACTTGCTGCATAATGTGTAAAGCACGGATAAACTTGACTTCATGTGAACATAGCTACATCATGAAAATAATGGACTGGTTTCTGCTATCCTTGCTGGCCAGTGTGTGTTTGTGTGTGTGTGTGTGTGTGTGTGTGCGCGCGCGCATGCACGTGCATGAGAGAGAGAGAGAGAGAGAAGAGAAATAGAAAGAAGAGGGAGAAAGAGAGACAGAGATATAGAGAGAGATTAAGACACAGAGAGAGAATACACATATACCTATAAAACACAGACAAGATCTTTTACATTCTTTAGTTGTTTACTTTGATTTTTCTTGTCATTAAAAATACCCAGATCTTTAGACTAGGTGTACTCAATATTGATTTCATTATTTTGGTAACCATGCCCATAGCGCCATTAAAAACCAAAGACGAGAGAGACAGAGAAGCAGTTTATCAATAACAGACATGATCAACAACAAAAACATGACACAAGCAGCAACACATTTCCAAGAAAACATGACACAATGTCCACTTCAAATAAACAACAGACAAGTGCAAAGTTCCACACTGTTTTGTTTCCACCACAAAAAAACACCTTGTTGATTTAACCCCCCCTCCCCCAATCCTTTCATACCAAAATGATCGATTTGTTGGTTGTTTTTTGTACAGATAAGTATTTTTTACTGTAAACATTTGACTTAGTTTTCAGTCCAATCTCAGAAAAAGCCTTCAATTCAGTCTAAGAACTCCACATGATGTTTTGACTTCAAAGTCTATGAACAAGTTCTATTTCACATGATGTCTTCCACTGAAAATCCAGGAGCACTTATAATCCAAGGCCTACTTTACAAGATTAAAAGATGATGCTCACAAACTTTAAAAACTCAGTCTGACCAGAAACACTCGTTTCCAATCCACCAACACAGACTAAAAACAGTCCAGTCCCAGATACAAATTCCACTCAGAGAAAACACTTCACTGATTTATAATTTTTCCACTGGAGGAAAACCATGCAGTCAGTAACTACCCCCACCCGAGCAAAACCACTTTACTCAGAGCACGTCATGGCAGTGATCAGCACCACCCACACCTTTCTTCAAGCATTCGTTGCACAACAGATCTATCCTGCTGATGCATCGTCAAAACAAACAAATCTCCTTGCAGTTATTCTAGCCTTGATGACGATGACATCAGTGGATGGGAGGTGTCAAAGTTCCCGATATTTTCTCTCCGTGGTTGGCATGGGGTGGGGGTGGCGTCAGTCGACGTTTCTTGCGTTCTGCCTCGGGCCTGCCCTCAGTGTCAGGACTCTCATGCTGACGACGGACGTACCTGGTGTAGTCTGGCATGTGGCGGTCCACCAGGCGATCAAAGAATCCCTGCACGATCTTGCCTGCTTTGCCCACTTCAGAGGTCTCCTGTACACATGACCGTTTTGTTGGGTAAAAACCATTTAGGAAAAACAAAAACACAACAAATCACAACACCCAAAAAAATCCTCCCCAAAAAATCTTAATTCATATTCCATTTCAGTAAATCATCACGAGTCGAAAGCATTTTAACTTACAAAAAACTGAAAGAAAGTAACTGACTGGGTCACTACAGGTACATAATATAAAAAATATATATATTAAAAAAATTTAACCTGAAAAGGCACATCAAAGTAAAAAATAGTTGAAGCAGAAATATCCCTTCACCTGAACTGCACATGTTCTTGAAAACTACTGTTTTTAGCTGCATTTCATCTTTCTGTTTGATTCTTCTCACATCAAAAACCTATCTATCAAACACACAGCAACTCATCTTCTGCAACATGCATCCACAGATGTTCATGCTCCCCTGTCTTCCACCTGACATGATCAACTATCACACTCTCTGTGCTCATGAAGCTTAGCAGAACAGGATGCTTGCTTACGATTGTCTCCCTTGAGCTATTCCAGATCAGTTTTCTCAAATTTAGGGTCTGAAGCTTGTAGTCAGCTTACTTTCTTTAAAACTTTTTTTTTCTTTTTAAATGTGTCTGTCAAAATTTACTACATGTTTTCCCCAACACAGCATTCAATAATAATAATAATAATAATAATGTTTGGAATTTATATAGCGCTGAATCTTGTAAAGCAACAAATCAAAGCAAAAGCCCTTTAATATATGTTACACAAGCAACAACTGCCTGATATCAATATATCAATGATCTCTAACAATGAGCTTCATTAACATGCAAAATACCCAACCAGTTTGTGATACAATCACTTCATTATTACAGCATTTTATTTTACTAATTTAAAGCAAAGAAAACTACTCATTCTGTTTCGACTATCATGCCTTCAGCTAATTTATCAAAATGCAAACTTAAACACACAAACACATGCACAGCGCGCACGCACGCACACACACACACACACACACACACATGCACACAGACCCACAAACCAGAATCAAAAGAATTTCCTTATATCTTAAATGAAGAAAAAGAACATATTTTTAAAAAACTAAAAAAATTAAGGCAGGCAGCACGGCAGAATGGACTCATCTCCGTGTCCACCCTACAGCTCATAAAAGCCACAACCTATTCACCCCAAGAGAGTACTCAAATAAAAGCCCCTCCTCACCCCATCCTAAAAATTAAAAAAAAACACACACACACACAGACCAAACACCCTGTGAGGACTTCCTTACAACACTGTATACAGCACTAAACAAATAACAAAACCCAAAATGAAACCAACTTTCAACACTACATGGCACACAAAAATTACAAATGACTTACAGCGTAATTATTTCACACAGCACAAAACAAATGACTTACAGCATTGTACACAGCACAAAACAACAAGTGACTTACAGCATTGTACACACAGCACAAAACAACAAGTGACTTACAGCATTGTACACAACAAGTGACTTACAGCATTGTACACACAGCACAAAACAAGTGACTTACAGCATTGTACACACAGCACAAAACAACAAATGACTTACAGCATTGTACTCACAGCACAAAACAACAAGTGACTTACAGCATTGTACACACAGCACAAAACAACAAGTGACTTACAGCATTGTACACAGCACAAAACAACAAGTGACTTACAGCATTGTACACACAGCACAAAACAACAAGTGACTTACAGCATTGTACACAACAAGTGACTTACAGCATTGTACACACAGCACAAAACAACAAGTGACTTACAGCATTGTACACAACAAGTGACTTACAGCATTGTACACGGCACAGTTTCTGAAGACCAGTCTGCAGTCATCCAGAAAACCCTCCACACTGGTGTAGTGGTCATGATGGTCAGGCGACAGCTTCGATTTGATGTGAGAGAAATCCATGGGATGTGTGATGATTTTGTAGTAGTTTGGTACCTGACGATGAAATAAGAACAATAATATTAACCACAGAAAAAATCCATGGAGTGGGTGATTATTTTGTAATACTTCGGGTACTTGACATTAAAATAACAACCATAGAACAAGTCCACTAGATACATGATGGTTCTGTAGTAGTTTAGTACCAAATTATAAAATAGCAACAGCAAAATCAGTCCTGAAAAGAGAAAAATTTTTGAACTCACTGCTTAATACTCTGCTCAAATCTGTCACTCAAGTACATGAAATTATATGAAAATAAGGCATGGGAAACATGATTACACATACATGTGCATATTCAAACACATGCATACACAGATGATGCTATAAATGCATTCATTTCTCTCATCCAGACATAACCACACTTAAATACACACACACACACACATCTAAGGTAAACCTGTCAACATAATATATTCTCAGATGGTTTGGGTTCAGGATTTGTGCAAGCTGAATGCAATGAATTTAAACAAATGTTAGCTTTTAAAAGCCTGCTCATCTGTCTTCAGAGGAAACGAGACCTCGGGCAAGCAGCAGCAACAGCAGCAGCAGCAGCAGCAGCAGCAGCAGCAGCAAGCAAGTGGGACACTCACCGCTCTGTTGACAGGTTCGTGGAAAGGAATACTGGAGGGGTGGCAGTACAGCTCCAGCAGGACCCGCTCACACACCTTGACGTCTTTCAGCGACAGGTGCGTCATCGCTTTGCGTTTGCTGGACAAGTCCGATACCTGCCCATCTTCCCCACTGTCCGTGGTCAGCCCTTCCTCACACAGCGTGCACACAAACGGCCCACTGCCGCAGAGAAGGTGACAGAGCAATATTACACTGATAACAACAAAACATGAGAAGAGACGCGGAGAGGGAATGGTGAGAGAGGCAGACAGAGACAGAGAGGGAGACAGAGAGAGAGACAGAGACAGACAGACAGAGAGGGAGGGAGGGGGGGGGAGAGAGAGAGCGAGAGTGTGAGCGTGTGCGTGTGTGTATGTGTGCTCGCGCATGCGACAAAATACTACAGAAAGAAATCAATGAACAAACAAAGGAGTCACTCTTATGCCCAACCTGGGCAAAGAAGCCAACAGTGTACATTAATTACACATCTCCCTGGGTAATGAGCCCATCAATCAATCAATCAACGCAAGAAAAAATCACCAAAACTAACGAGAAGAGTGAACCCCACAACAGAAGACACTGCAGCAAAAAACAAACAACTCTCCATCACCAGTCATCTGTAGGAGTTCCACACAATGTCACCAGAGGTCACCATCTTTTGCTGTCTCTGCTGAGTTCTACCATCTCCTGTACCCCTCCCTGACCAGTGACCTCAGTGATGTTGACAATGCAGCATGTTGGTGGTCTGCCTCTTTTCTTTCTGCCCTCGACCTTACCTTGAAGAACTATCATCATCAGATTTGGCTCTGCCTTTCTCTTTGCATGACCAGCATATAATCTCAGTCTGTGCTTATTAATTTCAGGCAACATTTGTCTTTGCACTGAGAGTTCATCAAGAAAGCTTTCATTTGTTCTTCTGACCATTTGGCTCTTAGAAGTCGCCTGTACAACTACATTTCAGCAGCGTTTATTTAGTGGAAAAAACATAATAACAGGGAAAGGAGTCACTGTCACAACTTAAAATGTGCGCAGTGGAAAACACACCAAAAAATCCTGCAGCGGGGCATAAATAAAACAAACACAAGACTAACTATTACAACTCACCTGGGCAAACGCAATGGCCAACACAAGACACAGCAAGCAAGAACGAAACAAACAAAGGAGTAACACACTGTCACCACTCACCTGCACATGATGTCAAAACACACTGCAAGCAACCAGGAAACACAAACAAAGGAGTAGCACACTGTCACCACTCACCTGGGCACAGTGGCCAACACCGGCACATGACACTGCAGATGGAAGACGCGGGGACACTTGTCACAGCACAGCACGTCACCCCCTTGGTGACAGGTGGCACAGTAGTCGTCATTGGGATCGGCAGACTCCACGGCAGCCAGGGTGAACCCTGGCATGCTGTTACCTGTGGCATAGCCTTTCACCTGCAATTTATACAGCATTGCCGTGCCATAGTAATAATTATGTCACCTGCAAGTCAAAAAGGCTGGGGGGGTTCTTCTTCTTCATTACACATTTTCATTAAACAATCAGACAGCAGCCACTGTTGTCTGTCATATGACCAAAAATGTGTGGCGCTGCCATTAAGTGCCTAACAAATCAGTAAAGCATGTCAGATTTGGCATGGAAGAGAATTGTTTCTTCCAAGTCTTTCTGAAAAACGTGCAGGAGAATGGACCAAGAAGGCAGAAGGTAACAGGAAGAAAAGGAACAAAGCAGAAACAGAGAGACACAGAAAAGAGGGAATTCCTAGAAAAGAGCTTCCAGAAGGTGAGAATGCCATCTTTACTGACATCCCCACAGGGGAATACACTGCAACAGTAATTTATCTTTAAATCTTCCCTAGATTAAACCATTCTTAAAAACGCACGCAGTTATGGTGGTTTTGCCTTTAAGATTTCCCAATGTAAAGTCTCACAGCTGGTAGAATGATATAACTGCTTCACAACTGCCACAATACCATAATGATGATAATAATAATAAATCACTCTTTTTAAAGCACAAAAAGAGGCAGCAGACACTTGAAGCAACCCAAAACCAAGCCAATCCTAGACCAATGACAGGATTAACTTAATGCCTCAGAGTGAGTGTACTAAACAAGCACATGGCTCTAGACAAAAACTCACAGGATGCTATGGACTCATCAATCTGAACACTTTTCTAAACATGAAATTAGAGTAGAATTATTTCAAAGATGGAGGGAAATGCCCTTTTCTTTTAAAGATGAGCTAATTGTAACTGATGTAAGGTTCTTGTACTGTATACATGTGTACTTACTAAAATTTTTCAAGGCTTGAAAAAAAATTACACTGCACAGGATAGTGTAAGTAAATATTCATGAATACAGCTGAACAAAATTTTTCAAGCACATTCATAACTGACCAATAAAAACGAAAATGGGCAACTTTCCCAGGCTCCTGAAAACAAAACAAAAACCAACCTCACCCAACCCTATTCCTATAATGAAATCCCACCCTCCTCCTCCTCCAACCCATATCACTGCTAGTAAGAAACATATTATCACTGCTAACAAATATATTACTAACAAGAAACATATCACTACTAACACATATATTTTTAACAAACACACATTAAAAAGACAGTGAACACATTAAACTGAAAAGCAAATATACAAAAATCAGGAAAACACACAGCAAACAGAAGAACACATACACTGATAGTGTTGATTCCAGGATTTCAAAAATAAGGGCCCAAAATGGAAAAAAGGGGGCATTGCCCCCCCCTTCATAAAAAGGGGGCAAGTAGTATTTGCTTACAGTACTCTTAGTTTCTGCTATTTCTTCAAGGAAGAGAAACAAAGCAAACAGGCAGATACTAGGCAGAAAGGATTAAATATTCACCTTAACTGCTGCAGTTAATCTGTAGTAAGAGGGTGATGGCAGAGTCAGAGAGTGGGAGTGGAGGGGAGACTTGGACTCAGAATGATTTAATGTATAGACCTTGACCCTTTACAAGCAGGATGAACATAACATTTCGTAATTACAACATTAAACAAAACGTGTTATGTAATCACAGCGTTAAGCAAAACATGACATTCCGTAATCACACCATTCAACAAAGCATAACATTCTGTAATTACAACATTAAACGAAACCTGATATTCCGTAATTACAACATTAAGCTCTGTTTTCTAATGTTTAGTGCTTTGTGGACAAAGGTGGCAACTTTCATCACAATTGTTCTGTTTTCAGAAGACAGTAATAATGAACATTTAAACATACATGGATGGCTGCGATATTTACTTGGAATCAGTTCTGCTCTAAGATCATTGTACTTTGGGCACTGAAGCAAAAAGTGTACTTCTGTTTCTAGTACGTCATCACAAAAAGGGCATGTCAAAGTCTGTGTGTTACTACGATTGTTAAATTGCAGAAAGCTACAGTTCAAAGACGACATTCCAATTCTCAGTTGTGCCAAATCCTTTCTTACAGTAAAGGCTTTTATGTAGCTTAAATATACACTTTGTTCCAATGATTGTTTGTAACTGTTATACACGTTATAGAAATCATGGTTCCCTAAGGCAGAAAGCCAGTCTTGTTTGAAACAGTCTATAAGTCGTTGCTTAAATTCAGATACAAATGTTGCTATATCCCCCACCCCTTGTGTTTCCCAGACTAATCGAACCCAAATTTATACAAAACATTTCTAACTCCACATGCCCATGTGACATAGTTTTGTTCCTGTAGGGATAAGAGCATATTGTAAGCTTTTCGTGGATATCTATTGGTATCCATATGAACAATTCGTAACCAAAATTTGATGCACTTTACGAAAGTATTCACCTGTAACGGATGTCTGCCTGTCTCTCCATACACAACGTGTCTTGGTGACTTTGGGCTTACACCCCAAAACCTTTTTAAAGCAGACAAATGGACTCTTTCCACAATATTTTGATCAGATACTTAACCCAGATCTCAGAGTCGTATATCAAGATGGGCTGAATTTAAAAAAGAGACTAGGCGAGTGTTCCCCAATGGACCATAGCATTCTTATAATGGCTGATACACCTTTCTTTGCTCGGTCAGCGAGATCAGACATGGTATACGAAAATGAAAGCCAGGTAGACAGAAAAACACCAAGATACTTATAAGTGTTGACAATTTTCAGTTTCACATCACCATAGTGCCAGTTTTCATTGGTAGCGAGATAAACTCCCATTACAAAAGACAACAACGTTGGATTTCTCTAAGTTTACTATTAAATCAAGTTGCTTTGCTGTATCATAAAATATATTCAACTGATTTTGGAGACCTATCACACTGTCAGAAAATAACACAACATCATCAGCAAATAGCAATATCAACAATTCAACAAAATCTGGTGACAATTGAATACCATGTTTCCCTTTTTCGATAACATCTTTGTTAAGTTCATTCATGAATAGTGAAAACAAAACAGGTGAACAGATTTCTCCTTGTTTTAAACCAGTAGGTCACATGAATACATCAGTCAAGTCACTGCCAGAACGAACACAGGCTTTAACAGTTGAATACATACTTTTCAGAGCAGAAAAAAGTTTACTCTTTAAACCATTATGGCATTATTACTCAGTACATCCCATAACTTTTCCCTACATACAGAGTCAAAAGCTTTACGAAAATCGATGAAAGCAACATAAAGTTTGCGATGACGAATCAACTATTTCTCAGTGAGAGTCAATATATGGTCACTTGTGCTGTGTTTTTCCCTGAATCCTGCCTGCTCCTCCCCCATTAGCTCACTTTCCCCAATCCACTTGGTAATGCGCTTGTTAAGTATAAAACTGTACAAGTTTACTGCAAATGCTAAGCAGGGAGGAGTGGAGGGGAGAGAGGAGGAGAGAGAAGAAAGAGGGGGGTGAGAGACAGAGGGGGGGGGGGGGGGGGGGGGAGATTTAAGTCAAACTTGTAATTTCAGAGTTGGGAATAGATGAGAGAAAGAGGTAAAAGCCACTGAAGTTTTTCCTCTCCCTCATGATAGAGAGAGAGAGAGAGAGAGAGAAGAGAGAGAAGAGAGAGAAGGAGAAGAGAACGAAAGCTAGCATGAAGAGGAGAGAGAGAGAGAGAGAGAGAGCAAGAGAACGTAAAGCAATATCAAAATCTCCCCCAATGATACACTATGAGGGGTGAAACTGTTGAATGAGAGAAAACTCGAAGAAAGATAATTACACAAAAAAGGCCATTGACCCAAACAGGGTGCCAAACTGTTTGAATTTTAAAAAATAGGACTAAGAAAAAAACTAAAATGGTTTGTATAACCACAACGCACAAAAATTCAGTGACAATATATAATAGACTTAAGAAACCATGATTCTCTTATTCTAAAGGTTTACAAATTAAAGCAAGGCTTGCACACACTCTCAGGGGACTAGATGAGATAAACAGAACTTAAATAATTGGCTGGCTACACTTACTGGAATGTCAATCTGTCTTTCAATTTTCTAATACGCAGACAGCAGAAATGAATTCACTTTCACTGTTGTTACAAGGCAAGCAACCTTAGATATATCATCATGTTCTAAATTTATTAACATTTATGTCTGATACATTAAGTCTAAATATAATTCTTTTCAAATGTATGTCCACATCAAAGTAGTAGTATAAGTATGTTCTTTCGAGCCAGAAGGCCCATAGAGCCGGAGCTTATCCCGGTTTCTGTAGCGTTAAGCGAACTGATGGTTTTTCACCACCCCTGTGACAGGACGCTAGTCTGTCGCCAGATACTTCCCCAGCAGAGCTGGTACCCACTTGTACACCTGGGTGGAGTGAGGAAAATAGGAGTAAAGTGTCTTTCCCAAGGACACAACACCAAGCCGTGCGGGGATTGAACCCGCGACCTCTGGATCACGAGTTGACCGCCTAAACCACTCGACCACGGTGCCTCCTATGTCCACATCAAGCTTTAGATAAGGTTTGACATCGTGTGAACCTATAAATTGTCTCTACATTTGAAATCTTTCACTGCTTTGCATATGACCATTCCACTGCTGCCAAAGGCAGTCAATCAATCTTTGCCTGAAAATGTTTATAAACTCTCTACAATTTCCGACACATTGATTGAGCCAACAAACCCAAAGCCAAGTTCACATAAACAGGTACATATTTGTGAAGCCCAGGTGTTTTTCCCCTTGACATCTAGATCATAAAGCATCTTGTAAGACTTAAAAGGTAACCTGCACTCATTCATATGCAGAATCTTAATCCAATATCTAATGCATCTTACAGCAGCATTAACAGAGAGAGGATATCTATTGGTTTCACTATAAACAAGATCATTAGGTGTACGTCTATGTAAGCCTAAAACCTGTTTTAAAGCAAAGAGGTGTACTGATTCACAATGTGTTGTATTTGTGCATCCAATATCTTAATGAACAGTCAAAAGCATTATTATTCAATGATTGTAATTTTTTCAAAACAATTAACAAGCTTCTTTTACCTCGACTTGCCAGATCTTTACATGCAGTTGTGAAACTAAACTTTGTAGAAAACAGATTCCTAAATATTTATATACATTAATCACAGGCATGACTTTTCCATTGTACAGCCATTTTTCGTGAGCAGCTAAATAATCTTCCGATCAATTCTCCATTATGGCATAAGCCACGAATTCCAAAGCAGTCAACATAACTGATCACGTCTAGGGGTGGAAAACATGCAGAGCGCCAGCATTTCTGACTTGCCTTATCAATGGGATTCGTTTATGTATATGTTCTGCAAGACATATATGCAGTAATCTTCTCAAATAAAGAATAGATTTGGCTTCAGGTCTCATTGTTTTCCTCTTCCGAAACCCAACTGTTTCCTCAACTGCCATTTTGTAAACTGTGCGCATGCGCACAGGATAAAGAATAGCCATTCACAATGCAGCTGTGCTAAAATTTTTAAAATTTTGTAGAGGACTGTAGTGCAGTAAATAGGTATTTTATCAACTCGTGGTCACAGTTCCACGGTTTAACATCATTTTCCAAACAAATTACGGACACGCCATAGAGGATAGGTAGTCCTGCACATGTAAAACATAATTGGTGAAGACAAAGTGATTGCGTGCTTCCAATGGAGGCAAATTACCTCCCTTGGCAAAATATGCAGTACAACAGGAATAGCAAACGACAGACATTCTATCTCAATCACAATCTTCAGACACCCTTCTCCAAGTTCTTGTTTTCATTTCTGATAAGCTATATTTTGAGTATTTTTTCAAAATTTACATTTCAACAGAAAATCTCATGATTCCCATTTTTAGGGCTTTTTAGGGCCTCCTGGGCTGTAGGTCTCATTTTCAGGGCTTTTCAGGAGCCTTAAATGGGCTCTTCAAAAATCAGGGTCTTTTAGGGCTTTTTAAGATCTGTACGTACCCTGTGTTCTGTAATTAGGGCATCCTCCTTTAGTGAAGGCATTGCTCTTTCCATGTTTGATACACAGGGGATCTATCTTACTGCATGCCATGATCACTGTTCTCAAGCCAGGGCTACTTGTCTCACCAGATCCATCTGCTCTATAACAGCAGGAACCTGCTGTTATGCAGCATCTGCCATCTCCTATCTGCTATCTCCTATCTGCGTCTGCGATCTCTGGTCCTAAGAAAAAATCTGAACACATCACTCCTCTTCTGCGATCTCTTCACTGGCTTCAATGTCTTCACAAATCTGCACCCTCTTATCACTAGCTGTCTTCACCTGTATACTCCATCCCGTTCCCTTCGCTCAGCTGCAGATACTTTGTGTTTTCAAACACCCAGATTCAAACAAACCACTGTTGGCTGTCGCTCTTTCTCTGTTTCTGGTTCATCCACCTGGAATGAACTCCCTCTTTCACTTCGCCAAAAGCCTTCACTTGAATCCTTCAAATCCAGCCTCAAAACGCACTCATTTCGTGCCTGACACTTTCCCCTCATATCTGTTCCTACTTTTTCAACAGCATCCTTCACCTCCTTCATCACCACCTAAGTGTGTGTGAGTGTGTGCACGTGTGTGTGTGTGTGTGTGTGTGTGTGTGTGTGTGTGTGTATGTGTGTGTGTGTGTGTGTGTGAGTGTGAGTGTGTGTATATGTATGTGTGCATAAACTTGAAATATGTTATTTGAGGAAAGTTGCGTGCGTGTAAATGATCTAAGTGCAAGCGCTTTGATTTGTTTGTTTTACAAGATTCAGCGCTATAATTCCATATATTATTATTATTATCATCTCCTCAATGATCTAAGTCCCAATCACGTCACTTGTTTCTAGAGAACAAGGCTTCTTGGATGATGACGTAAACGAAGTGGACAACAGAGCAGAACGAGCCTGCTTTATTATGAAGATAGCTTGTAGGCGCCAATCAGGAACTATTTTGCCCCCCCTGGGGTAGCCTGCCAACATAATGACCACTGCGGGAACTGACAAGGACAAACTATGGCCTCTGTGCTTGGTCAAGTGTGGCGCTTAGCATCAACAGAGAACTTTGGTGGAAGTAGCGCTTCATTTTAGAGATGATACATACAGCAGTTCAAAAACGCGCTGTCCAGGATTTGGGGGCGTCCACTGGGACACACTGCCCACATCATTTTGCGGCAATTATGAAAAAAATGCAGGAATCTCACAAGGGCACACCCTAGAATCAACACTGCACATATATCACTTCAAACAAACACACATTAAACAGAAAAACAAACACATTAAACAGAAAAACAAACACACATTAAACAGAAAAACAAACACACATTAAACAGAAAAACAAACACATTAAACAGAAAAACAAACACACATTAAACAGAAAAACAAACACACATTAAACAGAAAAACAAACACATTAAACAGAAAAACAAACACACATTAAACAAAAAACAAACACACATTAAACAGAAAAACAAACACATTAAACAGAAAAACAAACACACATTAAAACAGAAAAACAAACACACATTAAACAGAAAAACAAACACACATCAAATAGAAAAAACCACACATTATCACAACTAACCACACATATCACTACAACTAAACACACATTTCATTACCAACACACACATTTCATTACCAACACACACATTTCACTACCAACACACACATTTCACTACCAACCAACACACAATTTCACTACCAACACACACACACTTTTCACAACAAACACACACATTTCACTACCAACACACACACACACACTTTTCACAACACCCACACAGAGAACATTTTGCACATACATTAAATCCTGTTCCACTTTTCATAAGAGTAAACCATTGTGTGCTGGTGGGAACAGATGACAATTTACAAAACCACATACACACGGGGACTGGATGTAAAAAAGCACATAAGTGCTTATTCCATTATCCTTGATATAAAAGAATAAAATAAAATATAAAATAACATTTCACAACCAACACACATTTCACTACACACACACACATACATTTCACTACAAACACACACATTTCACAATCAACACATAAAAACAGCAGAGCAACACACATTACAAACGCACACACATTTCACGACCAACACATAAAAAACAGAAGAGCAAACACACATCACATGTCACTACAAACACACATATCCCTATAACCAAACACACATATCACTACTATAGTACCAACAAACACAAATATATCTGTCTAATATCACTAGGTGTGAAGAGATGTTAAATTAAAAAAAACAAACAACAACACAAATGTCACTACAAACAAATACACATATCACTACAACCAAGCACACATACCACTTCCAACACACAAATCTTTTTTTCTTGCTTTTTTTTTTTTCTTTAGATAGATGGCTTGATGAAAAAAAGCAAATGCACTGCTTATTCAATGTACCATCTGAAAATAAAAGTTTGACTTTGACTTTGACACACACACACACACATCACTTCATATCATATTTGATTGCCCTATTGTAAAACCTTTTTTACCTACATTTTCTGAACAGTCTCTGGAAAATGTATTTGAAAATTCAAAGCTAGCCTTTGCCATTGCCAGATGTTTATTGCATAGTCCACTTGAATATTTAATGTAGTTACATTATTGTTATTTCATGTTTCCACATTGTTGAGTTTATATTTTGCTCCTGTTTAAAAGCATTATCATTACTTTTCTAGGTTGGTTGGGGGGGGGGGGGGGGGTGTTTAGTTTGTGTGTGTGTGTTTTCCAAAAACAAACAAACCCCAACACATGCTATTTCTTAACCTTTTCTCCTTCCACTCCTTCTTCTCCCTTCTTTAACTTCCACTACACTTTCTATTTCCCTCATCTAATATCACTTAGAGTGAACAGACGTTAAATTGAAGACAACAACAACAACAACACACATCACTACAACCAAACCCCTATTAAACAGAAGAACGAACACACACACACACACACACACAACCAACCTGGTGACTGCTATTCTCTTCCACGCCTGAATCCATGCTACTACTCAGGGGTGCCGCGCTGGTGTCCCCTGACGACGACGACACGACTGTAGAACTGGAGGAATGAATAACGGACGTATGGGAGTGAGGACTTGAACTGACAACAGACGGAGGAGTGAGGGACTTGCCGACAGCGGAAGAGGGTGTCGCACTGTTGGAAGAGGTCATAAGAGGGAGGGGGGGGGGAGCGCCCATGCGCATGCTGGAGGACAGCCCCAAGGAATCACTGCAGTTTATCTGCTCAAGGTTGTCACCAAGGTCAAGGGGCACGCCACGGATCACCTCATCCAGGTTCTTCTGCAGCTCCTGTTGACAGAAGAACTGAGGTGGGGGTTTTTCTTGCTGTTTGTTGCTTTCTTTTATTGTTGCTGTTGTGAAGGTATAAGGGAGTTGTGTTTCAATAGGAAGTGTGTGTGGGAGAGGGGGGGGGGGGGGGGGGTGTGAGAGAGAGGAGAGACGGACAGAGAGACAGAAAGAGAGAGACCGCAATCTTTTCAAATTGAAAACTTTATCTTTGTGTCATACTTATGACCATTCTTTTACTCACCTTTGTATGTCAGATAATAAACTAACAAAGACCAAAAACTCCACAAGAGTAAGTAAGTACTACAGCCTGTCCACTGACCAAAAGCAAACAAGCAACTCATCAACTCACACCCTTCTACCACATTCATAAGCTCCAACTGCTTTGATCTGTTCACATAGACATGCCTTTAGAGCATGTATCTTTTAGAACTGTCAGTCAACGCACTTACAGTTATAAGTTCTTCATTGGCAAACGCTCAGACAGCAACTATTGTTATCTGTCATATGAGCAAAAATGTGTTGCGCTGCCATTAAGCACCTGACAAATCAGGGCCAACTTTGGCATAGGAGAGAATTCTTATCTTTCAAGCCTTTCTGGGGAAAAATTCGGGAGAATGTACCAAGAAGGCATAAAAAAGACAAGAAGGGCGTGACAGGAAGAAAATGAACAAGGCAGAAACAAAGAGAGGCAAAGAAAAATAGCAACTCTAAGCAGAGAATTTCCAAGAGGTGGTGATACTTTTCATACTGACAGGCCCCCCACATCCCCAGGAGGGAAGGTATAATTTCATAGTTTGGACAATGTTCACACAGACAGCAAACAAATTTCATACTGACATTGAATTTGGTGGTGAGAAATTGATTCTATTACCCTGTGGATTTTTGCAAAGTTTGGCATAACAGGTATGCTTTATAATAAGATCAAATATAATCAAACCATAGCAAAAAACATTTCATAAGATATGCAGGAGTTTTTTCGCAACTTAAGTACTTTACAAATAAGACCATCCGCCAAACATCTTACACACATGTTAAAACCTCTGCTGCTGTTCAGAAGAGTAGGCCATTTAGGCCAGTGGGAACAGATGACAAAATTAATTGACAAAACTGCATGCACCCAAGAACAGGTTGTAAAAAAAAAAACATAAATGATTATTCCATTATCCCTGAAATCAAAGAATAAATAACACATTTCAGGTCAGATCTACAATCGAGTTACAGCATGAGCATTTCGCAAAGCACTCAAACAGAACTTTCACACAGCACAATCAATTTAAAATAACTTGAGCAACAAAACAGAAAAGAAGTGTTGTGACACTTTGAAAAACTTGCAACAGGAAAATGTTGCACTGCTTACACCCAGAGTAGAACCAGTCATGACAGCGGGTTTCTTGTTCTTGAAGACGGCGGAGGTGATGACACAGTCCATGCTGTCCTGAGGTTCTGATTTCACCCGCATGCTGGATGCAGCCCTGCAACACCAAAAACTGGACAGTGACCCTGTAACACCAGCCATTAATGGCTGGACAAACCATCTAACCTTGTGCTTTATTACATCAAAAACCAGACAATGACCCAATGTGCAAACTGATCAATGATCGGTAATTTTCACCATCATTACTCCTAAGTAAGAAAATTGTTAAGAGAAAAATATGAAACACTGACAAGACCTTTCCATGAGTCAATAAAAACATTACTTTTTTCATGGGAGAAACTTTTATTATTGTTGCACTTAAGTTACCTCAGGAACTTTGTCTGAAAACCATAGTTATTGTTATATGAAAAACAATAAATAAATCATGAAAAACATACTTAGCTCTTGTGGTGATGCTTCGGCTTTTAACACAAAAAGACTTCCATAGCAGAGATTTATAATCAGACCCTCACCCTTCACTGGACAGAGGTCGCTCTGGTGTGTTGTGGCCACCGGAAGCCGGACGAGCAGGATCCGGGTTGGCGTCCATCATGCTGCTATGACGACGAACTCCTGACATGGCAGCCTGACCTCCACTGTTCATGTGAAGGCCATCTGCAGCTCCCCGATACTGAGGCTGTCCTGATGGACCACGTAATGGTGGTGGGGCTGGTTCGTAATAAACCGCTAAATTTACACACAAGTTTGTTTTCATGCCATTCAAATCATGCCATCAAACATCTCAGTATAAAAATTTTAAAAAGTTAACAGTGTTCCCATTAACTATGTGGTCGTTGGGGGGGCGAGGTGTCAGACCTCAGCTCCTCTAGGGGCCAGCATATTGAGGGAGGCACCTATCTCCTCTCCCTTGCTGCTTTACCTTCCCTGCCCCTAAAGAGGGCAGGTACCCATTTACAGCTGGATGAACTGGGGGACTGTACTGAAGCCAAAGCACTCGAACGGTCACCCACTCTAGAGGTAACCACGCTTGATGCTGCTTAAAACCTTAACTGAAGGAGAATGAGTATTCTGACTGATGTGTTATCCCATTCCCCTCTCTCTCTGCTTAAGTATCAGTATCTAAATATGTGCAAAGTTTGCTCAAGAACTGTTAATGTGTTGTAAAATTGTAGAAAGTTTTCATTTAATTAGAGAATTTTTTCAGTCAGTGGCATTTTTTATTCAAGATGAGAACAAAAAACAAACAAAAACCCAATCTGCACAGAAGCACTGCACTCTCAAACTGATAAAAATATTATTAAACAATCAGCACTACAATGTTAACTGAGATTAAGTCAAACATTGTATAATCAGTGTAAAAAAAATCCTTCATTTTTTTATGTAATGTTTAGAGAAGAATTCACATAAAATCAATGCTTTTCCATTCTTGTGGGTGGGGATATAAATTTACCTTCATAGTAATTCTAATGATTCAAATGTTTCCTATGACAGGGTAACTTTGACAGTAAACTACAAGTACCATGTCAAAAACAAGTGCATTTGAAGTTCCAAATCACGCTTTGTATTTAAAACAAACCCAAAAAATTCCCTGTCCTTGTAACTTCTTACACTAAAACCACATTCTTTCTCTTCAGCTTTATCCACTCACCAGGTAAAGAGTTGAAAGAATGCTGGGGTCTGTGAGGTGCCCCCAACACCATGGTAGGTGCTGAAGACATGTGGTTTGGTTCTACAGGCCGATGATGAAGTCTCATGGGAGTGAAAGCCGGGCCGCGAGCAGCTGCCATCATGGGATGCTGCGATGACTGTCCTTGACCCAGCATGTTGCCGATCAGGCCAGCCTGACTGCTGGACAGCCCCAGTTGCTGACCAGACCACCCTCGAGGCGCCGGACCCAAGTTCCCTACCCTCCGAGGCCCTGGCAGAGAGAGTGTGGGACCCTGGGAAGACACCGTGTTGGTGTGCGACTGGCGATTCATCATCATCTGCATGTACAGGCCACGTTCTTGGGGAGCAAGGTGATGTGGAAGACCTTGAGACGGAGGTGCTCCTCCCACCACCACGTTTGATGGGGCGCTGCTGCCCCGATAGGAGGCACTGCTCTGAGTGGTGGCCGTGCTGCTGGAGGAAGACTGGGACTGGGGTGGATTCTTCTCCGGTGGGTATTTAGAGCCATTGACATAAATAGCACCGATTTGAGGTAAAGAGCGAAGCACTGCCGGCACATCATGCCGATACTGGATGTTGAGCTGGCCTTTCAGTGACTGCGGCTCCATGTGAGTGTGGTAGACCTAAAACATGTCCAGAAGTATCATTATGATATTAATATCAATGACCAAATTATAAATTGTGCAAATTTCTATACTGAACACAACAAATCTGATGATTTATAAAGTGAACAGTTAAAACATTAACGCAAAAAACCCCTAACAAACAAAGAAAAACCAACAAAAACCAAACTCAAATTGAAACAAAACCAAAAAAACTGCTTAAAAGAGGAATCAAAATGGCCACCACCACCAGAAACAAAAATTCTGTCTACCAGACACATTCAAGCTTGACAGCCCCTGTGGTTCCAGACACCAGAAAAACTAGCAATCTCTTCATCATAAAGTTATCCACAGTACCTAACACTGACTGAATTGAATACCAACAGTTTTTCTTCAATGAACAACTATCAGTAATTCACAAATTTTGTTTTTTAACCTCAGCAGTCAACACAAACCAGCTTACTCTGCTGGTATTGGGAACAAGAGTGTCACAAAAGAAGATTTGGGCTATCCTCAAGATGCTTGTCCTGAGAAAAGCTGTGGTTTCTACTACTAGTAGTAAGCAAACCAACTCCTTATGAACCTTCCCTATATTACAATGGAACACTTCATTTTAGCCTTGAACAAAGCTAAAATCAAACCAAAATATCTGTTTTTTTAAAAAGAGGGGGGGGGGGGGGGGGGGGGGTGGAAGAAATCCTCTCTCCCCAAACCCTACTGATAACTGGGAAAAAAAACCATCAAAGGAAGGGTAAACCTTGGAACTAAATCTTTGCAGGCTAGATCCTTAACTATCTTGTGACAGGACTGTAAAATTTACATTACCTCCCATGTGATCAGAGTTTGTTAGTAAGTGTTACTGTTTGGGGAGACACCTGCAAATTGTGTGGTGCCGTTTCATTTCGTGGTAGTTGAAAACCATCCGTTGCATACATTTTGCCTTCACAGTAAAATGTAGAATTTATGCAGCTTCTTTATAGAGACCACATCCTCCCTGTTCTGGCTGTGTTGTTGAAGACGAGAAGTTGGTCAGAGTTGTGGTAGATCAAGTATCTCTACTCTGTTACAATCTTTTTTGAGTTTTTCCCTAGATGACCACCCAAAAAAAAAAAAAATCATGATTGTATTGCTTCAGCCATATGTTTTCTCTAAAATCAGAAATGCAGTGAGGGGTAAGCATAGCCTAGTGGCTGAAGCATTGAGCATGTGATCTGCTGGCCCAGGCTCAAGCCACCACTCGAGTTAACACAAGTACCCACTCCAGTCCCCTGAAAAACCTCTGCATCAGACTGTAAAATAAATTGAGGTCCACTGACACTATATGAACACAGAGAACATCTTTGCACACACACTGACACCTGTTCCATCTTTCACTTTCAGTAGAGCAAGCAATTGCACACTGATACTGTGATACTGATAGGAACAAAGACTTTTTTAATGCATGCATGCTGGTGTCATGTGACATGCAGATGAGCCTGTGACAAAAGGTGGACCTAGAAAAGGCCATAAAGTCAATAGCTCAATATTTTAGAAGAGGAAAAATTGACAGCAAAGCACAAAACTTTTTACTAGATGAAAATAATTGTTCTTCACTCATTCATATGTGAGAAGATAACTGAGGCCCTCTATCTCCAGTATATGGTTTATAAGTTATATTAAGTGATATGTTCACCAATATCTGACAGTGACAGTTGTTATGCTGGACACATAAAGTACTGTGATTGATATCAATTGATCAATGTTCATCTGAGCAGTAATGTATTCTAAACTCAGTTTGTGATTTGCACAGAAAAAAAAAGTAGCTAACTTGCTAACTTTACAGTTTACTTCACAATCTACACAAACATGCTGAAAAGGAAAAATGCTCAGTTTCCCATATGTTCTTATCATTTTTTTATTGTGTTCCTTGTAATTATATACACACATTAAATTAAAAAAATTATTGAAAGAAAGTTATACAACTCCAAAAATGGAAATTGATTTACTAGATTTTCAGACAAATCTGACAGTTGTTATGATTTCTGTTAACTCAAAAATACCTGACACTGTGTTCACTTGCCTTCTCTCCTTTGATGCAAAATGGCTGAACCAGAAGACCAGCATCATTTTGACATTTTATTTTTATATAAAATGGCAACTTTCGTAAAAGTGCAAATTGGAAACTGTAAACTGTGTCACTTTTAAAACATTAAAAAAGTCAACTTAAAGATGAACTGAAACATTCACTCTTATAACACAAGCTATTTAGACATGCTGCAGCATATAAACATGGACTGAAAACTGAAGCAATTCAATTCAGATGATTCAAATTGCACTTGGCAAGTTCAGACATATGACGTCAGAACTGTCATTGTGTCAAGTAAAATTTTGTTGAGTATTTTTTATCAACACTTTGAACAAGTCTACGAGTTGTGAGAAGCTCATTACTGAGTAAAATGATTCCCTGGTTATCTTTTTTTAAATTGATTTTAATATACAGAGTTTGAATATAGCTTTTAAAGGGAATCCATCAATTTGTGAATCAAAATGCAAGTTCAAACCAACCATGTCAATTCTGCATCAAAATTCAGTCGCAAAAATATTAAAATATTTGAATTTTTCATTTTTTTCTAAAGACAAAGGATAAATATTGTGTTTGGAAATACAGATGGTTTTCTCCAACACATAAATGATATCTGATTAAGCATAATCATATGTCTGACCTTGAAAAACTCTAGTAGTAGTACTCAACTAACTGACAAACCTACTGACCCTTTTGTTTTGTCCTATTTGATGACAAAATCTTATCGGAGCTATATGAGAGCGGGGGGGAAAGTGCACTATGTAAGTAATCCACAGGGAATGTTAAGATGCTGAAGTCTCTAAACTACTTCTTTTGTGTTCAGGCATAAATTGTTTAAATTTTTATGTCAGTGTTTGTATAAACACACACACACGCGCAAGCACATGCACGCATGCACACGCACACACAATCACACACACACACATAACACAAGCATGCATGCACCACTGTACTTGTGTGTTGTGTACACGTGTGAGTTTCTTATGCCTTGTGATACTTTTTATGTTCATTGAGTGAGTTTTTCATGAGGGCAGGACAAAAAGAAGCTGTACAAGCTTTATCGTTTACCTTAAATGAAGATTATTCTGACTTGACTTGACACACCCCACACACAGACAGCTGCTAGACTTTGTCAACTGGTATTTTATACATATAATGTAAAAATGAATTATGCATAAAATGCTTGCAATTTCCAGGTTTTTCAACCCCCTTTCCCAATGCCCAATCTCCAAGTTCAACTTAAAAGTAGGTCAATTAGAGCAAGCACATGTCTACAGTTTCTTACTTTGTGTGTGTGTGTGTGTGTGTGTGTGTGTGTGTGTGTGTGTGTGTGTGTGTGTGTGAGAGAGAGAGAGAGAGAGAGAGAGAGAGAGAGAGAGAGAGGAGAGAGAGAGAGAGAGAGAGAGAGAGAGAGTGTGTGAGTTGTGTGTGTGCGTGTGGTGTGTGTATGTGGTGTGTGTGTGGGTGTGGGTGTGTGTGTAGGTGTGTGAGGTGTGTGTGTGTGTGTGCATGTGGTGTGTGTGTGTGCATGCACATGTGTGTGTGCGTGCCTGCATGTGTGTGTCACACTCACAGCGAGAGAGATAGTGTGTGTATACATGTGTGTGTGTTTTATTTTAATTTAACTTTATTTGTTTATATCAAGGATAATGAAATAAGCACTTATGGCTTGTGTGCTTTTTTACATCTAGTCCCTGTGTGTATGAGGTTTTGTCAATTCTGTCATCTGTTCCCACCAGCACACAATGGCCTACTCTTACGAAAAGCAGAACAGGATTTAATGTGTGCACAAGATGTTCTGCGTGCGTTTGCACACGGGACCTCAGTTTATAGTCTCATCCGAAGGACTTTTGGGGAGAGTGGAGTCTGCATTGATGTAAACTCCAGGAGAAAATATCCCCTTGAACAGGAATCGAACCCGGGTCGTCAGATTGCAAGTGCAATGTTCTAACCACTAGGCTGTTTCGCGTGCGTGCGTGCGTGCATGTGTGTACGCATGCAGGTGTGTCACACTCACAGTGAGAAAGAAGAGGTAAAAAGATAGTTCTCTAGAACTGAAAAAAAAACGAGGCAGGGGGTTATAAGTAACACTAACATAACAGGAATTCATGTGGGACTCCACATGAAAACACCAATTACAGTTTAACACTCTTTTTTTGTGTGTGAATGGCTTGTAATACCTAATTTTATACAACCCTTCAGAAGTAAAAGTCACTAAGTTTTTTAACCACTAGACTGCCTTACCCCGGAAATTTTCCGGGGCTAAACGATCACCCTATATGCCTACAACCCGTAAAATTTCCGGGGTGTCGAACCGAAGTAAACAAGCTTGCTTCCTTGACTACAGTTAAAGGGAAACAACTCCAAAATTAAAGAAGGTCACTCTCCTGTTGCTTGGCAACATCCAGCTGCAAAAACCGTGGCAAAAACGATTGTTTTTTCGCTCGTATTTTGTGTTTTTATGCATGACTGCTTGGGAAGTTCGTGTTCAAAATTGCGGACACTTCTTGTTGAAGGCGTCAATAACTTTACACAGCTTTAAAAGTGGCAAATAAAGCTGTAGATTTACCTAACAGTGATGAAAACGATCGTGTATGATTCAGCTGATCGTGCATTAAAAAAAAAAGAATGAGATTTGGCCTAGACTTATGTTTGACGTTATTGAGATCGGGGGTACTCAGAATGACAGTGGTGATGAAGAAATCGTATTTATGGTCAATTTTTTACATTTTATATATATTTTCGCAGTAAAATATCATGCTAACTAATTTGAGCTTGCCTCGAAGTAATCTAAGATATATATACTGTCATTGGGTAGACTATCAGGAATATTCATGTAGTAGTTTCTGAGTAAGAGGGATATGAACATTGCAGTGGTACAGAAGAATTTTATTCCCCGGCATATAGGGTGCACTTGCACTGGGCAGTGAAGAGGTTAACAGATTTTCTAAAACTTGTAAGTGCACAAATCTCGGCATACATAACGCTTAACTGTATGTAAAAATAAAGAAGTCTGTTTCATCACTAGCCACTTCACTAGTGCTATGCTGGGACTCAGAGAGAGGGAGGGAGAGGGAGGGAGGGAGGGAGGGGGAGAGAGAGAGAGAGAGAGAGAGAGAGAGAGAGAGAAGAGAGAGAGAGAGAGAGAGAGAGAGAGAGAGAGAGAGAGAGAGAGAGAGCGAGAGAGGGGGGGGAGGGAGAAGGAGAGAAACAGACAGACAGACAGAGACAGAGGACAGAGAGACAAAGACACAGAGAGGGAGAGATCGAGTCAGAGTCACACAGAGAGAAACAGACAGAAAGACAAGAGACAAAGAGGGGAGGGGGAGTCTGTGAGTGTGAGAGAGGGTATTGTGTGCATGTTTGTGTGTGTGTGTGTGTGTGCACGCGCCTGCAAGCACGTTTGTGTTTTCCCTGAGAGTGGGAGTGGCGCCTGGGAAGGAGAACCAGTGACAAACACCTGTCCTGAAAACAAGAGATCTCACGTTCAAATCCTACCCATGCTGGGCGTTATCCACTGAAGTATGTGCGCTGGCCTGGATGCTAGTCTTACAGGTTAAGACAACACAGGAGCCTGTGTGCAGCATGCACATGTATGTACATGTATAGCACACAATAAGAAACCATGCACAAGAGTGTTGCCCTAGACAAAGTGGGAAAACAAAAGATACAGAGAACACACACATTCACACACAGACAGCAATAGTTCTTTTTTTAAAAGGGTAGCACTGCAATATGGCAACCTGCTCTTTCTGGGAAAAACAGCCCAAACTTCATCAAGTTCATGTCAATCAGAAAAATGCCATACAATACATGACACAATACAGTCGAGTAATGTTTGTAGTCCTGCCAATGTGATAGAACAATACATCATTCATCATCACTATTAGCCCCATGACCTAAGTGGCTGTTGTGGGAGGAGGGGGGCATGGCTGAAAAGATGGGGGACACTTTGGTTAACAAGTTTTCTCCAGGCTGGTCTGTCTTCAGCCTTTCATAGGAACACAGCCGGTCCAGTCTTTGATCCCCTGTATCCAGTTCTTCCTCTATCTGCCCCTACATCTTCCTCCATCAAGTGTGCCCTGCAGGATAGTCTTGGCAAGAGAGCTGTGATGCGTGACATTACAAAACACTGAAATACAATATAATACAACACAATATAATACTACCCACACACAAAAATGCAAAGTCTCCTTACCTTTCTACACTTTGTTTCAACAATGTTCTTGGAGTACAGCAGCGGTAATCCAAAACCATCCTCCAAAATACCGTCCATGAAGGCAATGCAGTGATCAAACTTCCCCACAAGATCTCTCACATCCCCCACTTCACGAGACAACCTCTTGGCTGCCGCATCAGTGAATGAATGAAGAGAACTCAACACACCCCACACAGCACCTCTCACTGCTTTCACAATAGTTTCCGCTTGTCGTAAGATGTCCTGCTGAAGTTCACTTTTCTCCCGCTTGACTTTGCTCAGCCGGTCCTCTATCTCTGTCTGGTATCGCTTCATGGTTTCCCGTCTGTCCTTCATCAGTGATAGGCTGCCTGTCAGCTTGGCTTTGTATGACTCTGCCGCTTCTTGAAGAAACTGGTACCTGGGAACAAGACACTTTTCCGTTACATCAGCAAACACTGCATTATCGTTATCAGTGAGCACTTTGATTTATTTATGATGACAGCCTGGCCAACAGCCAGGGCCATGAATTATCAGGGCTGGAGAAAGGAAGGATGATGGCAACTCGTAACTGAAGAGCTGACCAAGCAGGAAAAGATAAATTACATTTCAAAATATGACACATTTATGACTTGTAAATGAACTTCATTTTGCTGTTTGACTTGTTGACTTGGGGGCAGAATAGAAGGGAGGGACTTACGTTTGACTGATAAAGGAGACAAAGTTAATATATATATATATATATGGTCAGATTTTGTCAGGAAAAAATATGGTCTGGGAAAATTCCATAGGAAATCATAGATTCATAACAAAGAAAGCGTTTGAAAAATAAGTTTATAGATCTGCGTGATAGTCAACCAAACACCAACTTTCATTACAATTTGAACCTTTTCAGTGAATTAGTCTTACTGATCCTAATGCAGACCTGTGATAATGTAGGCAGTAGCGAACATAAAAGAATTTTGTACCCCTAAAACATGTACATGGTACAAGTGCACACATGCTCACACCTACACACACACATACATCTCACACCATCCACCCACCATATACCTCACAGAGAGACAGACAGACATGCATTCATGCACACACACACATACCCCTCAAATCCTCCCACTCACCCACCTCCACACATCCATCACCCTCACACACCCCCATCCACCACCCACTTATCCATGGACCCACCCCACCCCACCCACATCCCCACCCTTCACACCTACCCATAAACACCACCACGCTTACACAATCACCCCACCTCCCCCTATAACCACCCCCTACATTCACCACCCCCTTGCCCACTCCATCCATCCACCCACACAGACAGTGTAGCCACCACTTAACATGCAGCTTACTTGTGTTCCTGATGCTGCAACAGCTGGCAGTCCCGACAGGTGAGAACTTCACACCTCTCACAGAACAGTGTCAGCTTCTCCTTGGGATGCACACGGCACATCATGCTCACTTCTGTCGGCCCTGAACTGCTGCCTGGAAAAAAAACACCCACAAAGTTCACAGTATTAGCACTATGTCTAGAAAGTCACTATTTTTCTACATCTTGTGGTTCTTTACTAAACAGTCCAGCAGGACAGCCAGTGTGATCAAAAACACTTTAGATCAATCCAAGACAAATGAACGCATACAGCTATCACTCAAGACTGACAAGATATTGTCAATGTGTTGGAATCAATAAATGAGGAGAAAAAGAGAAAGACAAACGCATGGCCTTGTTTTATATTGTTCTTAGCAGTAAAAGAAATTTAAAATTAAAAAATATTTAAAACAACAACAAAAACCACTCCATTGAACGATTCTATAAACTAAAGCGTGTTTTTATATGTATCTTGATGTGAATACACATGATACATAAATTCTCTGCGTCTATGTTCATCTGACACTATCTTGATACAACAAGTATTACATTGCGTCCTTCAATCTCGCTGGAATAACTATTTAAAAATGCATGACTCATGCAATGACCAAATTCAATAACTTATCAAAACTGTATCCACAATACTAATAAACTCACTGACTTAAAAACTCTTGCTGAATTTCCTCTTATGATAAATTCTCTAATTTCACAAATATTTTTTAAATAATGGTGCATAATGTTCACAATTTCACATTTTCTTCACAATTTCTTAAAAAATAATGGTTGTTAATATAAAAATGTTAATGTTTTTCATTGCATGACAGGGGAAGATCAAAAAGATAGAAAATAGATTTATCTGAGCATACCGAGAGTGAACATTTAAACAGTAAATGATTCACAGCAGCAATCATGTATAGGTCCACATGAAATGGTGTTTATGAAGAAATGTGGTCTGATCATAATGCAACACAACAGCACTGCCCATCTCCTGAAAGGGCCAGACATTTTTTTTACTTTAAAGACTAGCCCAATGTCATAGAATACAAATTATACAAATGTGGGTTAACAGCAATGGAAAAAAATTATAATATTACTTAGATTCAAACTTTTTTCAAATATACTATGTTCTTATTAAAATATGCAAAGTACGTGAAATAATCACAACAGGGGGAACAAATTACAATCTTATTTACATTTTTGCATATGTTATTGTGCAAACTGCACATTTTTATGCACTTTTCTTTTTTTTAAAAGACTTGCTTGTTTGGTCTCAGCAGCATCCTGGTGACGCCCATGCATTCTTTGCTCACCAGCATTTTTCACCCACATAAAATACACACAACAGACACCAGTTATGACGTCACAGTGAAAATTCAATATTCAACACGCCTGTCGTTTGCTGTCAGAGCAAGTCAGTGGAAGAAGTATATATATGCCCACACAGCAGCAGATGTTTGCCATATGGGATGAGTGATAACACAGCTGTGAAACCTAGCAAAACATCAAGATTTTTCTTTTCAAAGAGGGCAGGACTGTTTCTATTGTGCTCGCCATTTAAAAAAACAACACACACACACAAAAAGACAGATGAAAGACAAAACAACTGGGTTATATTGTGTGCCGCTGGGTTATAATGTGTGTTATAATGTGTGCCACTGGGTTATAATGTGTGCCGCTGGGTTATAATGTGTTACATTGTGTGCCGCTGGGTTATATTGTGTGCCGCTGGGTTATAATGTGTTATAATGTGTGCCGCTGGGTTATAATGTGTGCCGCTGGGTTATAATGTGGGTTATATTGTGTGCCGCTGGGTTATAATGTGTGCCGCTGGGTTATAATGTGTGTTATAATGTGTGCCGCTGGGTTATAATGTGTACCGCTGGGTTATAATGTGTGGTATGTGTGCCGCTGGGTTGTAATGTGTGTTATGTGTGCCGCTGGGTTATAATGTGTGCCGCTGGGTTATGTGTGCCGCTGGGTTATAATGTGTGTTATATTGTGTGCCACTGGGTTATAATGTGAGTTATGTGTGCCGCTGGGCTATATTGTGTTATAATGTGTGCCGCTGGGTTATAATGTGTGCTATATTGTGTGCCGCTGGGTTATAATGTGTGTTATATTGTGTGCCGCTGGGTTATAATGTGTGTTATATTGTGTGCCGCTGGGTTATAATGTGTGTTATAATGTGTGGCACTGGGTTATAATGTGTGTTATATTGTGTGCCGCTGGGTTATAATGTGTGTTATATTGTGTGCCGCTGGGTTATAATGTGTGTTATATTGTGTGCCGCTGGGTTATAATGTGTGTTATAATGTGTGCCGCTGGGTTATAATGTGTTAATATTGTGTGCCGCTGGGTTAATATAATGTGTGCCGCTGGGTTATGTGTGTTATATTGTGTGCCGCTGGGTTATAATGTGTGTTATATTGTGTGCCGCTGGGTTATGTGTGTTATATTGTGTGCCGCTGGGTTGTGTTATAATGTGTGTTATATTGTGTGCTGCTGGGTTATAATGTGTGCCGCTGGGTTATAATGTGTGTTATATTGTGTGCCACTGGGTTATAATGTGTGTTATATTGCGTGCCGCTGGGTTATAATGTGTGTTATATTGCGTGCCGCTGGGTTATAATGTGTGTTATATTGTGTGCCGCTGGGTTATAATGTGTGTTATATTGCGTGCCGCTGGGTTATAATGTGTGCCGCTGGGTTATAATGTGTGTTATATTGTGTGCCGCTGGGTTATAATGTGTGTTACATTGCATGCCGCTGGGTTATAATGTGGGATATATTGTGTGCCGCTGGGTTATAATGTGTGCCGCTGGGTTATAATGTAAGCCGCTGGGTTATAATGTGTGCCGCTGGGTTATAATGTGTGCCGCTGGGTTATTTTAACTTAAGTGCCACTGGGTTATAATCAATGTGTGCCACAATTTCTAAGTTAGTTACTTAGTGCTCAGCTTTGCAGACAAGTGAAGACAACTGAACTGAAACAAGTCACATGGCGTCGCTGTCAGTGACCCTCCTCTGCTTGACAAATTAGGCACATAGATTTGTGTGTGTGTGAAAAGTCTGAAACTAGTGAAACAAAACACCTGTAATACATGACATAGCAATATATACAGACCATATTAAAGAAAAACCCTGTACATGACAATAAAAGCACACTCAACAGCTTAGACTGTTCTAGAAACTAAGTACAGGTGCATTCTGCTATGGATGTCAAACTTGACGCTATAGCCTCTTGTTCACTATTAATCTGGTGAGTGGTGACTAAAACCACTAAAGCAATATGTTGATCAACTACCATATATATGTATAGTAATATATACTTCCTGATATGCCGCAGCCATTCAAATGCTTCCACCTGATGATGCAATAATCTACATGATGCCTAATCAATGATAACACACTGTAGAACGTATCCTACTACCTCACAGTATTCAAATTATGAATACTTGCAATCTTCTAACATAGCTGGCAAAACTGCATCCAGTAAAAAAGTAACACAAGTTTTTAATTATCATTATGTGATGGTGTGGTAAGTAGATTACCTCCCATCTGATCAGTGACGTGTTACTATTTTGGGACACACCTGCAAATTGTGCAGCGCTCTGCTTCCTTGGGTGGTGGTTGAAAACTTCCCATTGCATACACTTTGCCTTTGGGTAAAATGCAATATTTATGTAGCCTCTTTCTTAGAGGCCATATCCTAACTGTGGTGGCAGATCAAATATCTCCACTCTGTTACAAATTGGCCCTGCAAGCAGGATATTGAAAGAACTTGGGAGTCTACTGGCTGGAGCATCAAATACGCTAGTCAGTGGCTCATGATTGTACCTTGGGACACAGTACAGTTGATAGAGTGGATGTGATGGTGTGGTAAGTAAATTACCTCCCATTTGATCAGAGTGACGTGTTACTATTTTCGGACACACCTGCAAGTTGTGCAGTGCTCCATTTTGTTGGATAGTAATTGAAAGCCATCCATTACATGCACTTTGCCTACACAGTGAAATGTAGTATTTATGCAGCCTCTTCATAGAGGTCACATCCTAACTGTGAAACTGTACCTGGGACTTGTGCAGAGATGAGACATCAAATATGTCCACTGTGTCAAAGGTGGGATTAAATACCTGTGTGATTGTGCAGAGAAGTGACATTAAAAATGTCAACTCTGTTACAATTGGTAGTCACAGATTGGTGGGTGATAATTGGTGGCTACTGGCTTAAGCAAATATGCTGGTCGGGTAGAAAACCTCAGGACAAGGTACAGTTGAGCGGGGGTGGATGTGATAGTGCGGTAATTTGATTACCTCCCATGTGATCAGTGAACAATTTTGGGACACACCTGCAAATTGTGCAGCACTCTGTTCCCTTGGGTGGTAGTTGAACGCTGTCCATTGCATGCACTTCGCCTACACGGTGAAATGTAGAACTTATGCAGCAGCCTCTTTATAGAGGCCACATCCTAACTGTGAGACTGTGCCTTGTACCCAAGGTTTGTGCAGAGAAGGGACATCAATTGTGTCTACTCTGTTACATTTTTTTTTTTTAAGTCTCAGACGCATGAATCAATACCAAGCATGAATCAATACCAAGAACGGAATAAAGCTCAACAAGAGTGCTCTAGATACTGTGTGTTGTATTAACCTAAGTGATCCTGTTAACTGTAAGTGTAAAAAGCAAAGAAGTGAACTCAAAAGTGCCAGAAAGTGTACCAGTGACATTACTGAATACACAGACTCTTGAGAGAATAAGGCAGGCGAAGTTCCAAAGAGACACTGCATGCTGGGCAGGCAAGAGAGGAAGTAGGTTCATACAAGCTCAAGTACGTCTTTGCAGTATGTATTGATCAACCAATTTTGTTTAAACAAACACAAACCATAACAACACTCGGAGTCCACTAGACTGCCTTACCCTGGAAATTTTCCGGGGCTTAACGACGAATAACGTGCACCCTATACGCCTATAACCCGGAAAATTTCCGGGCTGTCAAACCGAAGTAAACAAGCCAGCTTCCTTGACTACAGTTAAAGGGAAAGAACTCCAAAATTAGTGGAGATCACTCTCCTGTTGCTTGGCAACATCTAGCTGCAAAAAAGTGGCAAAAACGATCGCTTTTTAGCTCGTATTTTGTTTTTATGCATGACTGCTTAGGCAGTTCCTGTTCAAAATAGCTGACACTTATTGTTGTTGAAGGTATCAATAACTTTACACAGCGGAAAAAGTGGCAAATAAAACTTAAGATTTACCTGACAGTAATGAAAACGATCGTGTATGATTCAGGAGATCGTGCATTAAAAAAAAAAGAGATTTGGACGTTATTGAGATGGGGGGTACTCAGAATGAAAGTGGTGATGAGGAAAGTGTTGTTGTTTTTTTACATTTTAAATATATTTTTGCATTGAAATATCATGCTAACTAATTTGACCTTGCCTCGAAGTAATCTACAATATATATATACTGTCATTGGGTAGACTATCAGGATTATTCATGTAGTCATTTATGAGTAAGAGGGATATGAGCATAGCAAGTGGTACATGTATATGAATTTTATTCCCTGGCATATAGGCTGCACTTGCACTGGGCAGTTAAGAGGTTAATATTAATTACAAACACTTAAATTGAAAATAACACTGTAACAACAAAATCTTAAAAAGCAAACACAGCATGTACTTGTAATCATAAATGAGGAATCATCAAAATTTATGGGGGAAAAAACCCTTTATTATACTGAATTACAGTTAACATCCAATACTGATATCATGGCAGTGTGTGCAGTGTATCAAAGCTCCACTCATCGTGAGGCTATAAAGTTATCACAATCAGCTCTAAAAAAGACTGTGATGATGAAATCACCGAAGGTTGTAGTCACAGAAGACTCACTCACTCACTCACTCACTCACTCACTCACTCCTCTCTCTCTCTCTCTCTCTCTCTCTCTCTCTCTCTCTCTCTCTCTCTCTCTCTCTCTCTCTCTCTCTCTCTCTCTCCTCTCTCTCTCTCTCTCTCTCTCTCTCTCTCTCTCTCTCACGTAAACATTAGGACTGAATCATCAACCCATCTTTAATGCACTAGACAAAAACAGTGTCTGCATCCCATCAACAGGTTCTGAGAAAATATTTTGTTTTCTCCTGTTCTTCAGCTAGAGCACTGAGGTTCAGCAAAGGTGAGTTTTTGTATCAAACATGCAACCACTTTCAACCCCCATTAGGGTAGCCACATTCCAACTCTGGGGATAAACAGTTCATTACAAAGAGTCAAAGAGGGGTTTGAAGACTGTCAGTATATACAGGTCTCCAAGTTCTAAACCAACAATATCATAATCACTCAAAAGAAACAATTGTGTACCGGTGGGAACAGATGACAGAATTGACAAAACCGCATACACACGGGGACTGGATGTAAAAAAGCACACAAGTGCTTATTCCATTATCCTTGATACAAAAGAATTTTTTTTTTTAAGTGAATTGCGAATGTGTGTGTGTTGTTGTTGTCTTCAATTTAACGTCTGTTCACTCTGAGTGATATTAGACGATGTGTGTGTATGTGTGTGTGCATGTGTGCATGTACTGCTCCATTATTCTAGGATTCAATTTTTGTCAGCAGTTATTATTGATGGAGCAGTACATGCACACACACACAAGATTTATATGCGTGCGTCCGCAAGATTTATATGCGTGCGTCCGCACATGGGACCTCGGTTTATAGTCTCATCCAAAGGACTTTTTTGGAGAGTGGAGTCATTAATGCGATAAGAGAGAGAACTGATGAAGTCTGTGTCAGGACAGCTCAACGATAATTGACAATCCTTCCAATTCAGATACATGTTGGCCATCAGTAGCTGACACACCCAGAAACACTGAACATTTAGACCATACCATAGCCAACACTTCCACTGCTCCATTTCTCTCTAATTAACTGATTATGGACTGGATTTATGGACTTCCATGTTATTAAGTAGTAATGTCCCTACAATTTTGGATTTTTTCAAAAACTAGGGAACTTAAGAAAATGATAATTTGGTATACGTGCTATTACTAAACTCAGAGATTGGTGACATTCTTAAACAACTGCCATAATACACTTCAGTATGTGCACAGTGTTTAGTATTTAAGGGCATACATAATAGTAATACATGTGTAACCAACTTACTTTTGTTTGTCAGGGCTTCCTCCAAAGAGGTCAGCTGATGATCCTTGGTCATGCGGACACGCTTGTGAGCATTGACGCAGTCCGCACAGAGCCAGTCATCACACTGCAGACAGTAAGAGGTGGCAGGATTGGATTCACAACCTGTGCACTTCTGGTCTGACCCTTCACCGGCCTCAGACGTGGCCGCTTGTTTCCGAATGAAGACGTTATCAATGAGGTTCTCCAGGTTGAAGGGCTCTCTGCATACTGGGCACTCTGTCAGTACAAAAATGAAAATTCATTTTAAAAAAAGAAATTATATTGAAAAGTATCATGTACTTCTCGGTTTGAAAAAGATTAATGCATCCTATATATATATGTATAATACAATACAATACTTAAGGGCTAAATTTCTGCTAGGGCTGTTATGGCATGAAAATGAATTTTAAAGAAAACATTTCAATTTAAACTGAGGACACAATGCTCTTAAACTAAAATCTATAGGCCTTCTTCTTTGTCAAACACTCAGTCAGACACTTTGGTCTGTCATGATATGAGCAAAAATTTAATGCACAGCCATTAACTTAAGTGCCTGACTAGAGCCTAATACAACTGATTGCGTCACTCCACGATGGCATGCAGGCGAGAGTACAGGAAAATACTGACATGTCGGATCCATTTCCTGTGGTAAATGGAGTGACGCATGGCTGCGTCCTGGCACCCACACTGTTCTCTATTCTCTTCTCTCAGTCTCTGCCATGCTGATCGACGCCTTCCAAGACTGTGACAGGGGCATCTACATTCAGTTTCGCACTGATGGCAAACTTTTCAACTTGCGGCACCTCCATGCTAGATCCAGGGTGTCTGAGGCACTGTTGAGAGTTCCTCTTCGCTGATGATTGCGCACTTGCCGAACACACCCAACCCATGAGGACATACAGTTCATTATGGACCAGTTCTCTACTTCCTGCAGGCGCTTTAGGCTCACCATCAGCCTCAGCAAGACCGAGTCCATGTACCAACCAGCTTTTTCACAGAACGCCAGTGCCTTCCCCCCACCTGCAGTTAAGATCGATGACACAGAGATCAGGTCAGTCGACAAGTTTTGCTACCTGGGCAGCTCCCTCTGCAGCAATGGAACCCTTGATGCAGAAGTTACAGTGCGCATCGCCAAGGCCAGTTCTGCCTTCGGCAGACTCAACAACAGGCTGTGGAACAACAAAGGCATCAGGCTCAGCACCAAAATCAAAACTTAGAGCTGTTGTGCTGATCACCTTGTTGTACCGCTGTGAAACATGGACGACGTACTGCCGTCACATTCAACAGCTTGAGCAGTTTCACCAGAGATGCCTGCGAAAGATCCTCAGAATGAAATGGCAAGACAGGGTTTCCAACCTCCAGGTCCTAGAGAAGAGCAGCCTGCCCAGCTGATCAAGTACCAGCTATGCTGGACAGGACACATTGTCCGAATGACAGAAAGCAGGATACCAAGGATGTTATTGTATGGCCAGCTGAAGGAAGGCCTCTGAAAACTTGGAAGACCCTACAAGCGCTTCAAGGACACCTTGAAGACAAACCTTAAAGCCTGTGACATAGACATCACTACCTGGGAAACTGATGCCCTTGATCGTTCTCGCTGGAGGATGCTGTGCTCCAGTGGCATAAAGACGTTTGAAAACAAGAGAACGCTGACCATTAAGGAGAAGCGTGAGCGAAGGAAGCAGGGCTCAACTTCTGGAGACATTTTCCCTTGCAACACCTGTGGGAAGTGCTGTGCATCCAGAATCGGCCTTTTCTCCCATATGAGGATACATTCTGACAGATAAGCCTGCCTGCCTACTCATCCGTCGATCCGACGGGAGACTCCATCATCAGTCTGGTAGTCAGGCCAAGCACATCTCATTTCAGTATGAAAGAAAATTGTTGTCTTTTGCTGTTTTGGTCTTTCGGGAATAAAAAGGCAGGAGAATGGATCAAGAAGGCAGAACACTGACGAGAACAAGGTGATTGGAATAAAAGGAACAAAACAGAAACATAGAGAGGGATAGAAAAGCACAGAATTTCCAAGTTCAGTAATTGATCTAAACCTTGGCAATACTGACACTGACACAGTGACAGGCCCCTGGCATCCCCACTGGGGAAGAAAATTTACTAGAATATTACATAAATAAAAAAGATTATTACAAATGATTAGGTCTAGGCATACTTTGATACAAGTTTATACATCAGTATGATTATGACTATGTGCTTCACTACTACTAAAACATTGCACAGATGCTAGCATCACTCTGAATCAATGTTAATGTGTTAAGATTTGTCACAATTACTTAAACTTTAAAGTCAAACATATCTTGAAGATCAGCAGCCTAACAAGCTGACATCAGTAATTGCATGCACAATAACAAGATAGATAAGTAGTGGAATACATTTAATAAGGATTTATACAGTTTTTCATAGCACTGACCAAACAGTAAGTAAGGAGTAACACAATATAATATAAATTCTAAATATCTATACATTTTCTCAAAAACTGAAAAAGTAAAACCATATGGCATATTGCAACTTCTTTTGTATACATGTACACAGTTTATTTTTCAAATGCAATGATTGCACAGACTTTACTGGAAACATTATCATGACTTAGTTGAAGTTTCTGTAGGCCTATACAGTATACTACAGTTAATTTTTACTCACTGCAACTGGGCAACACCTGTGTAAAAAGAAAAGTTCTGTAGAAGCATCACAGTTCACACTGAATTCTGTGACAGTGCCAGGAGTGCATGCACTGCATGTGTTCAATTTCATTTTAGTCTCTTCACTAAATGTGATATTAGACACAAAAAGCTAAGGGGTGAGGGAATGTAGGGATCTGGGAGTTGGTTAGTGGGGTAATTTACTAAATCTACAATAAACAAAAGTTCTAAAGTTTAGTAACTCTTATTCTTAAGTACAGAACAGTAAAACCACAATTTATAAAAGTAACACTAGTAACAGAGTCTAACCAATAAACAATAAAACGATAATATTAATATTTCTAAACTATAACCAACAAGAGAAAATATAGTCCACAGGAAGATAAGTGTCTTTAGAGTCCATAATAATCATGATAATGAACCAACTGGACTGTGCAATAACGATTGGAAAAAACAAAATGTATCTCAGTAGAAGATCACTGAATCAGTGAATGTTGTCGATGACATTTGATGCGGTAAGAACAGGTATGCAGCTTTTTAGCATGCTGATTGCATGTGTGTGTGTGTGTACATGCGCGTATTATAAAATGTATGCACACAAAACAGACAGACACAGAGAGAGAGAGAGTGTGTGTCATATGGCAATATGCGCTGAGACAAGTGTGTGCATACACTGATACAGTGTACATCAAGTGTGTATTATTAATTTATATTATAATATACATGTGTGGTTGACTAAAGTGTGTGTGTGTGCATGCATGCGCCATGTGGACAGACAGACTGACTGAGAGACAGAGAGAATGGGTGATGTGCAAGTGCTGAGACAAATGAGCACTCACATATCATATACATGATACATGTACATGCATATACAGTGTACATCACAAGTATGCATGTCTGGTCTAAGAATGTGCATGTGATATTTATATGCACAAATCCATGCATGCAGAAAGTGGGGACACTGTGTCAGTGTGTGTGATACATGCACTGTGAGAGAAACTCAGAAAGAGCATGTATGTGTGTATTGTCTGTGCATTAGTATTTAAGTACTTACAATGACACAATGCATTTTTATAAAGTGATGAGCAATGTATACTAGATATTATATACATACATGATCAGATATGTATGCAAGGCCAAGGGGGAAGGGGGGGGGGGGGGGGGGGGGGGGGGGGGGGGGGGGGGAACAAATGCAATTGTCTTTGGATAGGATGAAGCAAAGCACAGCAAACAAATAAAAAGAGAAAAAAGTTTGTGTGTATCAATTATCATTGTTTGAGTGTGTGTGTGTGCATGTGTGGATGTGTGTGTGTGTGTGTTTTGAGGCACACCTATGACAGAGTGTGTGTGTGTGTGTGTGTGTGTGTGTGTGTGTGTCACTGACTGTGTGTGTGCAAGTTGTGTGAACACATGTGTGTGTGTTTGTGTATGTGTGTGTGTCTTAGTAGGCACACCTATGATAAAGTGTGTGTGTGTGTGTGTGTGTGTGTGTGTGTGTGTGTGTGTGTGTGTGTGTGTGTGTGTGTGTGTGTGTGTGGTGTGTGTGTGTGGTGTGTGTGTGTGTGTGTGTGTGTGTGTGTGTGTGTGCTGTGCACGTGATCTACTAGGTCTACACAGTATACATACATGTGTATGTGTTTACTCACTATATACTGGTGTGTGTGTGTGTGTTTGTATCAATGTATGTGGTGTATTTCATACAATGTGAGAATAACTCTGTGTGTGTACACGTGTGCGCACATGGATACATATATATATAATACATGTACACATGTATGTATCATATATAGGTCCTATATGAATGAATGAATGAATGAATGAATGTGTGTGTGTGTGTGTGTGTGTGTGTATGTGTGTGTGTATGTGTGTGTGTCTTAGTAGGCACACCTATGAGTATGACAGTGTGTGTGTGTTTTATTTTTATTTTATTTTATTTTATTCTTTTAATTGAGGATAATGGAATAAGCACTTATGTGCTTTGTTACATCCAGTCCCCGTGTGTATGCAGTTTTGTCAATTCTGTCATCTGTTCCCACCAGCACACAATGGCCTACTCTTACGAAAAGCAGAACAGGATTTAAAGTGTGGCAAGATGTTCTGCATGAGTTCTCACACCGAAGGACTTTTGGGGAGAGTGGAGTCTGCACTGGTGTTAACTCCAGGGGAAAACATCCCCTTGAACGGGAATCGAACCCGGGTCGTCAGATTGTGCACGCATGGGTGTGATCTACTAGGTCTACACAGTATACATGTGTATACTCACTATACAGTATACTGGCATGTGTGTTTGTGTGTGGTGGTGTATTTCATACAATGTGACAGTAACTCTGTGTGTATGCATGTAGGCACACATGAGTGAAAGTGAATTGAGTGCTTGTGTGTGTTTGATACTGATACTCTGTGTGTGTGTGTCTGTGTGTGTTGCATTGTGTGTGTTGCATTGTGTGTGTTGCATTGTGTGTGTTGCATTGTATGTGTTGCACTGTGTGTGTGTATGTAGTTTCTAAATTTATATTTTATGAATACCCTGCCACCAGCCTGTCATGAAAATCTGGACTGAAATAAGTGCTATAGAACCAATTAAAAGACATAAAATAAATGACTTCACTTCACTTACCAGTAAGTGGTACTGGAGTTGGGGGTGGTGGTTCCTGCTCCACCCCTTCCTCTGCCACCTCCATACTTTCCTCCTGACTGGTATTGACCTTGTCCTCAACTGGTGGCTTTTCAACATGATTTTCTGGTTGATTTTCAATAGATGACTCTGGCACTGTCTCTTGGCTGTCTTGCATGGCCTCTGGTACTGAAGGCTGAACATCTTTGTCATTGTTGGCAAGATTGTCATCAACACTCTCATCTTGTGCAATGGCTTCTGTGTGGTCACTTGTTTCAGCTGCAGTATCTTCCTTTTCTTTTGTTTCCTGTACTTTTTCTTCGTTTTCTTTTTCTTCTTTATCCTCTCCTGATGTCGTTTCGGCACCACGGTCGGCTGTGTTAGGTGTAATGGAATTTTCCGATGGCGTTGCTTCTTCCGATGATGCTTCTTTCACGTGCTCTTCCTTTTCGCTATCTGTTGTTTCGGTAACTGGGGGATTTTCGTCTTTCCTTTCCTGATCGGGTTTTTCTGGTAGCTCCTTGTCTTGCTCTGGTTCAGGCAAGTCTGATTCTCGGGAGTTTTTGCTGCTGGCTCATTTTCTTCCGTCGATTCATTGTCTTTTCCTTCGGTTACACTAGATCTACCTGTTTTGTCGCACGACTGGGACTGGTCATCGGCGTCTAATTTTGCAGTTTCTACTTGTTCTTGGTCTCTGCGTTCTTCTGGTTTTGAAGAATCGTCTTCGTTTTCTTTCTCTGTGTTTTCTGACTCGTCGTTCTTTATATTTTCAGCGATTTCAAGCTGTTTCTGTTCTTTTTCTTCTTTCATTCGTCGTATTTTTTCGGCTACGTCTGTCCGTCCGAAAATGCAGTCTTCGCACATGGTATGCAAACATGGCAAAAGTTTCGACGATTTTTCGGGTGTAGAAAGACTGCACTTGCATTTCAAACACCGACTCAATATTTCCGCCATCGTTTTACCATCCAGTGGAAAATTGACACTGATCAACACAACAAAACGCAAAATACAAGTCCAAACTTTTTTGCACAGTGCTGGCGCGGTGTCCTGACACAGCTTGATTTGTATCCCTTGAATGGCCAAGGTGAAGGTCGATCGTTCATTCTCAGCCTGCGTGATGTGGTTGCTTCGCTGTTCACACGCACTGCCTCTCTGACGAAGCCAAGTGAGTTTCAGCACTGGTGATAGGCTGGTTTTGTTCAGGTGAAACCGGTTCGAACTGGTTTCAGCCGGTTTGGACCAGTTTGTAACATGTGTAACAGGAAACATGGGATAATTTAAACAGGATAAATATCTCCATATACGGGCAGTCGTTATCTCAGCTTATCTTCTGAACAAAGGAATCTGTTACCGGAACTTAGGATTGCATGGTTGTGGGATTGGCCTGTTACACTGTACAGTTATCAGATCAGTACCTTATCAGATCAGTATCAGGGACAGTGTGCACTTTTATCAGAAGATAATATTCCCTCTGATTAATGTAGATAAAATAACATAAATTGAATTTGCTAATAGGCCAGACTAGGGAGAGAGGGTTCTGTTCTATCTGAGCAGATGTGTATATGAGAATAATTATATCAAAAGCCAGCTCCATATATATCATGATAGCATGATCTTTTAATGTGTCCAAGGAGGTGTGATTTAAATCAGGTAAACAGGATATTACAGCTGGTATGCAGGTTGCTTGAATAAATATGAGTTTTGTTTTGATTTGCATTGGGGTTCTTTTCTCGCCCACCAGTGAAAACTTAGCCCTCTTTCCCTGCACAAACAAATTTTGCTTGTCACTACTGGTTTGCCCCCTTCTCCTCCTGTAGCCCCCTCTCCTCTCCCCCTCCCTGTTCCTCTCACTATACCGACAATCGTTGGCGGGCTGCCAAAGCACTCCTCGTCTTCACTGTCGGCAATCTATGCCATGTGTCAAGGTCGAAGCGTGATGGAAAATTCCACGCTGCGTCATCGACTGCGGGGTTCTCACACGCCAGTCCACGGGCCGGTAATGTTTGCAGGCCGTCATAAATCTTTTGTTGGCAGACTGCGTTCCCAAGGGCGAATGGTTTATGTGGTTACCAGCTGCGAGGCCAGGGCCGCAGTGGAAAATTACTGGCCTCTTTGTGTTACTATGTGTGAGAGGGGTAGGGAAAAGAAGAAGAAAAAAAGGCTACGCCCTCTAGTGGGCCTGTCATTTATCATCGGTTTTTTTGTGTGTTGATAAGTGGGGGGTTTGGTGTAAAGCCTTTGCAAGCCTTTGAAAAGGGGTTCATTAGGGTCTAGAAGAGGTTTAGTTTTTGAAGAGTGAAAAGTTTTAACATTGGAGGACAAGTCCACAGATGCATGTGAAATTGGATGAGTTCTATGTATGCACATATGGGTGCATTTAAATGTGCTCTCTCTCTCTCTCTCTCTCTCTCTCTCTCTCTCTCTCTCTCTCTCTCTCTCTCTCTCTCTCTCTCTCTCTCACACACACACACACACACACACACACACGCACACATTTCCAGGCATCATTCTTAATTTAAAGGGGGAAATGGTTTACTCTCTTAAGTAATAATTACATGATGTTTTTAAAAAATGTGACAAAAAATTGAAAATCAAATGGGTTAAAATGTTGGGAGAGGCGGGGAAATTGTAACATGGAAGGTTAAACATGTCTAATTCACCAGTGTGTCAACTGGAAGGGGAGGGGGACGAGATGCTTATGTAGGGGGTGTGACTGAAGCTTAATTAATAAACTGGCCAGGGACAGTCTCTACTTCCCTCATTAATCGAATGTCTCAGTCATCAGTGCATTTATCACCTCCCAGCAATGATGGTAAACCCAATCCGATTAACAACATGGCTCAAGTGATCTTCACTGGAGGCAAGTAGAACATTATACATACCTCCCATAGATCTCTACTCAGTAACCCCAAGCCAGCACTGCTCATCAGAAAGGGCAAGTTGAAACTGGAATAGTGCCAATTTTCATTCCAATTGGGTCTGTCAAAAGGTTACAACTGTAAATGTCACAGCTGCAGGGTATTGCACCAGCCTGAAAGCCGATGACGTCACTACGGTGCTGAGTTGCCAGCTGCCAGCTTGACTGTGACAACAGTTGGCGATTGCTGCTGTAGCCCACGTCAGAGTGTGTGTAGTTCCTATCAAAACAAGCAGTTCAATGCTATTCTCATGAAGAAGTGGGACTGCTGACGTGAAATGTTATATGCTTTAATTTTTAACAAATTAATGATTTTAAAAACAAGCAGTTATATAGGTTGTCTTATAAAGAAGTGGGACTGCTGACATGAAATGTATACTTTCTAGAAAATCAATGTTTAAACAACCGTTGAATACGTTGTCTTATGAAGTAGTGAGACTAGACACTGAAGAAAAGCTGTAAGAAACGTAGGCCTACTGATAGTAATGTGCCCACGGCGGACGCTATAGCCCAGTAATTAAGACAGTTCAACTTCAATCCCAGGGGTACATGAAGTCGTGGGTTCGAATCTCAGCGTTGTCTGGTGAATTAAAGGTGGGGATTTCTACGATTGTCCAGGCCAATTTCAAGTGAGACCTGCCAATGCCTTAATTCTTTTCGTGTATGTAGGCATACACATACAATTATGCTCGTTAAAGATCTTGCAATTCATGCCAGCGTTCAGTGGGTTACAGAAACACGAACACACCCAGCATACATTCCCAAAGTCGGAATACGGCTACCTGCATGGTGGGCAAAAACGGTCGCATGTATATCCAAAATCTGACCATTGGTGAACGTGCCTATATTGGTTGTTTAAAAATAAAACTAAAAACATTCAAGCAAAACAGCACCACGGCAACACATGAAGCAGTGTTCAACAAGCATGTGCTTATACAAAGAACTCAAGAAAACAGGTATGAAAATTTAGGCTGCAGCTGAACAATATCCCATAGGCCTATATGGGAAACAAAAGGTAACAAAATAACACACACCGCCCGCTACAACACACACACACACACACACACACACGAAAACGTGGTCTACCAGTCTCAAATACAGGACCTCAGTTTAGAGATCTAGCCTCGTCCAAAGGTGTGTGTGTGTAGGTCTTACACACTGATAGATCCTCTTTCCTGACACACATAGTCTGTCTTCAGTTGTTTTGTGTCTCTAAATACACATCACCTGTCTGTCTACACAATGTGTCGGCGTCTTCATACACACATAGTTAGTCTGTGTTTAGTTGCTTGTGTTTGTGAACACACGTCACCTGCCTGTCTACACAAACAATGTGTCTTGAAGGCGTCTTGAGACACACACTGCCTGTCTCTCCAGACACCCAGTCAGTAAATCTGAAACGCATAGCACCTGCCTTCCTAAGCACACATCGTCTGTATCTATAGATCTCTGAACACACATTGTCTGTCTCTGTAAACACGCTTTGTCTGTCTCTGTAAACACGCTATGTCTGTCTCTGTAAACACGCTATGTCTGTATCTGTAAACACGCTATGTCTGTCTCTCTTCTGTGGATACTGTCTGGCTCTTAAACACACACACACACTCACACACCTGTCATTCTAAACATACGTCATCTGTCTCTCCAAATATCCTCTATAGTACCTCTCTAAACACACGTCATCTGTCTCTCCAAATATCCTCTATAGTACCTCTCTAAACACACGTCATCTGTCTCTCCAACTATCCTCTATAGTACCTCTCTAAACACACGTCATCTGTCTCTCTAAACACACGTCATCATATGTCTCTCCAACTATCCTCTATAGTACCTCTCTAAACACACGTCATCTGTCTCTCCAAATATCCTCTATAGTACCTCTCTAAACACACGTCATCTGTCTCTCTAAACACACGTCATCTGTCTCTCTAAACACACGTCATCTGTCTTTCTAAACACACGTCATAATATGTCTCTCCAACTATCAGATATAGTGTCTCTGTAAACACACGTGATCTGTCTCTCTAAACACACGTCATAATATGTCTCTCCAACTATCAGATATAGTATCTCTCTAAACACACGTCATCTGTCTCTCTAAACACACGTCATAATATGTCTCTCCAACTATCAGATATAGTATCTCTCTAAACACACGTCATAATATGTCTCTCCAACTATCAGATATAGTATCTCTCTAAACACACGTCATAATATGTCTCTCTAAACACACGTCATAATATGTCTCTCCAACTATCAGATATAGTATCTCTCTAAACACACTCACCTGTCTTTCTAAACACACAACTGCACACATCTTGTCTCTCTAAACATACACTTGAACACATCTGCCTCTCTACACATACATCTGTCTATCTAAACAGACGTTGTCTGTCTCTCAAACTGAATCATCGGTCTGTCTCTCCAAAGTGTGAGTGAGATTACCACAGTCACCCAGGCTGTGTCAGTTATTGATGTAAGCCAAGTGCTAAGGCCTACATTAAAATATTGCTATGCTCTAAAATACTGTGATAAGATTGCCCTCAGCCATGACCAATTCTTTAACATAACGTCCTAGACCAACTCAACTCCCCTAAGGGGGGGGGGGGGGGGGGGGGGGGGGGCGACCTGTCAGTATAAATAGCAACCCCACCTTCTGGAAATTCTGTTCTAGGAATTCCCTCTTTCTATATTATTCTTTGTTTCTGCCTTGTTTCTCTCTAGGTTTTTTCTGCCTTCTCAGTCCATTCTCCTGCCTTTTTATCCAGAAAGACATTAATTTAAGAGAAAAATTTTCTCTCATGCCTAAGTCGGATGCGCTGGGCCTGACTTGTCAGGCACTTAATGGCAGTTCAACACATTCTCGCTCATAGGACAGACAACAATGGTTGCTGTCTGAGCGTTCCACAAGAAGAAGAAAAAGAACAGCTGGACTAGTTCTAAGAAAAAAGTCTGAACACTTCACACCTTCGCATCTCTTCACTGTCTCACAAAGAGTGAAGTATAAGATTAGCCTAAAAACACACTTATTTTCTACCTAAGTTTTGTAAATGTTGCCATCCGTTCTCGCCTGCACACAATGGCCTACTCTTCCAAAACATGGAACAAGTTTTAATGTTTGCACAAGATGATCTGTGTGCGTTCACACACGGGATCTCGGAGGTGGGGGGGGGGGGGGGGGGGGGGGGGGGGGGGGGGGGGGGGGGGGGGGGGGGGGGGGGGGGGGGGGGTTGAATTTGATATACATATAATCATGTTACTCCTGTTTGTGAAAGGTTGCGTGCATGTAAATGATTTCGATGTCAGCGCTTCGATTATTGCTCAACAAGATTCGAGCTACATAAATTCCATACATTTTCATTGTCATTAGATCTCAACCTACCCACAGATTTTTCTTTTTATTCTTAACAATTCTCTCTCTCTCTCTCTCTCTCTCTCTCTCTCTCTCTCTCTCTCTCTCTCTCTCTCTCTCTCTCTCTCTCTCTCTCTCTGAAATATGTATAATAGATACCCAGACCAATGCCCATATATATATATATATATATATATATATATATATATATATATATATATATATATATATAAACCGAAGTTCCATGTGCAAAGGCAGGCAGAACATCTTGCTTGCACGTTAAAACCCTTTTCGGAAGAATAGGCCATTGTGTACCGGTGGGAACGAATGACAAAATTTACAAAACTACATACACACCTCTTTGCAAAAAAGCACATGAGTGCTTATTTCATTATCCTCGAAATAAAAATAAAATAAATAATAAAATCTCCTCTCTCTCTCTCTCTCTCTCTCTCTCTCTCTCTCTCTCTCTCTCTCTCTCTCTCTCTCTCTGCTAGCTCCCCATCACAGGAGTGACCAAACACCACCTATCCAGAGCTGTAAGACTTCACCTCACAGTGTGCATTCTCCTAACTGGGTCACACGTCTGACTGGGCACTGAATCGGTGACCCTTGACCAATGACCTCTTCACATCAAAGAATACGTTCTGGGTCACTGAATTTTGCAGATGGCGTCACATGATATCTAGGGTCACGCCTGACTAGCGTCACAAAGAGACCACCTGGATGGATGATTGTCACAAGGGCTCAGTGGGCAGACTCATTTGACAATCCCACATACGTTGCACGTCATTGGAGATATCAGTAAGACATTGCTTTTTACGTTGTCATTATCATTATCAGCATCAGCAGTCCCTTGAACAAAATGGTTGTTAGGGGAACACGCAGGACGCCTTGTCGACAATTCACTCCAGGCTGATCTGTGTAAAGCCTTTCGCAGCATTTGCACCATGTCAAGGCCGGTCCAATCTTTGATGCCCTGCATCCAGTTCTTCATCCGTCTGCCCCTGCATCTTCCTCCCTCAAGTGTCCTTTGTAGGTGTGTGACCAAACCATGCCACTTCCTCCTCTGTACAACAGCCAGGAGGGATCCCTGCGGCCCTAGTCTGACCATAACCTTAAGCCTCTTGTGAAGCACAGCCCAGGGAGGTAGAACAGAGGCAGACAGAGGAAGGAAGTGGAATACTTTCTTGGCACGGGAGAGGCTCTGACTATGAAAGAAATAGGTGGACAACCTCACTGAATGGACTCCAAAGAGCTTTGCTGAGACAAGGGCATTGGCACAGGGTGGTCACAGAGGGAGAAAGCTCACCAGCCCAATATCCATACTCTCGGTTAATACATGGACTGGTATAGTGTAGTGTGGTGTGGTGTGGTGTGGTGTGGTGTAGCTCAGTACAGTGTAGTGTAGTGTGGTGTAGCGCAGTGTAGTGTGGTGTAGCGCAGTGTAGTGTGGTGTAGTGTAGTTACCTATTTGAAGGAAGTAAACTTTCTCAAAGCAGACTAGAGATGACCAGGCATAAGAGTGAGAACAAAGCCGTGTAATAAACCTTGAGTTGTGGTCTGGATGCTAGTCTTTTCAGATGAGACAAGTGCTGCGCTCACAACTTGGAGTGTGGGAGGTTTTTATGAGCTGTATGAATTACAGATTGGTATTTTTTTCAATACAAAAAAATAATAAAAATAAAACACACACAACAACGACAAAAAACCGAAATAGCATACTTCTAGTATAATTATGTAAACGGTCCCACAGAAACAAGAAGTGTATCACTCTGCAAGTGTTATGCAAGGGACATGCTGACAAACATGATATAATTGTGTCTGGTATAGGGCTGCACACTTTTACTAGATAACAACCTGAATGGATGGGGGCCTGATCAGGAACAGGCTGAGAGATCGACAACGTTAGAAGAACCAGACCCCTTTGGTAAGGTGAATGATATACAACCAAAATAAGAACAATTGACTGATTTGAATGAGACACAAGATCAGCAAGCAGTGTGTACTAGGCATGAATCCATACCAAAGAAGTCTCAAATCAGGAAAGTTGTCGTTATTGGGCTTTCCCCTGCTCAACACCCTGGTGGTCACCCCAAATATGCAGTCTCTCACTGAAATGACTGTGAGACCATAAAAGCACGCACTGGGTGGGAAATCTGTGTGTGCATGACTGTTGCCACGTACCTCGCCGTATAGGCAGACGTACTCCGACTTCAGGGGAATTATTAGTCTCTTTTAAAGGATTAGACCATAAATCGAGCCTCTGCATGCAAACGCACCCAGAACATCTTGTGCACAGGTTAAAACCCGTTCTGCCTTTTGAAAAGTAACCAAGTAATCAACGGATTTAAAAATATATAAAAAAGACTAAAAACGCATGCTCACTGGTGCCCAGCTTAGACATCATCCGACTTCGTGGGAAAGCAGCTACCTTAATGGTGAGGGAACAGTCACAGAACCAAATTCTGACCATTAGTAGATCTCGGAGCTACCAATCAAATAAATCAGGGGTGGAGGACTTTATGGGCTCTCCCTTTGCCAGCTGACATAGAACTTTCCATTGCGTTTCAGTTGTAGTCCCTAAATCAGAAATCTCTGCTGGGACTTTGATATACCTCAGCAACAACATCATCATCAACACAGCGACAACAACGACAGGGCCGGGGGGTCAGGAACATGGTTTGTGGTTGACAGCCGAGTGAGATAGAACGCTTCCTTGCATTTGAGATGAGTTATAGTCCCTAAAACAGTTATCTCCACTGGGACTTATCATAACTCGGCAACAACAACAAGAAGAAGAAGGGGAGATCATTCAGCCATCAGTCTTGATCCCTTGGTCCTTCCCCTGGGATAAATTCTAAGACTCTGGATCCCTGATTCTGCCGTGTGTGTGTGTGTGTTGTTGTTGTTGTTGACTTCAATTTTACGTCTGTTCACTTCTAGTGATAATATTAGACCGCGCGCGCGCGTGTGTGTGTGTGTGTGTGTGTGTGTTAAAGGAGGAGGAGGGGGGGGGGGGGTCGGAAAATGGAAAATGTACACAAATAAGCCAGCAAGAGAAGACAGACAAGAAAAAAATCGCGGCGTGGGGTGGCAGAACAGGGAATATTTGCAGAGCTGTCAGAATAATGTTCCGTCACTGGAGCTAGGTACTTTAGAGCTTGTTGCTGAAGGAAGGAAATCCGCCATCTCTATAAGGGGGGGGGGGGGGGGGGGGGGGGGGGGGGGGGTCTGTTGTGTTGCTCAACCTCTCCTCTCTGTGACTGTCAGCATGATCGCTATTTTCGGCTAGAAATCTCAACGTTTAACACTTTCCAGATTTATTCATAGGCAGGTATTGCTGCTGTTCTTTTGAATGGAAAAAGATTGAGGCTTGTGTGAATAAACACTACGCAATACCACCACACTAAACGATAAGCAAAGAATGAATGCAGTGGAAGTATAATGAAATACAATATGGGGTGTAAGGGGGTAGATGTATGTCAAGTCAATAATACCTGCGTTGAGTTTTCAAACAGAAAATAGCGATCGGCACGCTGAAATCCACAGAGAGGTCAAAGTTAAGACTCCAGATCTTTGCAACATGATCTTCGCCCAACTGACGCATCCCTGACACCCAAGCAGAGGCACAGTAGGACACTTCAGGCGGTTCCCTTCCCAGCCCAGCTTTTGACTGATGTAACTAGCACGTGAGCGCTTAGTAACGGCACGTGGATCAAAACCACTGGCCGGCATACCAGCCAACTAACTAGGCGTGCATCAGGTCAGCCGGCCTCTCCCTGTTTATTAAATAAAACCCAGAAATGTAATGACAAGAACTGAGTGTGGAACTAGAGCTGAATGGTCAAGCGTAAGGTAGGGGGGGGGGGGGGGGGGGGGGGGGGGGGAGGGGGGGGGGGGGGGGGGGGGGGCTTTCATAGGCATTAAATTATTACTTTTCTATTACAGCAGAGCCCAGACAGCGTTTCGCCTTCCCACAAGGTCGTGTCTTTGGCAAGGAGCTCTGGAACAAGATGTGCACTGTGAAACTGGCAGGAGATTGAAGTTGTTTTTGTTGTGCGTTCCCCAGCTTAACACTCTGGGGGTCACCCAGAATGTGCACTTTTGACTCGCTCATCCCACTTAGGAATCAATCTGAGACTGAAATTGCATATTAGATGAGGTTTGGTGTGTATGTATGTACCTCACCATATAGGTAGCAATACTCCAACTTCAGAGGATTTTTTCTCCCTAAAAGGAGAGTGCCGGTTGTTATGCTTGTCATGGCTGAAGCAATCTCAACATAACATTAACCTAACTGCATTGTAATGTGGGTCTTGGCACTTAGCTTACATTAATAACTCACACAGCTTTTGGCCAGAGATGGAAGTGATACAAGACGCAATTACCCCCCCCCCCCCCCCCCCCAACAAAATAAAACCAACAACAACAACAAAACAACAACAACCAAAAAACCCAACCAAACAAACAAAAAGCAAAGAAGAAGAAGAAGAAGAAGAAGAAGAATCACAGCATCTATTCAACAGCTTGTGCAAGACAGGAAACCAGAGATGATGATTATCTTCCTTCGCACGTGCTCAGAAATGGTGATGTCAAGCATTAAGCTTTGTACCCTGAACAAGCATTCTTCTCACGGTTCACTTCAGAAAGATATAGTTATATCCAAGTCAGTGACCATTTTCATAACAGGGCCTGTTGGGTGACATCACTGTGGCATATGACCTTGACTTTGAAAGGTCTTCTCAGTTAGCACCCCTACACCTCTGGCCTCAAGACCCTGGCTACTCTTGCCTATGGGGTAGGACAACAACGCATGCGTGTGGGTGTGTGGTTAAGTGGTTGTTGTCGTAAAGTGGACAGGCCTGACTGAGATAAAAACTGGCCACTGGTTGTGGAAACTTGGCGTGGTATGCTGCGTTCAGTTATTTGATAAATGGCCAGATGTCAGAGCACAGTCACGGCTACTTTTTTTCCCGCCAGCGCTCTGTTCACGATGACTAGAATGTAGTCCTGAAAGCAGTTATCTGTTTGTAATAATAATGTTTAATAATGACATTATTATTATTATTATTATTATTATTATTATTATTATTATTATTATTTATCTATTTGTGAAATGCCAAAAGTGAATGTGCTTTGCCTTCTCATGTCCTTTGCCAGATGGGCTGCCCATGCTCTGACTACAAATCGCAAAACAAATGAGTGAGGTGTGAATCAAGTCATACTTTTGTGTTGGTTTGGTTATATTTGAGTCCCAGTGAAACTATCCGATTTAGATACGGTACCATCCATAAACCACCCCTACACACTTATCGGCTCTCGCTCAACAGATATCCCCAGTACAGTTAGGGGGTACTCGTTTTACAGTTCTCAGTCTTGACTGAGTTTTCAGTTGATTCACATCTTATTGTCGTTTCTCAGGTCGTTTTGCTTTTTCATCTGTGTTGATAGAAAGTAATGTGATAAGCAGTTTAGAAATAATGTCCAGGCACGTTGTGACCTGGTTCGAGCAGATGAACGTCTTGCGCCAGTTAATGACATGGAAACCACATAAGGACAGCACTTGGCTCGGATCATCTGTCCTCGGAGAGAGGTGACAAATTTGAATGGTCAGGATGTGGTGTGCATGGCTTTCTCCCCGTCTTGCACTTTCATCCGCTCCATCCATCAGTCATGATGCTGACAGCCCAGCTAGCAGCCGGCTGGCTAGAGGCTAGCCTAACAGCGCCATTACTATTACTGCTGAGCTGCCTATGCTTAGGACTGTTTAGGTCCTTGTTTCTGGACCAGCGCCCATTTTAAGCAATATGAGCTTCCCTTTTTATTTGTTAAGTAGTATGAAAAAACAACAACAAACAAAACAAAAACACTTTTAGTTTGGGAGTGGACTTTTTTTCGGAACAGAGAGAGAGAGAGGAGAGAGAGAGAGAAGAGAGAGAGAGAGAGTGTGTGTGTGTGTGTGGTGTGTGTGTGTTTGTGTGTGTGTGTGTGTGTTGTAGTGTGTGTGTGTGTGTGTGTGTGTGTGGCAGTGGGGGGGGGGGGGAGGGGGGGTAATTGTTGTTTGCTTGGGTGTTGCTTTTCTTGAAACGTTTTAGTTTAGTTCAGTAAGTTTGTGTCCTTGGTTGCTTTTGTAAATGCATTCAATCCAACCCAATCCAATCCAATATATTACAATCCAATCCAATATATTACAATAAATCCAATATATTACAATACAATACAACACAGGTCAGTTAGTATGTTGATCTGGAGGATCATTAAAGTCACCAGCAGTGCTGAAGGAACTGGCAACATCTGCTGTTGATTGAAGGGTGCTTTAACTGCCACGTCTTTTCCCAGCCAGTTAGCACTTCAGTCTGAAGTACAACACAACTGAAGCGGTAGTGTTGCAAATACCCATCCATTCAATCATGCAAGCTGTTGCACACTAATGCAGACGTCTTCATTTCTAATATGTTTTACTTTTAAAGATATCAGTGGTATACGTTACAAAGAGACCAGACCAGATTACTGAGAATGAGAAGATAATGATATGCATAATCTTTAACCTTTATTTACTGTATGTCATTACTTTTTTTTAGCAAAAGCTTTGACAGCTTTAGGAGGCAAGGTTGTTATTCCATACCTGTGGATTGGATTGTGCAAAATAGCATTGTGAAAAAGTGTATTGTGCAGAATTTTATCGTTTTGTGCAGAATCCTGTTGTGCCAAACTGTATTGTGCAGTATTGTATTGTGCAGAATTGTATTGTGCAGATTGTATTGTGCGGAACTGTATTGCAAAATGTAATGTTTTCTTGTATTTCATTGTACTGCATTGTCCTAGTGGGGATGCCGGTGACCTGTCAGTAGAAATAGCATCCCCATCTTCTAAAAATTCTGTGCTAGGAATTCCCTCCTTTCTATCCCTCTCTTTGTTTCTGCCTTGTTCCTTTTCTTCCTGTCACCTCCTTCTTGTCCATTTTCTGCCTTCTTGGTCCAATCTCCTGCCTTTTCTTCCAGATAGATTAAGAAGATAACAATTCCCTCCCACGTCAAAGTTAGATGCGCTGGGCCTGACTTGTCAGGCGTTTAACGGCAGCGTGACGCATTTTCGCTCATATGACAGACAACAGTAGTTACTGTTTGAGCGTTGGAAGAGGAAGTTTAGCATTGTATTGTGCACCAGTTTCCAGTCACGGCAGATTTCTCTGCGTGAAATTCGGGCTGCTCTCCCTTGGCGGGGCGTGTGGCCTTGATAGCAGCGCCACCCCTTCTCGGCTGTTGTGTTGTTTTGGGGGTTGTTGTTTTTTTTTTAAAAGTTTCCTCTGCATTTGATTTGCTTCCCTTTCAGAATGTCTTTTTCTTCGGCAGAATTTTGCCATGGACAACTGTATTGTTGCCGTGCGTTCTTTCACGTGGGCTGAATGCATGTTGCGCAGGAAACCTCGGTTTATCGTCTGATCTGAAAGACTAGCACCCAGACCCACACTGAAGGTCTAGTGGATGGAGGAAAAATTCGGGCAGGGATCAAACCCGCGACTTCTGGCATATAGGCAGGTGCCTTACCTCTAGACCACCCACGTTGAGGAAGGCAAGTCATCTTCTTTAACAACTCGGATTTGTTGCTGTTGTTGTTTTTATTTCAATTCAAAAAGTGGACCAAGGCTTTGATGGCGTGGCTTGGCTTGACCTGGCAGAGTGAGTGAGATGGAGCTCGTTGCCTTTTGAATTTCACAGTTCTGAAATCTGTTAACTCCGCTGGGTCTGTAATACAATCTACAACCATCTTTTCATTTTCATACCCTCTTTCTCATCCTTCCTCACCCCCCCCCCCCCCCCTCTCCTCTTGTCGACATTTTTCGTTGTGGTCAGCTTGCTTGTAGCCCAGATGGCAGGTTCGTGGTGGGTCGTACAGAAACATGTTTATTTGTAATTATAATCGTTTTAATTAAATATCCCATTTCTTTAAGTATCACTGTGGGCTGATCACAAGCGCTATGAATCGCTAGTTCCTGGTTGTGAAAAGTGGCTGGAAGGAGAACTTCTGTGCTAGGTATGTTGTGTGACAGAACAGCACTTCAGTGACTTTGCATATGGGACAAAAAAGTATTGTTGCAAAAGAGAGAACCAGTTATTCAGTTTGCAGCTCATTAATTTCTCCCATCCTCCCCCCCAAGACTACCTTTGAATATCTGTGATATGAGTATCCATTGGTCAGCATCTGTTTGACCACCTGTGAAGTTTCATGACTCAGAGGACAGGGAGGGGGTGGGGGAGGCGAGTGGTCAGAGCGTTGTTGAGCTTGCGACCTGACGGCGTGGATTGGAGCCATCACCGAGACGCCCTCCCCACTTTGGAAAAGAAAAGGACCCAGAACCACTGAGCTGTAACCTACAGGATGTCTATGCTCAGTATCTACTATTTGCTGATGGCTGGTTGATGGTGCAGTCCCTAAATCGGATAGCTCCGCTAGGACTGTGATACAATCAAACCAACCAAACCAAGCGGAACCTTCTCTTTGTCGTTGATAAGAAGCCACTGGTCCAGTTCCACCAGCTGAATTGAGAAACGCGCTCTTCCATGTCCGCTACTGTGACTGGATGGGGCTCTTGTCCTTCAGCTTAGGGTAAGTCCCAGCGGAGATTTTTTAGTTAGGGACTACAGCCCGTTGTTGCTGTTGTTGTTGTTGTTGCTGCTGCTGCTGCTGCTGCTGCTGCTGTTGTTGTTGTTGTTGTTGTTGTTGTTGTTGTTGTTGTTGTTGTTGTTAGCGGTGGTGGTGAGGTTCTATTAAAGTGTCAGCGGCGATTGTGATTCTAGCGACTATAACATCACTCTTGTTGTTGCTGCGCTGAGATCATAATCATTGTCAAAATCCCAGCACAAATGACTTATTTAGGGACTACAATTCTTCGTCGTCGTCCAACGCTTAGATAGCAACTATTGTTGTTTGTCGTATGATCGAAAATACGCTGCGCTGCAGTGAAGCGCCTGACAAGTCAGGCCCAGCGCGTCCGACTTCAGCGTGGGAGAGAATTGTTCTTTTAAGTCTTTTTGGAAAAAGGGCAGGAGAATGGACCAAGAAGGCAGATTTCTAGCTCAGAATGTCTAGATGGTGGTGGGTATGCTGTTTAAACCGACAGCCCCCCCCCATCGCCATGGGGGACAGAAAGTCTTTAATATCTAACACTTTTCTTAGTCACATCCTCATCGCAGTGCCTTTGCAAGACTGGCAGCCAGTCAACAGAACATGTGCTGCAGTTGTGCCCACTACATGAGGTACTTTGAAACCAGCTTCCTTCAATACTCGTGGTTCTTAGCTTTCCGTAGTATGTCGTCAATTCACTCTCTGATGTTGTCTTCCCATCGTTTTCTCTGTCTGCCTCTTCGTCTCCTTCCCTGTACTGTTCCCTGTAGGGCAGTCTAGGCTGCACATCGAGGGGTAACAGATATTGTAACGTACCTCAGTTACAAGTTAGTCTCCAACACAGACATCACATCCTATAATTATCATTATGATCTAGATTGCTGGAAACCTCGAACGGCGGACTCCGACTTGGCCTAGCTACAGGTCCGCCATAGGCCTACTGGTGGCCTGTGGCCCCAGTGGCAGTGTGACCTAGGCTACTCCCTCATGTGTGACCTAGGCTACTCCCTCATGTGTGACCTAGGCTACTCCCTCATGTGTGACCTAGGCTACTCCCTCATGTGTGACCTAGGCTACTCCCTCATGTGTGACCTAGGCTACTCCCTCATGTGTGACCTAGGCTACTCCCTCTTGTGTGGGCCTAGGCTACTCCCTCATGTGTGACCTAGGCTACTCCCTCTTGTGTGACCTAGGCTACTCCCTCATGTGTGACCTAGGCTACTCCCTCTTGTGTGACCTAGGCTACTCCCTCATGTGTGACCTAGGCTACTCCCTCTTGTGTGGTCCTAGGCTAGTGCACAGCCGGTCAGGCCAGTTGGGGGTTTTGTCTGTAGGCTAGCTCCCCCCCCCCCCCCCCCCACTCCCCTCCCTCCCCCAGCCTGCCCTCTTCCGCGTTGTAGCCTACTATTTGACACATGTATGTATCTGTTTGGAGGCCTGCAGTGGTATGTATCTTGACCATGACCAGGTAAGCCAATAGCCTAGTACTGACAGTGCTACCTGGCCACCCGTCAGCTTAGCCACATTTTGATTATCAGTATTGTGTCTGTGCAGGTTCGCTTATTGGTGTGTGTGTGTGTGTGTGTGTGTGTGTGTGTGTGTGTGTGTGTGTGTGTGTGTGTGTGTGTGTGTGTGTGTGTGTGTAGAGCTGGATAGCTTCAAAATTCCACTGTGATTATTTGAGGTGAATAAGATTACTTCAGGCCTAAGAAACTTAAAATCAATTGTAGTAAAGTTTTGAAGGAATGTGCTTGTTTTGGCAGTATTTCTGATTTACTTTTACGAGACGGAAAGTGGCGGGCTGGACTGGACAGCAGCTGAGAGTAGCTGAAAGTGGGGGAAACTGACAGCTGTGGGCATAGTCAGTCCCCTGACCCCACCTTGCCATGTTGCGCAGTCAACTGAGCCACTTTGTAAGCAGCTGTTGATGCCAACATAGGTGATGATCTGTTTCATGTGTGAAGAAAAGGGGAAAGGGTCGGCAGGTATTTCAGCAGGTGATTGACGGCCAGGCCTGGCACACAGACAGGTGTTGTACTGATCCGCCATGGCGAGAGGCTCTTCTAGTCCAGGATCTGTGGTCTAGATGTAACAAGCCTGTCTAGAAAGCCAAAAGTCCGGGTCGGAAGTGTGCGGTGGTTCGAATCCCGTTTGGACCCGAAACTTTTCCCCCATCCATTAGACCATGAGTGGTGGTCTGGGCGCTAGTCTTTCGGATGAGACGATAAACCGAGGTCCCGTGTGTTACACATAATTATTTAGCGCACGTAAAAAAACCCCACGGCAACAAGAGAGTTGTCCCTGGCAAAATTCTGTAGAAAAAAAGCCACTCTGATAGGGAAACAAATACAGTTGCAGACATAAAAAAATACATCAACAAAAAACAAAACAAAAAAGTGTGGTGCTGCTCTTGTGGCGACGCGCTCTCCCCGGGGAGAGCAGTTCGAATTTCACGCAGAGAAATCTGCAGTGACTTAAAATGGTATATATATAAATAAATAGAATTTTAGTTTTCGTGCAAAGTAATTGCTTCTAAAGTTTAATTGCAGAAACTGGTTAATTTAAACTTCCAGGACACACTCCAATCGTTTTACTAAAAGGTTGTGTTTTATTTTTAATTTTATTTGTTTGTTTGTTTGGGGGGGGGGGGGGGGGGGTAATACTTTTTGTTCTCAAATTAACCATTATGATTTTGACTTCGCTCGTGCGCCTATGAGTGAAAACCCTCCCATTCTTGCCTCACCACATCACCAGCCTAGCCTAACACTGCAGGACTAGGCTAGCTTAGCTTGCTGGAGTCATGAGGCAGCGAAATCCCGCCTCTGGCCTGCCGGCAAATCAGTGTGAGAAGTTCATCGAACGTATCTTCAAATAGTGCCTGATTTTTAAAGTGTGAGGATCCCAAGACATAATGGGTAGTGCATCTTCAAGACTGAATCCCGGTATTTCTGCAATGGCACTCACTACACCGACAGGCAGAGAATGAAAGTCGTCGGCACGGAAACGTGCAGACAACAGCTGAAGGTAGATCATGCAAAACAAATTCTAACAGATGTGTGTGTGTGGTGTGTGTGTGTGTGTGTGTGTGTGTGTGTGTGTGTGTGTGTGTGTGTGTGTGTGTTTACAACGAACAAAACATTATTCAGAATTCCCGATTAGCCTGTCTTTTTCAGTGGGAAAAACAAATGGAGAAACTATCGGCTAGATTTTAGCAACCATAGGCGTCTGCAGTTGTACAATTACAGTAACTCTGTTGCCAAAGCCATAAAACAAAGTATATTTTACAAGCACAGGCTTGTTTGTATGTAAAATTATGGTAACTCGACAATCGATGAAGTATTTACGCACGTGTGTGTGTGTGTGTGTGTGTGTGTGTGTGTGTGTGTGTGTGTGTGTGTGTGTGTGTGTGTTGCGCGCGCGCGTGGGTGCGTGCGTGCGTGCGTGCGTGCGTGTGTGTGTGTGTGTGTGTGTGTGTGTGTGTGTGTGTGTGTTATTCTTTTATTTATTCTTTTATTTCGAGGATAATGGAATAAGCACTCATGTGCTTTTTTAAAAATCCAGTCCCCGTGTATATGCAGGTTGGTAAATATTGTCAGTGGATCGGTGGTCTAGAGGTAACGCGCCTGTCTAGAATGCGAAAAGTCCGGGTCGGGTGTGTGCGCGGTTCGTACCCCGTTTGGGCCCGAAATTTCTCCCCATCCATTAGACCATGAGTGGTGGTCTGGGCGCTAGTCTTTCGGATGAGACGATAAACCGAGGTCCCGTGTGTTACACAAAATTTTCAGCGCACGTAAAAGAACCCACGGCAACAAGGGAGTTGTCCCTGGCAAAATTCTTAGAAAAAAGCCACTCTGATAGGGAAACAAATACAATTGCAGACCAAAAGAAAAAAAAAAGGGTGGCTCTGCTCTTGTGGCGACGCGCTCTCCCCGGGGAGAGCAGCCCGAATTTCACGCAGAGAAATCTCGTGACTTAAAGTGGTATAAAATAAAATAAAAATAAATCCATTCCCACAGGCACACAATGGCCTACACTTCCGAAAAGCGGAACGGATTTTAACGTGTGCCGGTTTATAGTCTCATCCGATGGAGGAGTCGGCACTGATGTTAACTCCAGAGGAAAACTCTTGAACGTGAATCGAACCCGGGTCAGCAGATCACGAGCGCATCACGCAAACCACCAGGCTGTCCCGACCCCCATGTCTGGGACATTGAGAGAAATCCGGAACAAGAGGGAGTTGGTATTATTTGTATAAGCACTTTTCACACAGTTATTATAGTATCGAGGTGTGTGTGTGTGTGTGTGTGTGTGTGTGTGTGTGTGTGTGTGTGTGTGTGTGTGTGTGTGTGTGTGTGTGTGTGTGTTTAGATTCATTATTTTTGTCTCTTCACAAGTTGTGATAAAATATGTGTATGTGTGTGTGCATGAACATGAGTGGCATCTGGTGGATCGGTGGTCTAGAGGTAACGCGCCTGTCTAGAATGCGAAAAGTCCGGGTCGGGTGTGTGCGTGGTTCGTACCCCGTTTGGGCCCGAAATTTTTCCCCATCCATTAGACCATGAGTGGTGGTCTGGGCGCTAGTCTTTCGGATGAGACGATAAACCGAGGTCCCGTGTGTTACACACAATTTTCAGCGCACGTAAAAGAACCCACGGCAACAAGGGAGTTGTTCCTGGCAAAATTCTTAGAAAAAAGCCACTCTGATAGGAAAACAAATACAGTTGCAGACCAAAAAAAAAAAAAAAAAAAAAAAAAGGTGGCGCTGCTCTTGTGGCGACGCGCTCTCCCCGGGGAGAGCAGCCCGAATTTCACGCAGAGAAATCTCGTGACTTAAAGTGGTATAAAATAAATAAAATAAAATAAAAGATTGTGCTTTCTTGCAAGAAATCAGTGCACTCCTTTGCATTATCTGCAAGACACCAGCATCAGAACATCGAATGCATTCTGACCGGGGAAAATTGTACCGCAGTCAACCACAGCAGTGATCAGTTAAAAGACAAACTGACTGAGAGGAACTGTTGGTAGGGAAAGCTGTGTGATCTGCATCAAGGAAAGAGTTATCGGCGCTAAATTACCGCACCTTGTGGGCTGACAACCCATTTCTTTCAGTTGAAAAGGGTAAGCATTTTTTTTTTTAAAAAAGGTTTAAATCAGAATTGTTTATGATTTTATGTAGTTCTCAAGCTCAACCTCTTCACATATTATCTTTTATTTAAAAAAACACACCGACAAATAAATGTATAGGTTATGGATATGTTACAGAGATCCAGCTTTTCATACTATGCAGAGAAGAAATTTACTGATGCTCCTTATGCCTATGTCCTACAGACTTACACAATGTAAATAACAACATCAACCACACTCATTGGTTGTAATACAAATCTATATGTTCAGAAACATTGTTTTAAAGGTTTATCTCCCTAAAGGTAAACCCAGCGTGGGTTACAAGTCAGCTGATAATCTTGCTTTCTTCTAATAAACTGACTACTTAAAATTAACATGGAGTCACTGATGAGTAATTCCTGGTTGGCAGTGGGAATACTTCCCATCCCATAATTATGTGCCCTTGTGATCATGTGCCGAGGTGGAGGTGGGCTGGAAAGAGGTGGGGCAGGGAGGGAGGGGAGGGGGGTCATCTGGTCACAAGGAAAGGTGGGGTGGGGGTAGGGGGTGGCCTAGTTGTTTGGGGGATGGTTCCAACATGGATGTTTGGCATTTTGTTGGGAAGGGGCAGACATCTCAGGATTGTACATTCTATAATGGTTGGTTGATTGTACAGTCCCTAAATCCGGCAGCCCTGCCGGGACTATAACACAATCAAACCAACCATCTCCCGAGTTGGAGTTACAAGCGGGAGTGGTAGTTGGGCTTTTTCAGCACACAATGAGTCATCAGCTGGATGGTGGGGGGGGGGGGGGGGGGGGGGGGGGGGGTATTGGTGGCAGAAGAGAGCTTAGGTGAGGGGGAGGGGGGGGGGGTAGAAAATAGCTTAGGGAGAAAGAAGGGGGGGGGGGGGGAAGCAGAGGAGAGCTGGGGTTACTGGGAAGATGGTTCAGTGGCATCAGCTGAACACTGAGAGAGCAGGCTTAGAGTGGGGAAAGGGTAGGTGTAGCCTAGGAGACAGTAGGCCCACAGATGAGTGTTCGTCTCCGGGCAACAAGGTGGAAGAATTGTCTTGGTCTGGGGAAAATAAAGGGCTTGGCATGCGAAATACCACAAATACCACGTGTACAGGCAACTACCCAGGGTCTGTGGGGAAGGCACTGTAGCTAGGCGAAATGCCCCGCACCGTGTACCTGCAGGCACAGGCATGACAGGGTCTGTGAGAGAGAGAGGTGATAGCCAGCAAAGGGAGGTTCAGGCACAGGCATGACAGGGTCTGTGGGAGAGGTGATAGCCAGCAAAGGGAGGTGCAGGCATGGCAGGGTCTGTGGGAGAGAGAGGTGATAGCCAGCAAAGGGAGGTGCAGGCATGGCAGGGTCTGTGAGAGAGAGAGGTGATAGCCAGCAAAGGGAGGTTCAGGCACAGGCATGACAGGGTCTGTGGGAGAGGTGATATCCAGCAAAGGGAGGTGCAGGCAAAGGCATGGCAGGGTCTGTGGGAGAGAGAGGTGATAGCCAGCAAAGGGAGGTGCAGGCAAAGGCATGACAGGGTCTGTGGGAGAGGTGATAGCCAGCAAAGGGAGGTGCAGGCACGGCAGGGTCTGTGGGAGAGGTGATAGCCAGCAAAGGGAGGTGCAGGCAAAGGCATGACAGGGTCTGTGGGAGAGGCGATATCCAGCAAAGGGAGGTGCAGGCACAGGCATGACGGGGTCTGTGGGAGAGGTGATAGCCAGCAAAGGGAGGTGCAGGCATGGCAGGGTCTGTGGGAGAGGTGATAGCCAGCAAAGGGAGGTTCAGGCAAAGGCATGACAGGGTCTGTGGGAGAGGTGATAGCCAGCAAAGGGAGGTGCAGGCAAAGGCACAGGGGAGGAAGAGGGATTGGTGGGAAGTACGTCACTGGAACAACAAGTACGCGATTCATTCTTTTATCCTTAGTTGGTTAGTCCTTTGCTTGTGACTTCTCTGAGATAATTAAGTATTGGAATTTGAACTACATGGAATGAACCATGCTTTTTAAAGTATTAAATTCTTTTTCTAACTACTCCTGGCAAGTGTTCCTTTGAATCAATCTTGTCCCTGCAGTACATTATATGACATACAGTGGTTGTTCATTCATAGTTTCGTATTGCTCAGGAAAAGCTACAGAACTAGTTATGTTAAAGATTTGCGGTGGTGGGAGTGGTGGAGTTAGATAGGTGTCCCGACCTGTGTTAATTCTGTTGACTGTGTTGTGTAGGTGGCTGTGGCAGTGCCTGACTTCAGTCATTCTGTGTCTCTTTTGTGAAGCACTGTTCAAATGAGGGAGAGGAAGGGGGATCTGCTGTATTATTATTTGAACTGTCTTTTATAAACTGGATATTTTCTAATGACAAAAGGGTAAGGGTGTTTCTATAACCTATGTGGTCGTAGGGGATCGAGGCGTCAGAGATCTCAGCTTCTTTAGGGGCCGCATATTGAGGGCGGCGCCCATCTCCTCTCCCTTGCTGCTTTACTTTCCCTGACACTAAAGACGGCAGGTACCCATTTACAGCTGGGTGAACTGGGTGACTTAATGAAGCCAAGGCGCGCAAACAGTCACCCATCCACTTGGTAACCAGGCCCAATGCTGCTTAACCTTAACTTGGGGAAAGCGAGTGCCCCAGGGCTGTCAGCGCCTGGGCTTTATCACAGTTCTTGATGAAACCATTGACGCTGGGGGCAATAGCAGAGTGAGAGGCTTTCCCACTCATGGAATTCCACTTTACAGCTTAGTCTTTAGTGATCGACTAGGACTCTCTGACTAGGAGGCTTGGCTCGCACAGTCCTTATGTGCTACAGCCCTGGGGGATGGTTAGCCTTTGGAGAACATCTCCAACGCTGACCGTCCTTATGCCCATTTGGCCGAGAGAGTGGGGACGTGCTGTGGGAAAGGCATCTCCACTATAATCAAATTTCTGCCCAGTTTCCAAAACAGCAGCTGCCTCCTCTGCTGTTTTGTAGGTCATCGTCGGACACAACGGACAAACATACATACATCAGGTCCCCACTAGCCTAAGTGTTGAGCCTAGCAAGTAATTTACCAACCCAGTTGTTGGGTGCATGGTAAGAGGCCTCGTGGACGTGGATAGCCACACTATTACATAACTAAGGAAAAAAAGGAAAAACAGGGAAAAGTGGAGAGCCACCCACCCACCCTCTTTAGGAGGAAAGGTTTGATGTGGCTCTCACATAATCCGGGTTCACATCTGATTCGCATCGAATGTGGTTTTCCCCTACAAATGCCCATAATTTACACAGTCCTAGGGTACTTGATGGGGTTTTCCTGTCTTTTTCTTCTCTCTTTTTTCTAATTATCACCTGTTGATTTTAGCGATTAGCAGATCACCAAAGAAGGGATTGCCATGCTGCTGTTTACTCCTTGTTTATAGGCAAACTTAAAAAAAATTATTTATAGATCACAGGGAGGAAAAACGCTTCACCACCTAGGCACAGACGGTAAGAAAAGAAAACCACTTCACACACACACACACACACACACGCACGGACGCACGCACGCAAGCACACACGCACGCACGCACACACACAGTGCCCAACGCACGCAGAACATCTTGGGTACACGGTAAAACCCGTTCCGTTTTTCGGAAGAGTAGGCCATTGTGTGCCGGTGGGAACGGATGACAAAATTGACAAAACTGCATATACATGGGAACTGGATGAAAAAAGCACATTAAAAGAATAGTTAATAATCAATCACACACGCTTCCTCCAGCCTTCAGGTCCCAAAAGCAGGCATCCTCACATACCAAATCGCAGCTAACGAAGGCAGGGAAAAAATCGCACAGTAAAGGCGATACTGTTCAAAACACCCAAGCTCAGCGCTCTCTGTATCTGTGATTTTCCGGGTCACCAGGAGGCCACATCTGCAGCCGGCATACAGGGATGGCCAGGTCTTCCTGGTTCACCTGGACAGCTGACGGTGACAAGCCAACTGACAGAACTGTCAGTCTGTCTGTCTGTCAAACGTGAGTGACACTGTGTCATATCAACCAGGAAGAAGAAACAAATTCAAATTGAAATGGAAAGCGCGATTTATTCAATAATATAGGGCATGGCCCCTTCTGAATAGGGGTATTGATAAACATCAGGTAAGTAACACAAAAATACAATTGCCACAAAATATGAAATATGAAAGATTTTACGTGCATCATTTCTTGTTCCACTGTAAAGAAACTGAATATGTTACTAATGTTAGTCATTCCTTACACTCTCATAACGTCTTCTAACAATTTATACAGGCATAATTTGTGAAATTCTTGAGTAGATGTTTCATTTTGACTTGACATAAGCAAGACTGCTGGAAATAAACTTGGTTTCGAATACAATTTAGAAGGAATATCTTTGCCTGAGACCAGGAATATAAGAACCAGATAGAAAGACAGACAGGCGAGGGGGGGGGGGGAGGGAGGGAGAGGGAGAGAGAGAGAGAGGAAGAGAGAGTGAGAGAGAGAGAGGAGAGGATGGAGAGAGAGAGAGATGGGAGAGAGAGAGAGGATGGATGAGATGAGAGGAGAGGAGAGAGAGAGAACTCGAACTGAATGATTTATTCACAAAAAGGCCATTGGCCCATACATGAAGGGGGTTGTCGAACTACTTAGTAACGACAAAATGATACTGTATAACAAAAAGTCAGCTACAAAAATATGACTTTGGATAACAATATCTCTCTTATTCTGAAAGCTTTACACAAATTTTAATATAAAGTAAAGCTGTGGACAACCTCAGGATGACTTGATGCCAGGAGTAAACAGAGTCTACATAAATTAGGCTGTCTACTATATTTAACAGAGATGTAATTCTGCCTCTCTGTCAGGTCAGTCAGAGAAGTTCTCTGTTACTGCTACAGGTATCCATGTAACCCAGTACAACCTGTCGCATGTGGGGGAGGAAACCCCAATAGAAAAAGAAAAAAAAATATGGAGACTTGGAGAGGAGATTGGCGCCACCAAGGAATATCCTAAGCCCACAGAAAAAACATGAAAGACAAATGCAAAGCCAATATGATACCGGATCGGTCGAGGCCCGGGTTACCAACGACCGCGCTTTCCATTGATCAACACCAGGGTGGAAGTGACAAGTCAGCTACTGGAGTTAAAACATTACTTAAGCTCCCTAGAGAACAGATCACCATTGGTACATGGAACGTCCGTACACTCTACCAGTGCGGAAAAATCAAAGAACTAGAGTATGAGCTTAGCCGCTATAAATGGGACATTATTGGACTAGGAGAAGTGAGATGGAAGGATTTGGTGAGCATTGATGAAAGAAGGCAACAAGATCTGGTACAGTGGTCCAAGAGAAACATCACCAACATGGAGTGGCATTTATTGTCAGAAGGAGAGTAGTGGGGTTGCATTATCAGCTGTCACCGGCTTCAGCAGGATTATCAGCATCGGGTGTCGGCCAAGCCCAAGAACATCACCATCATACAAATCTATGCACCATCATTGACCATACAGATGAAGAAGTAGAGAATTTATGAAGATCTTGAAGAGACCATTATGAAAATACCCAAGAAGGACATCACTCATCCAAGGGGATTTTAACGCAAAGTAGGTCTGACTCTTACAACCAATGGGCCGGAACAGTTGGTCAGTTTGGAACTGGAGAGACCAACGACAGGGGACTACGTCTGCTGGAGTTTGCCTGCACCCACAGACTTACCATTGCCATACCCTCTATCCCCACAAGCAGTCAAGGAGGACAACCTGGCATGCGCCAAACGGCAAGATCCATAACCAAATAGTTTTATCTTAACACCACGGCGCTTCAAATCCCAGCATCAAAGAGCTCAGAACAAGAACCTACCCTGGAGCTGACATAGGCAGCGACCACGACCTTGTGCTGCTGGTATTCAAAATGAAGCTGAAGAAAAACAAACGCCTGCAAACCCACGTATCAAATTTGACGTGGACAAACTGAAAGAATCCAGATGTCGAGGAGATCTCCAAGCTAAGCTTGGCGACGTTTGCGGCATTAACCCTCCTGGACAATGACATCAATGACTCACCAACAACTTTAATGAGGCAGTCCGAGAAACAGCAGAGGAGGTACTCGGTCGTCAGAGGAATAAACACCAGCCATGGATACCAATGACATCTTGGACCTCTGCGATACAAGAAGAGCACTGAAACCAACCAGGTCTTCCAACCCTAAAGATACCGGGAGGCCAACAATCTTGTGAAGAAGTCAATGTTAAAGGCCAGAGAGAAGTGGATCAGTGATCAATGTGATGAGATCGAAAAAAAGCATGAAAGTGGGCAACAGTAAAAAGGCATACGACACCCTGAAGAAACTCACAAAACCAACTTCAAACCAAATCATCAGTCATTGAAGACAGCTCCGGAAACCTCCTCACAGAAAGCTCAGCTGCACTGAACAGGTGGTTTTGAGTATTGTCAAGAACTGTACAACTACCCAATACAACCTGACAAGAGCATAATAGAAGAGAAAGCAGCTAACATCAAGAGCACCTCGCCATTACCTATACTGAGGGAAGAAGTGGAAGAAGCCATCCGCAGCTTACCAGTAGGAAAGTCCAGGAGCAGACAAATACAGCAGAGGGTG
>CM054158.1:40390939-40488976 GCA_028751875.1 Rapana venosa | reverse complement strand
GGGTTTTTGGGTCGCGTTTTTAAAATCTGACAGTCATCGCTTTAAAAAATGGGGTTTGATCAGCACCAATCCCGAGCTTTTCTACTTGTTGCTTTAAATCTGTAGCATTTTGTTTTCCCTGCTTTATTTTTTTTTTTTAAAAACACTTACGACCAGTAAATTGGTAGCTTTTGCATGGAAAAAAAAACCCCATAACCTGCCATGTTTCACTGCTCTCTCAGTATCTTGCATGCCTGTCAACACCAGCCCATGTGCAGAAGGAGTAGCCCAAAGAAAAAAAATTATGATCTTTTTGTTTAAAAGTGCTTTTTTCTAAAACTACACAAGTCGTTTTGATTGATTCAAATTGTCACAACTGAAAAAAAAACCCCCCCAAATAACTACAGTTTCAAGCTTGTGTGTGTGTGTGTGTTTTGTGTGTGTGTGTGTGTGTGTGTGTGTGTGTGTGTGTGTTAAGCATTATAATTTCTGTCACTATATTTTGAAGAGTGTGTGTAGAAGGGAGCTAAGCATGTGGTTAGAAAGGCCAAGACCCTCTTGATTCATGACAAAATTATTCCTTTCATTTGTTAGGTTTTGTGGGTTTGATGCTAATATTTTCAGGCAATACCCCAACTAAGGCGTTCGTCATAAAAGAACTGCACATTTAAAAAAAAAGAATACAAACATCCATTAGAACTCCAGATTAGGTCATTAAACTCTTTTGTCCACACATTCACAAATACACCCCACCCCCTTTCCCACCCACCACACAAAACAGAGAGAGAGAGGAGAGAGGAGAGGATGAGAGGTGAGAGAGAGAGAGAGAGATGGGGAGAGAGGGGAAAAGAGAGAGGAGAGAGAGAGAGAGAGAGAGGAGAACAATGTGAACGGTTTCATTCTTTTTCTTCCTCTTAGGGTATGTGGCTTTGGGAGGGGGATGAACCAAAATCTGAGCCCTGGTGGAGGATTGTATGGACTTTCTCTGCTAAGAGATGCTAGGATCAGGATGGCCTAGTTTGTGTGAAGTTCACTTATTTCGACCATTAAGGCCTGATATGCGTCTTCTTTACTTCAAAGTTCACTCATAATTGCGATATTAAAAACCCGCGAGAGAGAACACACTGAACACTAAACACTGAAAAGTTTTATTGTTTTCGACCTTGGGCCACTATAAAAACATATTTTGGGAAGGGGGTGGTAAACATCATTACAGAAAAGCAAGGACGGGGGAATCATTTGCATATCTTCTAGTTATCCTCTCCCATCTTTCTCTTAAGCATCTATTAATCATCGTATCACCCATCTTCAGTACCTATGCATCAGCTGCAGAATTATATCAACATAACCAAAATTATTTCATTCCTACTCATCATCATCAACCTCATCATCTACGTCCATATTTTCTTCAAGTATAATTATTATTGTATGTTATCATCTTCATTATCTACATCGGGGGCAAAATTTCATCATCTTTATCTTGTTACCATCTTATCTTTGTCATCTCCATCTTTGGGTCACCGTCACGACTATCCCTTAACATCTAAAACCATCGTTACCATCATCACCTTTAGCTCCACATCTTCATCACCTTCTTCCTTCATCATCTACATCAGCATCACCTTAAATATTTCCATCATCATCGACATCGTCTTCCTAAACATCCACATCTCATGCATTCCTCAAAACAAAAGCAACACACAACAAAACAAACAACAACAAAACCCTTGTTTTCCTACCATGTTCCCCAAACTTTATAAATAACAATATCAACCCCATAAACCCACCTGCATAATTGTCCCATCTTAATCCTTTACTCCACATCACCATTTTCAACATCCATGTCATCATCTCTATATTCAACGTCTACCTAAGTTTGCATCAACTCATCGACTCAATATATGTATCATCATCAACCACCTGAAATATCTAAATCATCCTTGGGAGAGGAACTCTGAAGTGGTTTAAAGGCATTCAGCCTTAGTCCACAATACAACAAGTCGGGGGGTGGGTATAGTACTATAGGGACATGTTGCTTACTTTCAAACAGACAATGATCCAAACTTAGTGCAAAGAAAAGCCAAAATCACTTAAAGATCAAGACACATGAAAAGAAACCGCATGTGCAACATAAACATGTCTTTGACCAGGGTGTAGTTCAAGACATCTCGAGGCACTATCAAAAGACAAAACATTTAATAATAACAATAATCAGCCAAGCTCACGCAAAAAACCTCAATAACATATGTTAAATTGGGACATACATCTCTTCTTCTACTAACTGGTGGAAAACATATAGGGGACACTGTGCATTGTGGTGGATATTGACATTTTCAGCAACATATGGATGAGAACTTAAGTTAAATTTTCCCAAGAATTTATTTCTAAGATCCGAATAAATAGAACAATCAAAGAGAAAATGTTCCTTTTCCGTTACTGCCACACAAAAAGGGCAGTTTTTGTTTTGCGGAGAATTGCTGTATCGATGTACATTTGCATTTTGTGGCAGGACGTTAAATCTTACTTGAGAAACAGCAACCCTAAAGCAGTAGGTATCAACATCACTGATATATTTTTCTCTTTCAAAAATTGTTTTAAATGATCTAGAGTCATTATATCTATTGCAATCTCCATTATTGTGGAAACCATCTTGTTATAATGTATCCACAAGTCCCTGCTTAATAGGCCCTAAGAAAGCTTTAACATCCTCCACACCTTACTGCACCCAATACAAACTGAAATTTCCCGTCTTGTATAAAAACTCTCTTACATTTGTTACTCAGCAATTCTTCCTAGTTTTATCTAGATTAAGCAACATCTGACAAGCTTGTGGGTAGTCTTTTAGTTTCCATTTGGTAACAGCCTAAACCATATTGCAATGCAGAAAAACAAAAGTTCACATACAAAGGATATCTCCCCAAGTCGCCATAAATCATCTTATTTGGAGTTTTACTGGAACACCCAGGAATCTTTTGCGGGACTAACATATGTACTTTTCTAAAAAATCTAGCCTGGTTAACCCCAAATTTCAGATGCATAAAGTAAAACAAATTGTATTTTAGCGTCAAAAAGTTTTAAATAACGTATTTGCAGTCATTTCCTTATATTTTTGGAAAGCTTTATTCAGTTGCACAGCTGCCTTCTTGCCCTTTTGTTGCTAGGTGGTCATTGGTCAGTTCCTTTCTTCATGCGATCACTGTCATAAAATTACACCCTAGATAACAATAAATTTTTTACATCTAGGTTTTTTAAAATAAAAACAATCAATTGCTCGTGTTGGCCCAAGTAACCCCCTTTTTTAAAAACAATGACTTTTGTTCTTTCAGTGTTAACATTTAATTTCATTTCCTTACAGCATCTATGTAATACATTTAGTTGATTTTTAAGGCCCCCTGGAAATTGTTGATAACAAAGCCACATCACGGCAAAAAGTAGGATAAAAAAATTCAATACCCTGGAAGTATTTGTATGCCATGCTCCCTTCAGCATTTATGGGGTTTAGCCAGTGATTTATAAAAATGAGAATAAAGTAGGGCTCGGACGCATTTTTTGCCTTTTATCGAGCGGACATGCAAAAAATTCTGTAAACTCATTGTTTGCACGCACACAGACAGTAATGAGCAATACATTGATTTCAAGAATACGATAAATTTTCCTTTCACATCCTGGTTTTTCATACATTACAGAAGTTTGGCGAACAGAATCGAATGCATTCCCTGGATCAACAAAACCAAAGTAATATTAACCCCTTTTTGCATACATTTCTGAACAACTGCTTATAGGCTGAATATCTGATCCACAGTTGGTATCCTTTTCGGAATCCTGCCTGATTTCTGAAATAATATTGCTACTTTCCAGTCATTTATACAGTCTTGAGTTTAAAATAGCTGTTATAACACTTGGATATAATGCTTAAGAGGGAAACTCCCTGTAATTGTCAACGTTATCATGGCCCCTTTGTGTGGACTGGTATAATTATGGCCTTGGACCACTCCTTGGGATGAATACCAGATGAAAAAGATATTAAATAATCTGACCAAAAACGTTGTTACAATTTTGTCTTCAGTTGTTAAAATTTCAGCTGATATGTCATCTTACCATTTGCCCTTTTTTAGTTTTAGTTTTCGAATTGCTTCTTTTAGTTCGGGCCTCTAATATATCTTTAACCATGTGTGATTGGATCTTCCATTAGATTCACTGAAATATTACTGGGGATTATCACTTTATGTTTTTGAAAAGCATCTTTAAAGTAATTGAACCACTTCTCAGTCTTATTTTTATTATATATCTTTTCAGTATTCCCACACCCCATATTTCTAACCTCTTTCCAGAACTTGTGATGAACTGTTAACACTCTTAGCTTAAGATTTAGCCCTTTCTATAACCTTGCTTTTAAGTCTTTAATAGTTTTTTTTGTTACTGTTTTCTTTTCTCGACTTTAGACTATCCTATCTTCTTCTTTTCTGGTGGAGCAAAAACATCCTTCTGCTTTGCTTTTTCGCAAGGCGCATTCTTTTATCAAAACCTTTCCCGATTTCTTAGTATTGTTCCTAAAAATCCTTCTAGACATGCACTGACTTGCATTTTTTCAAACACTTGGTAAAAAAAGTTAGAGACGGTTTCTATATTTTCTTTAAGAGTGTTTGTAGCTAACAAAAGTCTTTCTTAATGTCCTGCTTTTAGAGCATTTAGAAACTCGTCCTCTTTTGTTTAATTCAGTACTAATTAATAATAAGATTCCTTTTCATTCTGGTGTTCTTTGGGTTTTAAAAATACAGTTTTACCTCTAATTTCATGGTAAGTGGTCAGTTTCTGTTACACACCCCACACACACACACACACAAAACACCACACACACCACACACACACACACCACACACACACACAAACCGGTGGATCTGTTGCTTAGAGGTAATGCCCTGTCTAGAAAGAAAAAAGCCCGGGTCAAAAGTGTGCGGTGGTTTGAATTCCCGTTTGAATCCGAAACCTTTTCCCTAACCATTAGATCATGAGTGGTGGTCTGGGCGCTTGTCTTTCGGCTGAGTAATAAATGAGGTCCGTGTGTGCAATAATTATTTAGCGCACGTAAAAAGAACCCACGGCAAAAAGAGAGTTGTCCCTGGCAACATTCTGTAGAAAAAAGCACTCTGATAGGGAAACAGTATTGTTGCAGACAGGAAAAAAGAAAAAAAAAAAGGGGGGTGCTGTTCTTGTGGGGCGTGCTCTCCCGTGGAGAGCAGCCCGAATTCCACGTGAGAAATATGTGGTGACTTAAAGTGGTATAAATAAAAAATATAAATAAATAAATAATAGTAAATAAATGAAGAACACTGACAGCAAACTTCTGTCGCTATAGTCTGGGATTGCCATGAATGAGCCGATCTGAAAGAAACGGGTGAGTCATCCCTAATGAATTTCAGAGAAATATATACTCTTCTTGTGCCTGCTTCTTTTTGCCATTTTCCCCCAAGATCTCCTCAAATTTTACACACAACACACACACACACACACACACACACACACACACACACACACCACACCCCTTCCTTTTGATACCCCTCCCCCACCCTACTCTTTGTTTTTTCACTGCTAGTTTTGTTTGCTATTGTGTTGGGGGCAGGATTAGCTCAGTGGTCAGGCACTCGCTTCACCCCAGCCAAGGTTAAGCAGCATAGAGGTGATTACCAATTGAATGGGTAACCATTTGTGAACCTTGGGGTTCAGTACAATTCCCCAGTTCGCCCCGCTGTAAAAAGGGGACCTCTCTTAGGATCAGGGGAAAGGGAAAGCAGCAAGGGAGAGGAGATGGGGTGCTACCCCCAATATGCTGGCCCTAGAGAAGTGAGCTCTCTGACACTTGCTCCCCCACGACCACATAGGTTATGGGGCACCCTTACCTTTTTTTGTTTTGTTGTTGCTCTCAAAGGTATGGGTCAAAATTTGTTATTATTGTATCATATTCTGTATTATTGATTTTATGTGTTTGTTATTTTTGTCTGATTAATGTATGGATATATTATGTATAAAGCGCTGTCTTAAAGAGTCATGAGCGCAAAGGAATAAACGTTTGCGTAGTGGAGGGGGATGAGGAGGGATGTCATTGCTGACCAGTTATTGCAATGCTCAGGACAGGAAATGATTAGTACTTTTGGGTGTTTTGTTCCTGTTCTTTACTGCTTTCTTTCTTTCTCTTCTTTATTTCAATTTTATAAAACAGAGTTGAAACTTGGAAGGAATGGTCGATACTGTAACTGATATCACTTGTTTGTTTACCATGTTATGATTCTTTTTTTTCATGGAACATATCTATTTTTTTGCATTTCAAGCGTGTTAGTTCGTGTGTTGTGTGTGTGTTTGTGTTGTGTGGTGTGTGTGTGTGTGTGGTGTGTGCGTCTTTCTCTTTAAGTGATATGAGGACAAAGGGGAAAAGGATTAAGAGGGAGGGGGGGGGGGAGGGGGGGGGGGGGGGGGGAGTATGGGGGGGGGGCGAGGATAAGCAGGCATAGAGTATGATTGTATGAATGAGCATGTGTAAGTGGAAGTGCCTACCTACCAAGGAAGAATGGTACGGGAGGAGGTGGGGAGAAAGAAGGATGAGAGAGAGAGAGAGAGGAGAGATTCGGATTCGGTTTCGGTTCGGATAATTTTACATGTATAGGCCATTGCCCCTCATGATAGGGGGGGTTTACAAACAAACACACTTAGACCATTAAAGTTACTTAATTTGAAAACAAATCACTAAACAATTAGAAATAATTGAAAATTCAAGAAAAAAATATTAAACGCAGTTTTAAATGCCTTGTATAGTGTAAATTGACAAAATTTCTATGTTTGTTCTTGCTTTGAGGCCATGTGTAATGCCAAAATCGAAACTGACTTGGGAATTTATAAACTAAGTGGTATGTTCTGTTTCTCAGTTCTTTGAAAATTGGGCAGCGCCATGATTAAATTGAACTTCGTTTTCAATCTCCTTGTTTACAAATTGGGCATATGAGTTCTGCTTCAAGTGTCGTTTGTATCTGTAACTATGATTGTAATTTCTGATATGCCAATTCTAAACGTGGCATTAAATGCTTGGGAATTGATCTATCAATGTTCAATAATAGATAAGTTTTTTAGTCTAGGCAATAGTACAAAATGGTCTATAAATATCAAATCTCTCACTATCTTTGAGATGAGAGTTCCACTCTTGCCATCTACATAAAACATTCTCTCTTTGAAGGCTGAAAGAAACTCATTCACCCGTCCACTCCCTGATTCATCCACACATAGCCAAATCCATACATATACAATTTACAACGAATATTTGTAACCCAGTTAGCTTTGCCTCGAGCATCCAAATCTAGTAGTGTTCTATATGCTTTATATGGTAATCTAAATCCCTGCATTCTTGTCAACTTTAACCAATATTTGATACACTTTACAGCTGAATTTTATAAATGGGATATCTACTTGTTTTCCATACACTAGATCATTAGGAGTGCGCATTTCTACCCCAAGTATTTTTTCAATGCAAATAAATGTATCTTTTCACAATGAAAGCAGTATTATCAAACCCCACAACTCTGCACCATACTGAACAATTGGTTGAATTTGAGAATCAAATAATTTCAAGAAAGTCTTCAATGAGTTACTTTTTAACCTATACAATTTTTGTAGAATGCACATCAGTGCACGTTTTGCTCTACTATTCAGATCATAACATGCAGAAGCAAAACTTAGCCTGGTTGAAAAATAAATTCCCAAGTATTTGTATGCATTGACAACTGGCATGACAGATCCATTGTAAACCCAACTTTCCCTTGCAGCTAAATACCCCCCTTTTCTAAATACAACAATGTTACTTTTATTCATGTTTACTTTTAAATGTAATGAAGAAGCTGCTTGTTGTAAACTATTGAGCTGTGTTTGCAAACCAATTGGTGTTTCAGATATTAAAGCCACGTCATCAGCAAGCAACAGTATGAATAATTCAAAGAAATCATATGTAAGAATAGCGCCGTGTCTTCCTTTTCTAATAACATCTAATGCTAACTCATTTATGAAAAGAGAAAACAAAATTGGACTGGTAACGTCTCCTTGTTTCACACCCCTAGTACAGTTAATGTAATCTGTCAAATCTGCCCCGGATCTAACTCTAGCTCTAACATTTACATACATACTATGAACAGACTGAAAAAGCTTACCTTTTATGCCATTTTTCTTAAGAATGGGCCACAATAAATTTCTTTCCACATTATCAAAGGCTTTTTCGAAGTCAATAAAAGCTACATATAGCTTACGATTCAAGCATAACTGTTTTTGTATCAAAGCCAGCAAACAAAACATGTGGTCAACTGTGAAATAACCTTTTTTAAATCCTGCTTGGTATTCACCTGTTAAATTATGTTCTTTTACCCATTCTTGAAGTCTACTGTTGATTATTGTACTATATATCTTACTGCTTGCATCACTTAGGGCTATACCTCTATAGTTACCTGGGTTATTTATGTCACCTTTTTAAATAATGGAATCACAATAGAATATGTCTAGTTGTCTGGAAATATGCCCTTGTAAAATAATGTATTAAAAAACTTTACAAGAAAGTCAACAACCTGATTTCCAGAATACTTCAACATTTCCCCAATGATATTATCTGGTCCAGCAGCTTTGCCATTCTTTATCTTTCTTAACGCAAATAGTACCTCTTCTTTTGATATTGGACGATTCATTGGACTAAACTCTGTGTCATCATTGTCAGTATAGTCATTGTCTGTGTTATTGTCCCACTCAGTGTGTGTCTCTGTTGTTGTCCCTACCTCAAGCAACATATGAAAATGTTTGAACCAATCATCAATGGTTAAATCACTACGAGGAGATTTTCTTTTAAAGGATATTTTGTGTACTGTTTCCCAAAATTCTCTTTGATTATTTACAGAAGACACAAGTTTTTCTAACAAGGCGTCATTATGTTCTTTTTCTTTTCTTTTGATCAAATTTTTATACTCTCTTCTAGCAATACAATAGGCATGGCTGTCGTCCTTATTCTTTGTTTGTCTAAATTTTCTAAGAAGTCTTTTAGCTTTTCCCTTGCTTAATTTGCACTCTCTGTCATACCAGTCACTATTATTGCTTCCTTTGGTCAGGTTAATTTTCTTCTTCATACAGTCAGCCTGCTTTCTGAGGCACTCATTAAAAACAGTAAGAGCGTCATTGCAATTGTGGTCAACTAAACTCATAGCCTGCTCAAGCAACCTTACTGATTCATCAGAGCTGACTGCCTGAACATAGGTGTTTACTAAGTCTGTATTCCATATGATCTTTTCAATAAATACATTTTCATTGAAAGTTTCGTGAACATCCCCTGTCTGACTCTTTGTGTTACAATTCAAATAAAATTCTAAAGGTAAATGATCAGATTCCAATCTTTCTGAAACTATTAGCCGGCATGATGAAGACAAAATGTTGAACAACTCATAAGACAACAAAAAATAATCATTTACACTATTGCCTGTTTCCGAAATGTATGTATAATGACCAACAGTATCTCCTATACACATGCCATTCAGAACACACAGTTCAAAAGCTGTACACATATTAAGCAAACATTTGCCATAGTGATTAAGCACTGTATCTACTGAATTTCTGTTCAGGGGTATAACAGGCTGGTTTATATGGTGTTCAAACATACTGTCATCAACACAAATATCTGGAGATATACCAGAAATTCTGCCATTTAGATCACCAGACAAAATCACATATGCCTCATTCGACTCAAGCGTATAATCAAAAAGACAGTCTTCAAGTTCACTAATACCATTTTTCTCTACATCAAATATCATAATATGTGGGGACCCTCAGGTGGAACATATGCACACACAGAGATATATCGTGCTTTAAAGCCAACAGACTCGTTTCAATCAAAAACAAAAGAATATTGCGAGTTCAGTTTAAGTTCTTTAACTAAGAAAAATTCTTAATCTAATAGAACCATTTTGACCCCGGTAAAACCTGCCTGGTAATTAACTTTATGGATGGTTTATAGAAAACAAAAATCAACAGTACCGCCACCGGAAATGTAAAACATCCAATCTGCCACAAAAAGTTTCTACAATACAAAGAAAATCGATTTAGGATATATAAGACATGCATTCCGTGTCAATCAATTTCTTGAAGAAAAAACGCATTGATGTTCCAATGAAAGAATGGCAAGCCTGACTTATCTCTTCACAACCATGCACAATATTTCCATCTTCCAGTCATTCTCACCATAGTTTCCCTTGCCATCCTCCGGTCTCATTTTTTTCTTTCCTGTCCAACAAACACAGCAACACAGACATGCCTTCTCCTGTTCAGAAACACAATTCTCTTTGTTGAGACGAACCCTAATATTATTTTTCAAGTATCATTCTCACACCCCTGGCTCTCTCATTTTCTTAAGTTCCCTTAAACATAGCATTTAAACATAATCCACGTGGCCAAATACAGTTTTCTTTCTTTGATTCCGACCCCCCCAAACATATTTGTCACATCTCCAGCAACTCCTATTCATCCAATGATACATGTTAAGAATCACATTCATTTGTTTCTTATTCTTCTAAAATGTTAGTTGTTTCCATTTACAATATTTATACAATCATCAGTACACTCATAAAATCATGGTGAATACATTTTGAAACAGTGTTACAAACATTTAAACCCCGTTTGTTTACATTTTCTCCCCACCCCGAGCCACCACGCGAAACCCGTGTTTACATTCCACGATGGCTTCTCACAGTGTGCCCGCACTAGTCCCTGGCCCATTTGGCTTTCATGCACCACGTTTTTTTCTCGTTGCACAACCTTGCGTGCTACCGGTGTCATACTGGGGCAGCCACCCCCCTAAAAGTTCCGCAGGATATCCCCTCACCTAATAGTACTTGGGGTTCCATCGATAGAGATGTCCGTGGAATCATGGTGGCTGTTTCCCTTCACTCCTCCTTCTTCAGGTGAGGACAGCGTCTCGGATGTCCCAGACACGTAAGGATTTCCTCCCCCAACCATGTCACGTGCCCTTCAGTTGTGTGTCGTCCTTCAAGATCGTCTCCTTGTCCTTGAAAAGGTGCAGCAGGCAGGAATGTGCGTTGGACGTCTTGTTGAGGCGTGGAACTCGTGTAGAAACTGGAACCCACCATCACGCCAGAGTATCCACTGAAGAGTCATTGATATCCCCTGTACATTATGCTGCGTTTCATTATCTCTGCAGGAAGTCCGTAAAAATCAGGTTGTTTCCATCCTTTGAGCGCCCTTCAAGTCGCTTGTTCCGCTCAAGAGGGCCTCATTCTCATCTTCAGCATCTCATTTGTCTGACGTAGTCACCACTTCCGCGTTCATGACTGATGCGCCTCCCGGCAGAGCAGTACAGCAAGCCGCGATCTCCCGGAATTCTCCTTTCACTTCGGCCACGTTCCTTTATTCTCTCTTGTAGCATGAGAGGACTCCTGAAAGAGTTTCTCCAGGCGGGCTTGAGCTGTCGGTGTAGTGCGTGCCTGGCGTCCCTTGTCAGTCCTGACCTTCGACTGTCACTTCATCAAGGTCGGGCGGTGCTGTCCTTGCTCGCCCTGGTTCTGCTCGACATCTCCACATTGCCAATAAAAAAAACCCCAAACAAAGAGGTGAGAGGCAACCCACCATTGACACCTAAGCCTTCAGGCTTCTGAGGTGAAGCTTACAGCATTGCGACACATTTTTCACAACACCCGCTCGCCTAAATTTAAGAAATACTCACAAAGCATCCTCATCTCCTCGAAATCGAGTTGAAGAGATGCATATTCCCCCCCCTTCATGAATCTATGTACCACTCTCAGATTAGATACACAGTCACTATGAAACTAATTGGCAAAATTACAGAGAAATTTTACACGTCATCACGATGAAAACATTCAACAAACCCCCCCCAGAGAGAGAGAGAAGAAGAGAGAGAGAGAGGAGAGAAGACAACAGACAGACAGACAGACAACCCGGAAGATAAACACACATACAAAAATACACAACTGACAGCAAAGCTACAACAGAGATATATAGACTATGAAAAGCATGGTTGATCGACGTCCATGACAAATGAGACTGACGTAATGACTGCAGAATTTTTCCTATAAGTGCACCACTAAAATATAGACTAATTTGAACAAATATAGTCGGGATTTCGGAACGGTAATTTTATGTGGAATGACGAAAGTATTAATGAAAAACGTTGTGCCAGAATGTGGTGTGCATTACCATATACTATCCTGTCATCATTAAATCTTTTGTTTAGTCCAACTTAAATTAAAAGGTAAAATGCAACTTTTGTATCCATAAAAGTTACCGAATTGATTTTAAGAGAATAATTTAATGGCACACTTATATTAATCAAGCCAGACTTTCAAATCTTTTGCCACTCCAGAATCCCACAGGTTGGCATATTCTAGAACAAAAGTTATATCCCATAAAACATTGTTTTCTAGCACTAAATTAAGGTAGTGTTTTATTTTAGATAGCTGACACACCTTTTTTGGATACAATTTTAAACTTATTTGTCGATGTTCTCTTTCCATGAAAATGATAGCGAGAGGGATTCCTAATACTTGAGTGAAAATTTACTTCTTTCAATTTTTCCACCAGAAACATTTAATAGGCACATAGAAGAAATCTGGTTTTGTCGCTTTAACTCATGGTGATCACAACACTTAGTAGTACTTGGATTAGGACAGTATTTGAGTTCTGCCCATCTGGGAAGTTTATTATTTTGCTTGGAGACTAATGTCAGAAGGGTTAAGAATGGTTTTATCATGAATTTTGAGTGTCATCTGCAATAATCAAAAGAAGCATTTATTACAAAGGCAATCATATACTATTAAAGGGAGAAAAGACTGGCCTAAAATGAACCTTGGGAACACCGAGTTGGTCACTGTAGACAATCCGATGAGACAGACACCAAATACTGACTGTTCTAGTTGGACAAAATGATTGAAAAATCGAAAAGATATTAATTAGATATTTCTTATAGTTTGTAATTTTTTTTTAACAGAAGTGTGTGGTTTTATAAATCAAAGCCTTCCAAAATCGCGAAGACAACGCCAGTAAACATATTGTTATTTATATTTAAAAGCCATTTGTTTTTACCATATTATCAAGCCTTGTGCATGAAATGATTTTTTCTGCAACCTATTACTTGGATTTAGCAAATCATTTTTCTAGAAATGTAGAAGCAAATAATTTTTGTAACATCTTTTCTAGAGCTTTGGATAATATAATAAGATCGAAATTGGCCTTATTGGAAGATGCACTGAGGCACCAATTTAAGAGAGGAAGTACAGCCTTTTAAATTGAGAGAAAATAACGCTTTGCAACGCAAATATATAAATAAATGTAAGAGTATCGGCACTGTTATAACAACGCAGCAAGTGTTTTAATTATTTTATCTTCCTTCTGTGAATTTCCTTTTGTGCTGACTGATTAGGTGCAAGAAGATGTCAGCACTCAGGATAAAATAAATGATATGAAGTTAAACAGACTTTTTGTTTTTGTTCACAATAACCCTTAGTGTCTCAAATCATTACTTCTTCTCCATCTTCCACACTATCAAATTGTCATCTATCCTGACAAAATGATTATTGATATTCCTAATGGAGAATTATCTTTTTACCGCTGTGTTGGTACTTTACGTTAGTTTTGTTTGTTATAGCATTAAACTTTCCAGTTGTTCCTACATTTTTTTCTGTCGATACAAGATCTTGGAATACTTTGGGTGTGTAGGCTGCACCGGGTTTTTCACCTGTTGCGTTGGTTTTTAAACTCTGTATATGTGTAGATGTAAAAAGTACGTCGTTTTCTTTATGCTTTCTCTAGTTCTTCTTATCCATGAGGGTTTGCTGATGTCACCTGTTGGTTCTTTATAGAGCGTTTTATATGTCAGAAGAGTGGTATCCTAATCTAATGGCTTCCTCGGATCCCTATACTGATAAACATGTGAATCAATGAGTTTGCTAGAATCATTAAGAAAAGAAATCTGTCTTTGAACGGTTTAAAAAGCATCTGTATTGTATTGGTATTTTTTGTTGTCCCATCCGGGGATTGTTGTCCCTTTTCTCCACCAATTCCACAAATAGGAAAGGTCACGGCACGAAAAACCGGTGCACAAACTTGAGCATGCTCTGTCGAAGAAAATAAAACAGGGTCAAATGAAGTGCTATTTTTCTGTAATACGAGTTGACAGTCCAATAATTTTATTTAAGTTAATGTTTTTAAAAACTAATTCCATTGTATCTGAGGTTAGTAGAGGCAATATTTGAAAGTCACCTAGTAGTATTATTCCTTGTTATTAGATACTGCTCCATCAATTGTGTAAAATCAGTACCATTTGATGCTTTTCTGAAGGATTCTTGATAAACCAAGAATATAGTTTAGGGTGTTTTTAATTTCTTCTGACCCAGAAAGACTCTACATGTACGGTTCCAATCTGAATCTATGACAGTCTGATGTCTGATTATAGTATAAAAATAAACCTTTTCTTTAGAAGTTTTTGAATGCACAACGAATACACTGTAACCAGGGATTAACTGGTTCAGATCTATTTTGACACGTAATGGAAATGGCTTAAAAGAAGCACTGCTCAACACCATCAAAAAGACCGCTCGAAATTTTTCGCCATATAATCTGGCTGACGGACAAGAAACTGTTATGATGCAAAATCTTGAAACAAACCGAAAGACAACGCACAAATTCACTGTCAGCTTTAAACAAAAGGCGCAACTAGAAAAGGTCAAACCAACACTGACTCATGAGAGGACCGAGATCCAAAAAAATGAGACCTTGAATCTCGATGTCTGCACCAGACCGACAACACTTGAAGAAAAGAAGAAAAAAGAAATGAGCTATTCAAAAAGGCAAAACAAATGAAAGTTTTTACCAAAGTTATACAAAATCATTGCTAAGTCCATCTAATTGGTATAACATGATGTATGTGTTAAATATCCAACTCGCATCCTTCTTTTGAAGGCCACTTTCTTGGTTACAGACGCATACAAGAGATACAATATTTTATTTACAATAATAAAGTCAGGAAAAAAAATCGAAATATTGCATTCAATAATGATAAATTAGTCAAAAAAAAAAAAAGACCACACCCACGCGACACACACAAAGACCGGTATTAGCGTTAGACCAAAAATGTTCAAATGTCTATTATAAATCCTCAAGCAGTTCATCTCATACACAATCACAATGGTCAATAACTGAACAAATCCAAAAATGCCCTGGCTGCAGATAATGATAACCACCAACCACTGTACCAGCACAAGCGATTTGGTCAAGAATTCTTATTATCGCGCTTGCTGCGCTGACTCATTTAAACGCATCAAACCTGCCGCGAGTGCGCAACCCGCGCACGCATGCTATGCATGCACACATACACATAGTCGCATGCATCATGCACCAACGCAAACACACATTCCCGCTCGCACGCACGCAAACGCACAACACACGCACACACGCGACAGGACAGAGGTCACTGCACCTCATACACAAACGACTGACATGCATAGATAGAGATAGAATATATACATGATGTACCGCCTGGGCCACTCTTTGTAGAAAAAATTTGATGCAAAAAACACGATGTATGACATTATATCAGCGCAAAATACAGAAAGGGTATTTAAAGTAAGTTTTTCTATCACATAACTGTCCTAACAAAACTCTCACTGTTGGGCATATCGGAACATGAGGGAAGTCTCTTAAATAAATCCCATGGATGTTAGCAGGTCGCATGCATTCTGACCAAAGTCTCCAACACAGCACTTCTGTTGCAGAGGCAGGTGGGGAGTGCAGCATGGTCAGACTCAATATGTCGCCATAGTTCCTACCATGAGATGGAGGTGGTAAGAGGGGGGGGGTAAGGGATGCGCAATCTAGGGTGAGACTGAGGCACGGTGGATTGATGTACTACACTGGGTAGACAAAAGGAATGGCTGGGTTTCTATATTGTGCCAGACAGAGTCATGTTTACTTGGTCTCTTGGTTTGTCCTGTTCCTACGTTATGGTTTTTCGGATGCTGTGAAATGGCTTCGCTTTTGTGTATCTACCCCGGTTCTGACAAACAAACTTTGGGTATTATAACTCTGTACTGATCAATGCCAGCTAGCCAGTGTTTTTTTAAATGTTGACAGCCAATTTACTGTTCCCTGCATGCTGAGGGTATATGCTCTCGTACAGAGCAACCGTGGCGCCCTGACGTATAACAAGGAACTGCTGTTATCAATTAAAAGTAAAATCTTTAGTTTGCAGCTGTGTGCAATTCTTGTTAGAGGGGCTATGCGTTATTGAGGTGCTAATATGAACGAGCCTAGGCGGACGGGAAAATACTGTTTTACAAAAAGAAATGTCTAGTGCTACTGTTTTAACCAAGGACATCAATTTTAAACCTAGTAAGAAAAGATTTTATGTCAGAATCGAAGGTTAAAAGCACCAGTAGGGAAGACGCAGAACATACCCCGAACCAGAGCTGGTACATAGGGGTTTTGTTGTCTCTGGTGTCAGCCTTTAGGATTTAGAAACCTGACGACTGAATCACCAATGAGAATGGATTGTGTTGTCAAGGATGACAACGCTGTCAACACTTCTTGAGTAAGTTTAATGTGGATTCATGATTTGCCTGTTGAGGTTTTCAATGAAAGTGAAACTGTGAGGGGGTGCATGTGACGTGCAAATGGACTTCTGTTTGTGTGCTGCAGCAAGTCTTCGTTATATGAGAACAAATTAGACACAGGATATAGTAAAGAGTCACCTCCCCAGTCGTAGAGTCTGATGATCACCTCCGTAGAGAACTGTTCAGGTTGCAGGATCAGGTTTGTGTAGTATCCGTGTGCGTACGGCAAACTGACTCGTTCAGTGTGGACGGGTCAGTCGTGAACTCCTATAGTTTGAACATCTGTGTATATCATTTGAAGAGGAAATCCTTGCAACAGACAAGAGTCGTCAGATTTAATGATGCATCAGCATACTTTCCGCTGTTGGTTTTGTGCCTGCTGTTTTATGTTACAAACGGAGAGTTCGTGACTGTATGGCCTTGCTTGTACCTGATCAATGTATGAGCTAGTTCTGACTTCTTTGGGTTTCCATTCATCCATCATCTGTCAAATTTTCAGCTAGTCGTGATTTCATTCATGTCTTTTTTACACAATTTTTTTACGTAGCAAATTTTGATATCTGTAGTTTGGAAACTGTTTGTTTTTTTAATGAACACTGTCCTCAAGAACTTTTCCAGCTGACAAATTGTTAGAACATTCACAAACATGAAGGACTTGTGGTTGTCCTGTTGGTTGAACACAAGGTACGCCTTCTGTCATGCTAGTCAGGTTTGCGATTGGCTTATAGTTGTGAGGGTGACATCTGTTTCCCTCGGAGGGATGGACATAAGACGAACACCTTGGGAATGTTGTGCTGCTCACAAGACATAAGCATGGTGGCAGTCAGTTGAGAGAAGCATTACCCTCTCTGTGGAAACATCAATGATCCGGGTGTGAACGTATGGTCTGGTTGAAAAAAACAAGCGCACATTCAACACAGTCTTTGCCAGTTTTGTCACACTCATTTTGCCCATATATCCCATGACCACTTTTCAGCGGCACCGGGCTTCCACATTCACGTTCCCATTGCACACAGTCGTGTCCTTGCACACTAGTGCTGAAACTGAAGGAGAAGAGTACAGACACCCGTCACACTTTTGAATGAATTATATTCAGCCGTAGTCTCACTCGTGTGCAGCTGGTGGGCAATGTGGGATGCAGTTTGGGGATAAAGCAGTTCGTCATGTCACTGTCAAGTAAAGCAATGCTCAAAAACAAGCTTGTATACAGCTAAGTAGCGGTAAACAAAAGTACGTTTTCTCCACAACCATCATTCTTGTGTATCACAGAGAACCGGTTTTTGAGTTCATCCAGGGGGGCTGATTTTCTTTTACTTGATTGGTGCCGCACTATGGAACAAGGAGGCGAAGTAGGGTGTGCTGCCTGTGCGGTAATCAGAGTCATGGCTGGCAGAATGACACTTCAGCATAACAACTAAAAAGATTGTTAAAAATGAAAATAAATATAATTAAAAGTAACAATAACAGAAAATTGACCACCGCCATGGCGGCATGGTTTAGCCGCCTTTTTGGTTACGGACGAAGTCCGCGGTTCATGTCCCAGAAGAGTCATAGGATTTTTCGGACCCCGGCCGCTCCTACCCAAGTGAGTGTGCAGTGGGCTCAGGAAACTGGGACACACAAGTTTGGAGCTGTCATCACTTAACGAATGGCAGTGTGAGATGTCTCAATGATACCTGACCAACACTGCAAGTGCTAGCTCTCGGGCCCGTTGACGCCGATATATTATGATAGTAAGGCGTAGAGAGTACAACCTGATCAATGATCCTCAAAGCAATGCACTTCCACAGCAGCATTACGTCATCCTCATTTGTCATTGATCATCATGCATTTAAAAAAATTGCCTCTAGGCAGTGTCCCCAGTTTCTCTGGTCTCATGGTGACCTCAGAGTCGTTGCCATACACTGCTTGCCTGTGGGAGTTGTGTCAAAGCCTTTGGGGGGAGAGGTTCCGGACGTCTGGAGGGACATTGGGGTGGTTGCCACCTCGGTGGGGCAACTCACTCATCTGGCTCCACGACAGAGCTAATACTGTCGTTTGTAGGAAGGGCTTAGTATGGTGTCCTGCATATGTTAGCTCAGAACACGCCACTGAACAACCGCCAAATGACCAGCACATGCAGCCCCTAGGCTGGTGGCCCCACGCGGCCTGATATGTTTGGCTCCCAGTGACCCATCCGACGCTGAGGAGAGACATAACAAATCTGGTATGTTGTGGCGGGATATTGAATACGGCGTGGGGAACAGCAGACGGGGGACTCACAGAATGAGCAGCAAAAAAAACCAACAAAAAAAACAAAATACATAAAATGTTGGGGGAAAGTGGGGGGTGGGGGGCTATTCAGAGTTCTTGTAACATTCCTCATACATTATTGCGTTCAAAAACTGTCAGCAATAAGGAGCCCCCCCCCCCCCTTCCCAAGTCAGCATGCATTGTAGAGTAAACTTGCACTGCACTGCGCTGCACAACCAAACCATTGCTGCAAACCTTTCCCTATGTGGACGAGGCTTGCTTCACATGACAATTTAAAATTAACGATTTTAAACATAATGTTGACTTTTGATGACAAAATGTACATGTATACAGATAGAAATCAGCACGACAAACTAACAGACTAGTAAAACCACAACCATTACTGGTGTAAAATACAGAATAATTAACAAATAGCAATTAACCTACAGAGCTCAATGACAGTCAACTTTCTGCAATCTGACACTTCGAGAAGAGAGAAGAGAGAGAGATGAGAGAGAGAGAGAGAGAAGAGAGGAGAAGAGAGAAGGAAAGAGAGAGAGAGAAGAGAGAAGAGAGGCACCGAGAGAGACCGGAGATATCTGCAAACAGCCTCTGAACACAGAGGCTGAATCTGCATATTTCTCCCCTCTCTTTTTGAGTCGAAATTAACTCCCTATCACTTCTCCCGCCACAAAATGAATGGAGCTCGTTGATCAGACAGGGGGCAGGAAAGGTACAGCCCCTCTACTGTGGTAAATTTAGCTCACACCAAATATGAAACTAAAACGAGTTCTTGCATACCTCCACCAAGAGAGCGGAGGCTGGACTGGTCATAGCTACTTGAAAGTTGGAAGTGTCAGCTGAAGCCAGCTGGTAGACCTCCTGCAAGTCACAAGCACTGAAAAGCCAGCACTAGAACTCCTCACCAATATCATCAGCAGCAGTCCCTTGTGCAAGATGTCATTGGTGGAGCATATGGACACGTTCGTCAGTTTACTCCAGATGATCTTCCCTCAGCTTTTTGGCAGCAACAGCACCAATCCAGGCCCGACCAGCTTTTATCCTGGCATCCAGTTCGTCATATGTCCTGCTCCTGTGTCCGTCCCTCCTCAATTCCCTTCAGATAGTCTTGACTAGAGCGTTTTTGACCCGTCACGTGACCAAACCACAGTCGCATCCTCATCCACACTCCAGATGCCGTGTTTGAAGTCAATGAAATTGTGGAATAGATTTTTGGAGTTGTAGATATTTCTCGATAATAGCCTCAGTTTAAAAAAAATCGGTGTTGGGCTTACATGTTCTGATCACAAGACAGCTGTTATTCTGCACCATGTCTTCAGCTTATTCTATGGCAGATTCAAATAACAATAAACATTATCTTTGCTTTGATGGCTTCTGTTGTTGATTTACATAACTTCTAGCACTGTTCCAGACGACCTTTCTTCAGAATTGAGTATTAGAATTGCTCCACCCTTGGATGCCAAATCTTGTCAGATTTCTCAAAGTCACTCAGCATTTTACAGTCCTCATCTCCCTCTGAGTAAATAATTGCACAGATGTTATCCACGCTTGGTGATTGAACCATCTCTAGAGCTCGTACTCTTCTCCATTGAATGATAACTTTTCGTCTCTCAATGCCTGGTATAAGTTGGTTTTCCTTGTTGATAAACTGTCTGCAAGCTGGGTGCTCTGTTCTGGGTGTTGTATCAGCTCTGCATTATACATTCCATCTGCGGACAATTTCAGTGCTGTCATGACTGTGTGCCTGTTTTGCTTCCATGAGTGATAACTTAATCTGCTCCGTCTTCTGACTTTAGTCTTTTCCCAATCATTTTGTGCTGTTCCAAATTCCCAATTGTTTTTTCACTTCATCATCAATCCATCCCTTCAACTATACAAAACTCTGCAGCTCGACGTATCCCAAAAAGAAAAAATCGGAGCAAACATTACCTCCTCTCTGCATCTCTCCCTGCAGCCTGTGGCCACAGAGAATAAGCTATAAGATCATACCCTCTTTACAAGTGTCGCCACAAAACACTGGCTCCCCCTACCTCTGTGACTGGGTTCACCTAACCACTCCTTCTCGTTCCCTCTGCTCTGCTGCAGATACCCTGTGCTTAAGAATACCAAGATGCAAACATCACTGTTGCCCGCACTCTTCTCTGTTTCTGTCCATGATCTGAAGAACTTCCCTCAATCCCTGCGCCAAAAGCCTACGTATGACCTTTTAAATTCCACCTCAAGACATATTTGTTCCAAACCAAAGCTGTTTCCCTCCTGTTTTTCATCTCCATAATTTGTGCACTGCCTTTAAGTGGAAATCCCAAATCACCCTGCCAAAGTCTATAACCTGGTTGTGCTGTGTGTGTTGTGTTGTTTGTGTGTGTGTGTGGTGTGGTGTGTGTTTAGTGTGAGCGTGCATGCGTGTTTGTGTGTGTGTGTGTGTGTGTGTGTGTGTGTGTGTGTGTTTGTGTGTGGTGTGTGTGTGTGTGTGTGTGTGTTACATTGAATTTTGTGACTCTGTTTTATTGTATTGGTTGTAATGTGTGTGTTTCATGCAAGTGCGTTCATTTGTTTTGCAAGATATAGGCGCTATATAAATTCCATTCATTATAATTATTATTATTATTACTATATCCATTAGGACTATCATTTTGCGGTTCAAATTAGGGTGGTTGTTTGCTGCTTTTGATCTTGAAAACCCATAGTTTTGAATCTTTTTTTTTGTGTCATGAAGTAGGTCAAGATGCTGTCTTGATCCATGCTTATCTTCTTTCTCTGTCTTCCCACATTTTTTCTGTTTTCTCTATTTGACTTGCTTAAATTCATTAGCAAACGTGATGATGGCCACAAATTTAATGCTGGGCAAATTTCCCCTGAATCTTGGCTAGTCTTCTTTTGTTGTTTATCTGAATACTGTCCACTTCACGGCAAAGTCCAAAATGTCCCATGGTTCTCTCCATTTCAATGCTTAACTGCAAGGGTGCATACAATTCTTGTCCCTTCGTACTTTGTGTTTGCACCTGGTGATCTACAGGAGAGCACACGGTGGTTGTTTTCTGGGCGCAACAATCTGGCAATCATTTGTGGTGTGTTTGCGTTCGGTAAGCTAGTAATCCAACCCAATGTAGGGAACACAGAAAATGATAAACAACATATGCTGCCTGGACAAATGCCTCCCCGCCTCTTCAGACAGATGATAATAAGTAATTAAAGTAGAGTTTCCCATAACCGATGAAGTCGTTCAGGAGCAAGGGATCAGAGACCTCAGCTTCTCTAAGGGCCACATATTGACAGCACCATTGCCTCGCCCCCCACTGCTTTAGCGTTCCCCTGACCTTAAAGGCAGGTCCCATTACACAGCCTGGTGAACTGGGAACTGTACAGAAGCCAAGGTTGCCAAACGGTCGCCCATACACTTGTACCCACCGCTTAATGCCTGCTTAATTAACTCAGCTGAGGGAAACAGAGTGCAATACCACTGAGTTAATCTGTCCCCTACAGAAATATGCTTCTACAATGGAGTTCTTTAGACCTACAGCTCTTTAGAATACACCGCTTTTTTTCTTTTTTACTTATTTCTTTGGCTACAGCTTCATTCATCAAAGGTAAAATTTTTCCATTGCAAGCTGATATATTCCCTTCCGAATAACTTGAAACAAAGGTCCCGTGTCCAACGCACACTAACATCTGTGCACACGTGTAAAGCCTTTCCGCTTGTCGGAAGATTAGGATTGTGTGCGCTGTGGAAACACATAGTAAGTTTACAAAACTGCATACACACAGGGGACTAATGTTAAAAAAAGCACATGAGCGCTGAGTCAATTATCCTCGAAAAAAAAATAAATAAAATAAATATCTGGATACAGAGGTCTTTAAAGCTTTTAGACATATCTTATATATAAAAAAGACTCCTAACATACTATTTAGACATTCAAACATTTAAACTTTGACTCGATTGCTCTAAAACTCAGTCGCCACAGCTATTGTTTGACGCCTTGAATACTTAAGTCCTGGTAGCAACAGAGCTTTCAACTTGCCGCATTAACTACAGTTTCTTAGGCCTGTGGCTCGTAGCTCATCATCTCATCTGCTCTGTAACCCCCTCCGGTCAAAGGGGCACTGCTTACGTACGTGCACCAGTTGCTCATTTGGTGGGCGGTTGTGGGCAAGTGCCTGTGTGGAGAATCTCCTTCCCTCCATTCATGATTTTATTCTGCCCATTTCTTCTGTCTGCCTTCTCCTCCCGGCACTGTTCCTTCAGTGAGTCTGGCACCCATCTGATCTTGTCACATTACCAAAACCATCTGAGCTTCCTTTTCTTGATTGTGGTCACAGTCTTCATATGCTTTACTTGTTGGTGATGTTGTTACGTCTTTGTTGTAGTGTGGTCCTGTATGAATTGCCAAGAGTCTTCGTAGCATCTCATCTCCAAAGCCTGATCTTTCTTTGTAGATCTGCATTCTGTGTCCAGATTACGCATGCAACACTAAGTAGAGAGAGAGACCGTCATACAGTTGAGAGAGATGGGTGGGTTTTCTTCCTGAGTAGAGATGTTTCGGATCTTTCCAGATGGCCTTGAACTCGCCGTTGCTGCTGCTGCTTGTAAGCTCTTGCATGGATTTTGGTCACTTTGAACTTCGCACTAATAAGTTCTTTTTCCACTGCTGATCGTGGTACTGATTGGCTGGCACTGTTTGTCATGAGATTTGGCTTCTCGCACTGATACTCCTTGTCTGTATCTGGAAATGTTTCGTCCAGGTTGTACACAGTTGCGAGTTTCCTGTGTGGCTTCCTCCCAGCGATGTCAGCACAAACCCAAGGTTGATGATTGTCTGCCTTCCAATACTGACTGTGCCAGTGTGATCTTGTTATTATTATTATTATTATTATTATTATTATTATTATCATCATCATTATTATTATTATTATTATAAATTATAATAATAATAATATTTTTATTATTATTATTATTATTATATATGGAATTTATATAGCGCTGAATCTTGTAAAACAAACAAATCGAAGCGCTTGCACTCAAATCATTTACACCCATGCAACTTTCCTCAAATAACATAAGATATTTCAAATGTTTGTACACACACACACACACACACACAACACACACACACACACACACACACACACACACACCACACACACACACACACACACACACACACACACACACATAGGTGTGATGAGGGAGATGAAGGATGCTGTTAAAAAGTGGGAAACAGATATTAGGGGAAAGTGTCGGGTTACGAAATAAGTGCGTTTTGAGGCTGGATTTGAAGGTATCAAGTAAAAGGCTTTTGGCGAAGTAAAAGAGGGGGGTCTTTCCCAGATGGATGGGCCAGAAACAGAAAAAGGGAGCGACGGCCAACAGTGGTTTGTTTGAATCTTGGTATTCGAAAGCACAAAGTATCTGCAGCTGAGCGAAGGGAACAGGATGAAGTATACAGGTGAAGACAGTTACAGAGATAAGAGGGTGCAGATTTGTGAAGACATTTGAAACAGAGGGGATTGGTCTTATACTTCAGTCTCTGTGAACAGGCAGCTAAATGAAGAGATCGCAGAAGAGGAGTATTGTTCAGATTTTTTCTTTCTTAAGACCAGTCGAACTGTAGAGTTTTTTTATGCGTTGAAAAGAGTGGGTGGATGATGCTGGAAGGCCCAAACCAAAGAGAATCACAATAGTCTAAACGTGAAAGAAGGAGAGATGTGACAAGCTTGGAAGTTGCATCAGTGGACAGATACTTGCGAATTGCGCTTATGCGCTTATTGATAGTAGCAAGACGGGCAGGTCTGGATGATGAATTTTTCATAGAGAGTGTGTTGTCGAGAACTACACCTAAATACTTCATAGAGTTGGCCAAAGGAACTGACCTATTGCCGAATTCTATTGAAGTTGTTGTGATAGAGGAAAAATGGATGGAGGAAAGTTTATGTGGGGTCCCTATGAGCATGGCTTCGGTTTTGTCAGCATTAAGTTGTAACTTGTTCTGAGTCATCCAGTTTTGAATGTCTTGAAGGTAGTAGGACATATTTGTCAGGAGGGAAGGCAAGTTTTCAACAGTATCACTGCATTGAAGCTGAATATCATCAGCGTAGAAATGATGATCAATATGATGGTGGTTTATTATATGTGAGAGTGGAGCAATAATAATAATAATAATAATAATAATAATAATAATAATAATAATAATAATGTATGGAATTTATATAGCGCTGAATCTTGTAAAGCAACAAATCAGAGCAGTATAGAGATTGCGGAGAACAGGGCCCAGAACTGATCCTTGTGGGACTCCACATTCCAGTTTGACAGGTTTTGATTAAATTTTGTTTACAATAACTTTCGGGAATGTCTGTGAGTATGAACTAAACCAGGTGAGGCCAGTGCCATTAATACCAAACGTATTTTGGAGGCGAGAAAAAAAGAATTGAGTGATCTATAGTGTCAAAGGCTGCAGACAAGTCGAGAAGAGTGAAGGGGGAGATTTTTCCTGCGTCAAAGCGAGTAGAAGTGTATCCCAAAAAGTGGCATCAGTTTTATGCGCTCAAGGAAGACATTAAACAGTGTCAGCGATAGGAGACAGCCTTGACGGGCTCCCACTGAGGTATGGAACCATTCTCCAACCATGCCCTTTGGGCAAGCACTGTGCTGGTGACTTTTGGGTATAGTTCTTTGATGGTCTAAATTTTTCTCTTTTGTCCCCTATTGTACTTCTTCATTGTGGCCCATGGTCAAAACCTTTTGAAGTATATGAAGATTGGTTTGTTGGTGCTGGCTGTGTTTCTCACACAAAACTCGCAGGGTTTAATATCTGTTCTGTGGTAACTTCTGTTTGGGCGAAAGCCTGCCTGTTCTTCGGGATGATCTTTCTGTCCGTGGCTTAAGTCTGTTCCCAAAAAGACTTTTAACTTTACTGTACTGGTGGGTTTATGAGGCTGATTGTTGATAGTTCTGGCATTGCTGAAAGATTGCCTTTCTTGGGAAACATAACGATAAGTGAATTGGGTCCAAGGTTTGGCCACTCTCCATACTGCCAAATCTTGTTGCAAATTCTTGTGAAGATGTCTATCACTGTTGTCCCACATGTTTGATCAGCTCTGTTGGGATGTTGTCAAGCCTGCAGCTTTTCCATTTTTCATCGATTTGATTGCTCCCTAAAACCTTCTTCACGAAGGATGGGGAAGTCTCATCCTCTGATGAGTCCTGACTTGTAAATACACGGGGGTCACCTTGTGTCTGATGGTTTTTAGAGCTCTGAACGTATTCTGTCTATCTGTTAATGTTTTTCTTCTGTGAGACAGTTCCCGTCCTTGCCTCCGATGTTGTTGACTCTTGCCTCCTGCTGTGTGAACTCTTTTACAATTTGATAGGCTCTTCTGCTGTTGTTCAACTTTCTTTGATACCTGAGCATTGTTTCTCAATCCATTTTTCTTTGCCTTTTTCATGTCTTTCTTGATCTTTTTGTCGATCTCTCTGTATTCTACTGCTCCTGTTGTGTAGCCTTCTTAACACTCTTCAGTTCACTTCATTTATCACACATATCCAGGATTTTATTTGTGATCCACGATTGTTGTTGTTTTTGTTGGTGGTGCTTGCCAAGTAGTTCATTTGCTGTTTCCGTCATCGCTACATTGAAGCTGTTGGTTATTGTCTCAACATCCTTATTGAATGCAAGCAAAACAGCAAATTTTCTGCCTTTTTTTTTGCTTGAAAGGATTCTGTGATGGTAGGGTCCTTCAGTCTATTTTGAATTTTAGCCTGATGTTCTTTGGCTTGCTGATCTTTTTCAGCCAGATTCTGAAGTTCAGGAGCACTAGTCATGGTCACTGCCCACGTCTGCACCTGGAAATGTCCTTGTCTTGTCTCTTTTTGATGCCCAATTTTAACCGGTTTGTACCAGTATATAGTCATCTGGTTGTGATGGTTCCATTAGGTGCGCCACGTCCAGCAAAGGGATGCCTTGACCCCCCAAGGGTGTTTGCAAGCACCATGTCATTGTAGCTGACAAATTCCAGGGGTGGAGTCCTCTCCGTTGGTATCTGCATTACGAGGGTCCACATAATTTGCTCCAGTCTTCATGCGTCAGCACCCACCTTAGCATTCCAGTCTCCCTGAATGATCGGGAATGTTTTTCTTGTTAACTTTATTGATGATGCTCTTGAGTTGCATGTAAAATTCCTCTACTACTCACCATCATCATCTGAGTTGGCACGTAAGCTTTTTTACCACCGCGATGTTGAGGGGCTGCTCTGAGGCGGAGGGTTATAAGTCAAACTTATTTTCGCAGCAACCCAAGCACCGAGTTTTTGATGTTCTTTTTGAAAAGGGAAATTCTATGCCAAATTGGTGTGCTTGTCGAATTCACCACTATAGTAAAGTGCATGCCCATCGTCTTAAGATGTTCGCCGAAATTCTTACATCTCACTCACAGAGGCCCCACTATGTGCTAGTGTGGGCCAGGTGTACTTCTTCAGTTTGTGGGTAATTTTTTTTCCTGCTTCATCTTCTGTGACATCCCTGTCCTGCTGTTCCCACCCTGCTCCTCCCAATTCCCCCCCCCCCCCCCCCAGGCATACTCCAGATTCCTTGTGTTTCATCCCGACGTTCTTGTAGTTTCCATGTCTGGGCAAGTGTTCTGATGTTCCATGTTGCTGTATTCTCTTCCCCGGATTTTCTTAAGGGTTTCACCAGTAGCGTACTTTCCCCCTCTGTTCTGATGGGAGACAGAAGGCGCAGTCCTTTTTGACCTGGGCGACGACTGACCCGGTGTGGTCAGGGGTACTTTGTTTAATTCTGCAGTGTGTCTGAGGCCAAAAACAGCCAGGCAGAGCCCATCCCTCTCCTGGCTGGTTTTTGGGGTTGGGGTTGGCTCCCCACATGGAACAGGTAGAAATCTTTTACAGGGTTTACCAGTAGCGGGAGAAACCCCCTGAACCTCTGTAGCACTGGTAAAAAATACTTTTCTCCAGAAGTAAGGCTCAATACTGTAGCTCTTTAGTCTTGCCCCACTTGCTACAATTCCTCATGTTCAGGGCAAAAGTGTTAAACCTACAGTTCTTTACACTTTGCCTTCAGAGCTGCAGTTTCTTTCAGTCCGTTTTGTAAGACTTGTGGCTTAGTCACTACAGCTGTTAACCTATGGCCCTTTAGGCTGTGCCTTAGTGGCTACAGTTTTCTAGACATAATTAGGGCTGACACCTACATATATGTGTTTGGCCTTGATTTTTGTAGCTACAGATTTTTTAGGCTTGTGGTTTTGTAGCTACAGATCAGAGTGCCTAAAGATTTGTAGCTACAGTTCTGTAGGCCTGGATATCAGTGACTACAGTGATGTAGACGTATGGCTCAGTGACTACAGTGATGTAGACTTATGGCTCATTGACTACAGTGATGTAGACTTATGGCTCATTGACTACAGTGATGTAGACTTATGGCTCAGTGACTACAGTGATGTAGACTTATGGTTCAGTGACTACAGTGATAATTAGGGCTGAGCACCTACATATATGTTGTTTGGCCTATGATTTTGTAGCTACAGATTTTTTAGGCTTGTGGTTTTGTAGCTACAGATCAGAGTGCCTAAAGATTTGTAGCTACTGTTCTGTAGGCCTGGATATCAGTGACTACAGTGATGTAGACGTATGGCTCAGTGACTACAGTGATGTAGACTTATGGCTCATTGACTACAGTGATGTAGACTTATGGCTCATTGACTACAGTGATGTAGACTTATGGCTCAGTGACTACAGTGATGTAGACTTATGGCTCAGTTAGTACAGTTCTGCAGACTTATGTCTTTTTAAGTTCTGCAAAGATGCATGGTGGGGTGTGTGTGTGGGTTGTGTGTGTGTGTGTGTGTGTGTTGTGTGTGTGTGTTGGTGTGTGGTGTGTTTTGTGTGTGTGTGTGTGTGTACTTTCAGTGCCGGGGATTATCACAGTTCTTGATTAATAAACCATTACAATGGGGCCAACAGCAAAGTAAAAGGCGTCTGACCATGGTTTTCCCACACATGGCATTCCACTTTACAGCTTACTTTAGGAAATCGACTTTAACTCTCTGACAGGGGGCTTGACTCGCACAGTCCTTATGTGCGCAGTCGTGGGGACTAGCCCGGTCTTTGAAGAACATCTTCAACGCTGACTGTCCGTATGCCCTCTTACCAAAGAGTGGAGGTTCTGTGGGCAAGGTACCTCCACTATAAAAAAATTTTTTCTGCCCAATTTCCAAAACAGCAGCTGCCTCCTCTATGTTTTGGAGGTCATCAACGAACGGGATGGACAAACAATATATATAAATGTATATATAAATGATCATGTGAACGGCGGACAAAGATCTATCAAATGGGCATTAGCCTTCGCTGGATGCCCCCTCATGTCAGCTTGACTTAATTATAAAAGGGTACTCCATGACCCCATACCTTTTAAAGAGGAGTTTCTGTGTCTGTACCTCTGCCTTCACAGTTTGTCACTTGACCCTCTTGCTTCTCCATCGAGGATTATATGTGACATGAAGATTAGTAACAGCTTAGTAATAAATCAGACCTTGATATCAGAAACCCAAGTGGTGGTGGTGGTGGTAGTGGTGGCGGTGGCGGTGGCGGTGGTGGTGGTGGTGGTTTTAGTGTAAAGTCCATTCACACTTGGCGATATCATACCATACATGAAAGATTCCTTGTGGAAAAACATAACTAAAATGAATAAACAAACGAAAATGCGAGAAGAAAGGTGGCAGGAGGGTGTGAACGGTCACTCGAGAAAAAAAAAAACATAAGAAAAATAATAACCCAACAACAACAAAGCCGAACAAAGCAAAAGAAACAACAGCGACTAAAAGACTAAACAGACGAAGAAACATACACACAGTAACAAAGTGAGATGTTAATTTTATTTTCTATTTCAATAGTGACCAAATAAACCGTCTTACCTCAAATGCAAACAAAGTATTCAGTTTTGAAAAGCTATATACAGGGCCCCTTTTCCAAATTTTGCAACCTCAGCCGAAAAAAGGTGTTTGTTTTGGCGGGTAAAGTGCCACAATGACTGCTTAGTTTGGTTTGGTTACATTACAGTCCACTCCAGCCATCCCCGACTTCAAGGACAGAACCATCACCACGCCACCATCACACAAACCATACCCGTGGTAATACAAAGAACACTCTGGGAGAAATAGGCCTGTTGTTTGTCTTGTTCAACCTGGCACTTGAATCGGACTGTTAACATGTGTTTGTTTTAATCTGTCAGGTGTGAAAAGAAGGGAAACTGCTACAGGAAATGTTTGAAAGATGTACACAGCCAACAAGTTGCCCAGTGGATTGAGGCGTCAGTGGCCTGCACGCTCAATTAAGCTGAGCTGTAGTGCTCTCTGAGCGTTGACCACTAGGCTATCCCGCCCCCCCCCCCCCCCCCCCACCCCCTCCCCCCCCCCCCCCCCCCCTCGAATGGACCGAGAAGGCAGAAAAATAGACAAGAAGGGATGACCAGAAGAAAAGGAACAAAGCCGAGACAAAGAGAGGGATAATAATAATAATAATAATAATAATAATAATAATAAATATGGAGTTTATATAGCGCTATATCTTGCAAAAACAAATCAAAGCGCCTGCATACAACACACCCATACACATACAACCAATACCAATTAACAGTGTTCACAAATTCAAATGTACACACACACACGCGCGCGCGCGCGCGCAGATTATACACTTTGGCAGGGTGGTGGGGATTTCGGCTGTTGAAGGCAGGGACAAATTTGAGATGAAACAGGAGGGAAATATCATAGGTTTGGACTAAATATGTCTCGAGGCTGGATGTGGGCAGTGGGAGAACAGACAAGAGTTCAGATGGTCAGTCAGGTGTGAATGGTGGTAAACAAACTGAGTCAGGCAGGGGATTTGAATCTTTACACATGGCATGAAACACATTATGATCAGGAAAAATATTGTCAGAGTCACACATAGAGGAGAAATCAACAACTGGGGGAAGCATGTCACGGGGAGATGAGGCAGCGTGGTCAGTGGTTAAGGAAGTGACGTCAGAGGTGAGACATATGGAGACAGAGCACACGGCAGGTGATGACGTTTGCCTGCACGTGTTCCTCTTCTGGTTTTGCTTGCTACGAATAACGTGGATAGAAAAGAGGGAATTTCTAGCACAGAATTTTCAGGTGGGGATGTTATAATTTTATTCTGAAAGGCCCCAGGCAACCCTACGGGGAGGGCGGGGACGGGGGAGGGAGGGGGGGGGGGGGGGGTGTCTGTTTTGTTGAAGGTCTTTCCAGACATAGTGTATAATGAAGACTGGCTAAAATAAGGGAGTTAAAAGGGATGAGAACCTTGGGAATAAATGGTGGACTTATGACCTTTTAAACGTGCCAAAAGGCTTTAATTGACTAAAAATGTTGTTACGCTCTATTTTTTTTTAAAAGAAGATGAAAGTGTCCAGGGCCACCGTTAAAATATCTAGACACAGATTATATCTACATCATAACACAGAGAAGACAAAACACACACAAAAGAAGACGAGACACATTATATACATATATTTTAGTTCTGAAACAGCAAAACATATGAATACAGATATTTACAGATAAAAGTGAAGACCTATAAATACATCTATATACAGTAAAAGAGAAAATCATTGGCACTCATTCTCAGGGAGGGATACTTGTGATCTCCACTCTATAATTTATGAAGTAGGGGTCCTGTACGACCCACAACGTCCCCCTGGTCCAGATAAAAGGACGTAAGGACTTGTTCTTTTTCTGTTTTCATGTACAGACAACAAAAATCTGCTGGAACAGAGTAAGTTAGGTGTTTGAAAGGCACTTGACATTTCATTACAATACTATCACTGGCTTTAGAGATATAATGCGTTTACTTTGTATTGTGCCTCTCGGTACTGGGCAACCCACGAAGTCCGACAAAGGATAAATTAATCAAGTAGTATCCCAGCAGGCAACCATGCTTTTGAACTAATTGATTGGGCTGCATTTCTTTCTTCTTTTTCTCTGCCTTATCTTGTGGCTTTCCTGCTCTGCTGTTCCCACACCGCTCATTTCAACCTCTCCACCACAGCCAGACCCAGATTCCTTACATGACATTCTCAGGGTCAGAAGTCCACAGGGAGCTGATCAATGCTAGACTGCTGCCATGGAGCTACTGGCCAGAAGGAACCTACACTGCTGATGGGTGAGTGGGTCACTTTGGTGGTGTTCAGTGGTCCCTGTTCTGAGCGTATACACGCAGGACATCATCTAGTAAGCCCCCTACTGACGACAGTTATAGCTCAGCCACTGAGCCAGACTGATTGAGATGCCCACCTGGGATGGCAACCACCACAACATTTGTGTAGTAACCTCCCCCATTTGAACCTCCAACTCGAAGGCTTTGATACAAATTAACCACAGGCACAAAAGTATACGGGGAAACAGAAACTGGAGTCACCATGAAACCAGAGTAACCGGGCCACTAAATCAGAGACATTTTCTTTTATTGCATGATGATCAATGGGGATGATGATGATGTAACGATGCTGCTAAGAAAAAGCATGTGCTTTTGAGATGATGATGATGATGATGATGATGATGATGATGATGATGATGATGATGATGATGATATAATAATAATAATAATAATAATAATAATACATGGAATTTATGTAGCGCTATATCTGCAGAAAACAAATCAAAACGCTTTAATTCATCCTACTCATTCACATGCACCCAGTTACAATTAATAGGTTGGGTCTTTTTACAAATTCAAATGTATACACACACGCTCGCGCGCACGCACACACATGCACACTCATGCACACACATAAAGGTTTACACTCCGGGGTTTTGGCTGTTGAGGGCAGGGACAAAAATGAAATGGATCAAGAGGGGAAAATCTTAGAATTGAAATAAACGTGTTTTGAGGCCGGATTTAAAATCGTCGTAAGAAGGCTTTTGGCGAAGGGAGAGAGGGAGGTCATTCCAGATTGATGGACCAGAAACAGAGAAAGAGCGATGGCCAACGGTGGACTGGTTGAATCTAGGTATTCTTAAGCACAAGGTATCTGGAGGAAACGAGAAGGAGTATACAGGTGAAGACATTCACAGAGGTAGGAAGGGGCTGTTTTATGGAGGCATTTGTAACAGAGGGTACTGATCCTATAGTTTACTCTCTGTGGCACAGGCAACCAGTGGAGAGATCGCAGGAGAGGAGCACTGTGCTCAGGTTTTTTCTTTCTGAGGACTAGGCGAGCTGCAGAGTTTTGTATACGTTGAAGGGAGTGGATAGATGAAGCTGGCAGACCAGCCAGAAGAGAATTGCAATAGTCCAGACATGAGAGAATGAGAGACGTGACTAGGTTGGATGCTGCACTGATGCGCTGCAATTGATAGTAGCACGACTGGCAGGTTTGGCTGATGAGTTTTTGCATGGAGAGTACGTTGTCTATTACGACCCCCAGATATTTCCAGCAGTGGATAGAGGGACAGACGTATTGCCGAATTTTATTGAAGCTGTTGTGATGGAAGAGAGTTTGTGTTTGGTCCCTACAAGCATGGCTTCAGTTTTATCTGCATTTAGCTGTAACTTTTTCTGTATCATCCAATTTTGGATATCTTGAAGGCAGTAGGACATATTAATTAAGAGAGAAGGCAGATTTTCAGGAGTATCACTGCTAAGAATTTGAGAGTCGTCTGCATAAAAATGATGGTCGATCTGATGACGATTTATTATAATTACATGAAAGAGGAACGGTTTAGAGAGTGAAAAGAACAGGGCCGAGAACTGATCCCTGTGGGACTCCACATTCCAGTTTGGTAGGTGTTGATTTTATCTTGTTTACTGCAACTGTATGGAATCAGTCTGTAAGGTATGAACTGAACCAGGTGAGGGCTGTGCCTGTAATACCAAAAGTTGTTTGGAGACCGGAGAGAAGAATTGAGTGGTCTATAGTGTCGAAGGCTGCAGATAAGTCGAGAAGAATGAGAAGGGAGATTTGTCCTGAGTCAGAGGCGTGAAGAAGCGTGTTTAAGGTGTGGACTAGGGTGGTTTCGGTGCTGTGGCTGGTGTGATAGGCAGATTGAAAAGGGGAAAGGAGACTGTTTCAATGAAGATGGCTGTTGAGTTGTATCAGAACTTTTTCAAGGACTTTAGAGATACAGGTCTATAATTCTTCAGAGTGTTAGGATCCAGGTCTTGCTTTTTGAGTGGAGGTGTATCTATTGCAGTTTGAGAGCTGTTGGAAAAATTCATGAAAGAAGTGGTGAGTTTACTATTTTTGTGATAGTGGGTATAAGCTGTGGAAGGCACTGAGTGAAAAGAGAAGCAGGTATAGGATCAAGACCACATGATTTTATTGTCAATTCTTTCAGAATTGTCACGATTTCTTTCTCGCTTGCTGGATGAAAGAAAAGGAGAGGAGTGACAGAAAATTGTGGGTCAGAATTTGCAGGCTGAAAAGGAGTCTAATCCAAACTAGAGCGAATGTTGCGGACTTTATCAGAAAAGAATGCAGAAAATATAGAAGGAAGTTCAGAGTTATCGTAGATAGAAGGCAGAGGGCTAGCCTTGGCAGATCCAAGAAGAGTCGATGTGAGGGAAAAGAGAGATTTCATAGACGTGGCATCAAGAACTTGAGAAGAGTAATACTTTGTTTTTGCTGAATGGATTAAGGTTTTGACTTTGTTGATTTGTTTACTAAGAGGCTGGGGGGGGGGTTTATCGCAGTTTTTGTTTTTCACCATTGCTGCTCTAGCTGTCGGCGTTTGCGTTTTGCGACCAGGATGTCATGGGTGTACCATGGTGCACAGCCTATCAGGCAGGAGGTGGTCAGTAGGAGGTGCATGCTCATCAAGAAGTTGGCTGAGAACGGTATTATAGTATTTAGAAGGGTCAGTATGGTCAGGGATTTGTGATAGACGTTCAGTAGCTTGAGAAAGAAAAGTTTGAATATCAATGGCCTTGAGGTTGCTACGGCTAATACGCTTCTTCTTTCTGATAGGCTTTGCAATGCTGAGGAAGAAAAGAATGGCAGATTAATCGGAGAGTAGTTCATCAGTGACAGATACAGACTGTGATGTGACTAGACCTTGTGAGACATCTGCGATAAGCCAGTCTAAAATGTGACCTGATCAGTGTGTTGGTTCGTTTACCAGCTGGGAAAGAGAGTGATTTGATAAAGAAAGAGAAAGACGCTTGACATCAGGAGAAGACTTATAATTGTCAAAGTGGAAATTAAAGTCACAAGTATAATAAGTTTCTTGGGAGATAGGCTGTAATGGTCAAGAAGTGAAGGAAACTCTTGGTGGAAAACTGAAGATGTTAAATTGTTTCTACTGTTGGGAGGTGGACGGTAAAGGCAACAGAAAGTAACAGAGTGGCCAGGTAAGGTGAGGTTGAGTTCACAGACTTCAAAGATTTCGGGGAAAAAGGAAGGGAGTGACATAGAAAGAGCTAGATGCAGAGTGTCTTCGTGGACGATGGCAATGCCACCTCCATGGGAGAGTCGGGGGAAAGAAAGAGTTTTGTAGCCAGGTGGTGTTAGCTGTTTTATCTTTGGTTGTGATCTAGTGGTTTTAGCCAAGTCTCTGTAAGAAAGGTTAGATCTATGTTGTGTTCAGATATGAAATCAGAAATTAAATGGCTTTACCATCAGAGCAAACAGATTGCGTGTTAAGAAGACACACGTGGAGAAGGTTTGAAGGAGGCTGAAAGGTTGGAGAAGACAGTGGTGAGTGACTATGACTATCAGAGGAAGAGGATGAGGGTGATATTAGGGATGTATGCAGTGGAAGAGCAGACAGAAGTTTGGGTGGTGAGTCAGGTGTGAAACATGGTAAAAGAACTGGGTTAGTCAGGGGCTTTATAGTCTCAAGAAAATCATTACACATTTGACGGTCCTTAGAGTCACAGACAAAGGACGAAGCATCTGGAGGACAAGAGGGTGAAGCAGTGTTGTGGCTGGTAACAGTTGTGGAAGTGACGTCAAAAGTGAGGAGGGAGGCAGAGGTAGGGGAAGCACACTGCAGTCAATGACGTATGCCCCCTGTTTTTCTTGTCTGGTTTTCTGTGGTGGATTCGAGGTTTACAAAGGGCTGTGAAGGCTTCCTACCATTATATACTCTGGCGTCATCTGGGCCTGAGTGATACGACACCTTCAGTGGTTGGTCAGGTTATGTCGAACAAACACTCCCAAAATCGAATCAATAAAGTGGATGGACGCTGACTATGTGGCCCTTGTCGTCCCTATGAGCACCACAGTTCACTCAATCTGAGTGGAGCTGGCTGGGTCGAGTCCTGTAATAATATCCTTTGACTCATGTTATTCCAACCTGCATTCTTACCAGCTGCCAATCCATAGGTGCTAATACACTGACGCGATGGCAGCTGATGCTGGTCACATAGAATGCAGGACATTTTGCTGGATGTACTTCTGAAGATAGATCACAAAGATGGTACCACATTGTAGTAATAGTTTGGACCAGGGCATTTATGACTGATATTTCTGCAAACAGGATGTAAAGAAAGCAGTAGAAATTATTAAAGAATGCTGTTTGCTTTCTTTGTTTACTAAGGCCAAGGATACCTACAGATCACAACTTCAGTTATGATCAATTTTTTTGGGTAAGTTTCTCGTTCTTAACTGCAGCACTGGGAAGGAACCCAAGGCATTTGGGGGCTGCAGACATAGCATTTTACAGTGATGGAATCTCTTTCCATGGTGCCCATGCTTTAAGCTCTCAGGTTTTATGGGCATGGGGTGGAAGCCTTTTTATGTTACTGTTTTGGTCAATCATACACAAATTACCAAGGACAGTGTCTGAGATTTCAAAGCGTGGGATTTGGCTGTGAATCCCGGTTGTTATACGACAGGTGAAGAATGCTTTTTATTTTAATTGTGTAAGCCATCGGCCTTAACATCCCACTTCACTCCGAAGAATCACTGGGGCGCTGCCCAGCGTCTTCTGGCACCTTGTGTCCTGTGCATAGTTGACCATCACCAAGGTTCATCCCTCTCTGGCACATGGTGCATGCCCAGCGTATTTGTTTACAGTTACAGCTCTGTAAAGTGTACCCACCAACCTTGACACAAATAATGGGGATTCTTTAACTCAAATGGAGTTGCAGAGTGAAATGGATCCGCATTTTGTGGGGTGGACGCGTGATTTTGGCCTATATTTGAAAAATTCAGCAGACTTACCCAAAATAATAATGACATACAATTTAGACATCATTGAAAGTTTATAATGTTATGGGCTGGTTCAACTTTGGAGATCGAAATCAAGAAAGGAGAAAAACAATTCTTCAGGTATTCCAAATAGAATAGCTTACGATATTGAATTGTTCTTCAGAAAAAAAACAAAGAAGCACTATATCTCCTTCACAAACAGTGGTGTAAGTGGAAACTCATATGACTTCATTCTTTCAAGGGAGATGCTGCAATGGCGACTAACTGTACAGTTATTTCAGGGGAGTATGCCTATCACTGCAAGTTGTTGTGCGGCATATTTTCTAATAAGATTTGATATGACCAAGGAAGAAAGCAATCGCGAGTGAAACTAAAAAATTTGGAGGCTCAAAGACAAGAACTATAGCTTGGAATATGAGCAATAGTGTTGAGAGGAATAAGCGGGATGACAAGACCATGACTGGTACAATTGAAAGAAATCATCATGGAAGCAGCAAAAGAAACGTGTGGAGAGACCAATGGAAGAAGACATCGGCAGAGAGAAACTTGGTGGTGTGCAATGCAGTGAAAGAAGCAATCCAAGGAAAGAAGAAAAGCATTTAAGAAGAGGCAGAGAAAACAAAGATGTTGTTTGAGGACAGGGAGATATACAGGAGGAAAGGAAATCAAAAGAAGCCACAAATGCTGTTAAGCACAAGCTAAGATAAGGTTTGTGGAAAATTGGTGTGTTGGGACTTGATACAAATGTAGGTCAGCAGAAGATGTTTCGAATTTGCAATGCAGATGAGGAAAAGATGGAATACATTAATGTAGCAATATTTGTAAATATGAGTCTGGAAATATCATGACTGAGAAGCAGATTATTCAGCAGAGATGGAAGGATTTCTTTCATGATCTGCTACATATTGAGAATCCTTTATGCAAATCGAGAAGTTGGAGAAAGTTGAAAGGACTGTACAAGAAGTGGACTGACTGAAATATGAAATTGTTGAGCAATTCGATAATGCAAAAGAGAAAAGCCACAGGGCCATCAGGAGTGGTGACTAGAAATATACAAGCAGTAAGGAGAAGGGGAGTATAAACAACTTATGAAAATATGTGCCAGAAGAATGGGAAGACAGTATTTACTGTTCCCATTTTCAAGGTTTTTTAAATTTTTTGTTTGTATATGGTTTTTTGGTTGTTAAAGGAGTTAGTTTTTTTTGTTGTTTTTGTTTGTTTTTGTTATTTTGTGTTTAAAGGTGAATGCACTAGTATGTGGAAAAATACAGAGGAATCAGGGCTTCTGGAACCATTGGCATGAAGATTCTGGGAGAAAGTATTGGATAGAGAATGAAGAGCCTGTCAATGTTTGATGAAAACAGTTTGGATTACAGGCTGGCAAATCAACCATAGATGCAATATTTATGTGAAACAACTTCAGGAAAAAGTATATGGAGAGAAAAAAGAGCTTGACGACATCTTTGTTGACCTGGAAAAAGCTTTGATAAGAGTACCCAGAAAGGCAATCCAATGGGCTTGAGGGATACAAGGTGTACCGGAGCACTCATCTCAATGGTTATGACTTTGTATACAGCAACTCCACATCAAAAGTGAATACTTTAATTGGGGATGTCAGAAAGCTTTGAGATTAAGTAGAAGTAGCACCATGGTTCCGCATTGGGCCTCTGCTCTTATCCTCGATTGATAATGAAATTTCAAGGAAGGTGGAGAGGCCAGAAGAGATCTGGGAAATGCTGTTTGCTGATGGACTTAGTTCTGGTAGCTGAGAAGTTTGACGCTACTCAATGATTTTGGTAATTGGAAACGTTGACAAAGACCAAATGCAATGACCAGTTGAAAAGACCCAGACCTACATAGAGCAAGATAATACCCGTGTGGTGTCTGCCAAAAAGGTTGTAGGGAAACAATCGATCAAATGACTCCATATTTGTGTCACAAAAGATGCTCAAGACTACTAAAAAAGTTCTGAAGAAGAAGGAGGACGGAGTTATTTGTTCTGCCCAAGTGGTATGAATAAGATGGGTGAAGACAAAATACCGACTTGCAGGAAAGGAGGAGCTAGAATTTTAACAAAGGAAGATAGAAGTGGTAGATGAATTCTGCTACCTGGGAGTGATTGATGAGCTGCGAAGCAAAATCTGAGTTATGATGTCAGACACCAGGATTGCGAGAGATTGGAAGAAATGGAAAGAATTGGCAAGTTGCTCGGAAATCAGAGCAATCCACTGGAGAGACGCATGTCTGATAATTTTAGGACACTGCATCAGACTGTTCTCCTGTATGGCTCGAAGATGTGGGTTTTTCACCAAAAACCGAATGTTTGTTGAAGAGCTATGAAAACCGAATGCTATTTATACATGACCAAGATCTCAGAATGTGCAAGTTGGATGATCTGAGAGTCTGTAGCTTGTACCATTAGACTGCGATGGTTTGGGCACATTCATGGTAAGCAGACACAGCCATCTAAAAAAGAGCAATGAACTTCGTTTAGTGGTTGGGAAAGAGACCAAAGGGAAGATCATAGCAAAACCTGGCTGCCTGAATTGCAGATGATCTTAGAGAACAGGGGCATAAATAAGGAGGAAGCTCAATATCAGAGAGTGATGGAGATGGATCATGAATGTAAAACCTCCCCTGGGGAAAATGACAAAAAAAGGAAGAGAAGAATAAGAAGAAATGTTTATGTCGACTTTTGAGATTGTTAAAGTTTTACACATAGATGATGTATTATTTTTTACAAATTTTCCAAATATGTTAACTGAATGCTGAAATTTAAAAAGTTTTTAAAAATTAGGGGGGTATCTTAATGGAGTGAACTGGTCATCAACTAGTCACCCTTGAAGCAATGTGATGATTTTTCACCATGTAAAGTTACCTGAAGTTGGCTGAATCCATCTGATGTCACTTTTGTACAACAGATTTTTTTTTTTTAAAACTATCATAAACACTGGAGAGCTGAAATCCCCAAAGGTATCACTTGTTGAAATGTCAAACTAAATTAGCCAACAGACTATAACTAGGAATGCTTTTGGTCATAGGAAATCATCTGTGTTTTAATTGAATAAATCGATTGCCTTACAGGCCCTGAGTACTTCCCTGAGTTGAACACCACTTAGTGTATTAAAAAAAATTCATAATTCATGCGAAAATTTTTCTTAAGCTTCGGCATGTCACATTGAAGGAGAGGGTGCTGAAGCTTAAGATTCGGCACAAACTCAATGAGTCATGTGTACATTTCATCTGTGTAACATATGTAAATGTATGAATATGTTCTTTATAATCTTGATGGGGAATTCAGGCAAGGGCAGGTTCTGTGCTTGGAAGTTGACCCAATCAGTTCAGACAACTAACCTAACTTCAGTTCTAACTGATTCTGATTCCTGGATTCAGAACAGACCTTGATGGACCATGCATTGAGTGAAAGTCCAGTCTACGATGTGAACTGATTCCACTTTCTTGTGTCTAGTGTGTTTATATATGATTGGGGTGATTCACAGATGTTCTCAGCCTAAATCTTATTCAATATTCAGTATGTCTCTTTTAATGGCAGAAAAATATGCTGGGTGTACGCAAAGCACTCCTTTTACATCACCACTACTATTCAATTTATCAAATTGAGTGTGGTAGATCTCTGCATCATGTCACATTATGTTGTTGTACATAAGGTTGCTGGGGGGTGGGGGGGATGTAATAAAAATGAAACTTTGCTTACCGTTTCAGTTTGATTTCACTGGTATGTCTCTATGGGCTATTTGTAATTGTGTGTTTTTCATTCTTTCTTCATGTGAAGGTCTGTTGCAGAATCGGAGATCATGGCCTTCCTTTCCTCTCTGTTGTCTGTTCGCCTGTTGAGTTCATTGTTGGGGGAATTCTTTCCTGGTTGCATAGCTATTCAGACTGTCTGGTATTTTGTGCGTTGTCTTCCTCTGTCTTTGGTACCACAAATTATTTCCAACACAATATTTGCTTTTTTATTCTCATCAGCTCTGTTTATGTGCCCAATAAATTTGTAGTGGTTCTTTTTTCTGATGTTTTGAGTAGGGTTCTTTGTACCCGGCCATTGTCCTGACTTCTTCGTTTGATTCTTTACAGTCCATGATATTCTCATAATTCTTCTGTATACATTTCACTGCTGCGTCAAGTCTTCTTTCAAGGTCTTTTGTCAGCGTCCAGCATTCTCATCCATACAGAAGGTTTGGACCATATGTTGGAGTTCGAGTGTTGTTTTTGGTGCTGAGTCTTATATTTTCATTGGTAAAGATGGGCTTCTTCTTGGTGAATGTGTCTTTAGACAAAGCGATTCTCTCTTTTTTTTCTGTGTCGCATCTGGTGCTGGTGTTTTTGTGATGCCAAGTATTTAATGCGGTGCGAAATTGTTTTATTCTTTTCCTTTGCTAAAAATTGTTTTACATACAGGGAATTGTATGACTGTTTGAGAGTTACCTGCTACTCAGTACTTCTTTGTTTCCAGTTGGAGGTCTTTGTTTTCGCTTCGATTGTGACTGTTGTAAGGATATTTTGTTCGGTTTTTTCCTCCGAGTCAGCAATTAGCACTGTTTCATACGATTCTTGATTGTTTAATTTTGTGACCTCCATACTTTGACACCTTCATGTTGATCTAGTCCGTTAGAATCCATTTCGCGTGTAGATATTGAAGGGGGAGGGTTCGGAGAAAATTCGCCAACAGCCACTGCCTCAATAACCTACAGAGACGGGTCTGTACTCTAATGCGTATGTAATCATATTTTTTCTGCATTTAAAGTCATTACTTAGTTTGGTAAAAAATTCGTTCACAATATCATACAGCTTTTTTGGACTACGAGACAGTGTTATTCACTTGTGTTGCTGATCATTTAACATGTGATCATTAATGTGCCTGATCATTAATGTACTACCTGTAGTGTTCTCCTCTTCTTTCTTTCCTCCCATCCACTTCTACCGACTTAGGCAAGCTTCATCACAGCTTAAAAATTGGCGGATGTGTTTATTCATGCTTTGTGGATTTAGGCAAAAAATTTAAACCAAAAAACAACCAAAACCCAACATATCTACAGATGACAAATGACATCTACATTCGTTCCTTTTGTAGGGGACGTCATTTGGGTTTTGTTCAAAATGTTTATAACAAATGTTTACACAGGAACACTCTAACTATTCAAGAACAGGGATGAATGTTCAAGTGGAAGTATAAAGCTTGCGTATGTGTGGGTTTAACTCGGCATAGAACCTTTCTCATTTTTCCAGGATAATGAGCCATTACACAACTTGCTTTTTGACATTTAAAAACGGTTATCTCCTTTTGGAGAGAGAGAGAGAGAGAGAGAGGGGAGAATTGGAGAGGGGAGAGAGAGAGAGAGTGAGAGAGAGAGAGAGAGACACATTGCTTACAGCGTTTCAATTTCTTAAAGTAAAAAATTGGTTCATGGTAAGAGTTTCCAGTTTCAAATTCCCATCCAATAGATCTGACATCCATTTACCCTAGTGCTGGTGGAACGGTGATTGCCACTGTTTCAGACAGAAGATACACATTACATGTTTGTCCAAGGTGAAAAATACATTCAGTTGCAGGGTGTAAGACCCCACAACAACAAGCAAATTCTGTTTCAAAAAAGTACAAAAAAACCAGCAGCATTCAGACAAAACAAGACAGCAAGATAAAAAGGGAGAGGGGGGTGTGCTTGTGTTATGGCATCTCTGTTTCCCTGGCAGTAGAGAGCAGGCCCACCCAAATTTCCAGGAATAACTGATGTGACTTTTTTTGTTTTGTTCCTCTCAGCTGGACTAACAGCTCACAATGGTTTACCCAAATGGTGACATTTTGCCACAATGTGACCAAAGTTACCTTCCCATTCTAAGGTAGCGGTATTCAACTTCAAGAAATGATGCGCATAAGAAAGACCACAATGCAAGCCAGGCAAATTGAACTAGTACTCTGCCCTATCACACCTTGCACGCTGTCAATTTGGTATATATATAGATGCACAATTAAAAGAATATGAATAAGCTACACATTTCACTCACTTCAACAAATCACAAAAAATGACAGCAATTTTGTTTTAATGTCATTTTATTTTAACTAAGTTAAAAGGTCCAGCAAAATTCCTCACTGACTTCAAACTCGTATATATATATTTCATCTGCAGACAGTTCCACCCCCCCCCCCAGGTCGCCAACGACCTCACCCCCCCCCCCCCCACCCCCTCCCCCCCCCCCCCTCCCCACCCAAACCTCACAACCCCCCAACCCTCCCCCCCCCACCCCCCCCCTCCCACCCCACCCCCTCTCTCTCCTATCTCCGCTCTACTATCTCTCCTACACATCTCTATCTCTATCTGAGAAAGTAAAGTTTAGTTTATGATCTTTCAGCTCGTTGTGATGTTGTACCAACACAAATAAACAAAAATTATATAGTTGGAATCAAGTTTATGATTTTAGGCATTTTTTAGATAAAATATAAATATCGTTTGTATTTGGTACTCTTTTGTGGACACAGTTTGGTTCTGTTTATTTAAAAGGACTGGTTTTGACTGGAGCATATTGTATCATCAACGTTAATACTTTGGATCTTTTTTTAGTGCTATATGGTTGCATTTCTGATGATGTATGGAATTCACTTTTATCAAAGTGGTATATGAGAAGTAGATGCTTGCTACGAAGGGTTCGACTTTGTCACTTGGTACGATCCATAAGACGAACAATCGTATATATTTTCTGGCCATAATCGACGAGGTACCAGGAGGAGTGCAATAAGGAAGGTTAAGACAGTTAAAGACGTTCTTCTGGATCGGCCGGTCATCCATACCATTCATCCGACCATGTGAGCACGTTGCCTGGCTTTGTAAGGGGTTGGTGATTATATAAACAGAGCACGCAGTGCACAGTTCTGTAGAAGACTCATGGTCGATAATCAAACAACCCTAATCCTTGGGCTGAACAGCTGGAATTTCACGCTACCCAACGCAGGACAGGTTTCTCTTCCAAATTAGGGAGACTTTGGATAAGGATGTTAAGCCGAAAAAAAGGTAAGCTCATGTGGATAGCGGATCCACTGCATCAGCGAGAGGAGCTGTAGCTTACACGAGAGGTGGAGGGAGAAACATTATTTATTTTGCGTTTACTGATACAGACGATATAGTTATTCATAACCAACTCAATCCTAAATCTTTGACGTTTTTTGCTCGTAACGACCAATGGTTTGTTGATGGAACATTTGACAGCGCTTTAAGCGAACACAATCTTTACAACAATCCATGTTCTTGTGTGGATTATCAACACTCATGACTCTTTGTTTACTGTTGTGATCACAAAACAAAAACAGGCGGCACTCGTATGAACGCGATTCTTTATCTTACCTGAAGGCAGAGAATATCTCAACACAGTGTACATCACACTAGAGTTTCGAAAAGAAGCATTTTTTTAAAAGACATCAGGTGAACACTTACCCATGCCAAGCCCAGTTTGCACGGGAGCTTTTTTTCACCTTTGGCCAATGTTTCTTCTGGAGTAACCTACAGTTCGCATTGGTGCTCAGATTCGGTTCATTGGTGACCAGAGAACTCATCTATCGTCAAGACCATTCAGGGCCTTGGCTTTCGTTGACATCACTGAGACGGTCATTAGTGCGCGTTTTCATAAACGCTAATGGATTGGCATCGGTTGCACCGAATCATGACAGATGCTTTCAAGACATTCTTCGACTACGTTGATAAGCCTACATGGAATGGGGGACATTGTGAAGCGAGTACGCTGTAGATGACACGTAATTCGGACACCCGTGCCCATGTGGAACATTAACACACTTCGTGTCGGGGAGACAAACCTGCCAGGATCTAATAACTCGGTTCGAAGGGATGGCACGGCAACGTTGCTTTGATCAGCGAATTGGTCTGTTAAGGCACCAAACAATTGGCAGGGCTTGTCAAGCAATTACGCAAGAACGTCCGGGGCGGAACTCAGCACATGGTTTGTAAAATCTTCATGATATACATTAATCTTTCATCAGCAACAAATAACTTTTATCAGTCGTTACTAACAAAAGAACATATCAAAAAGCTGCTGTGGGGCGGTGGGCCGTGTGGACGGCTGCAATGGGGAAGAAAAGAAAATAGAAAGAAGGTTTGTCAGGGGGGACAGATTGGAAGTCAGAGATGAAGGGGTGACACAGGAGAGGGAAGCCCCCCCCACTGGAGTTGACGTCGGGCTTGCCCGTGTGCCCCGTTGGTTTTTTGACGCGTTGAATGCCCTAAGTTTGTTATTTTACACAATGCTTAATGTTAGGAGCAATGTGTGTACTGATTTGTCAAATATAAGAGATGCGAGACATAGATATTAATGTACGAGGATATACATATTGCCAATCAGGTCAGTTGAACTATATAAAACAATGTCTTGATTGATGGGGGTTGTATTGTATGTTCGTGATTCACGTGCATTTGTTGGATTGGCTGAAGGGTGTCTGATTTTTAATTTTAAATTGGGGTCTACAAAAGACCGCTCAAGTTCTGGTATAAAACACTATATTACATTTGTCGAATTGTAATTTTGATACGATTCAATCATAGGAATTGAACAATATTACCAATTCGATATATCTCTTCAACGTTGATTAAGATCAAATGAGAATAAATTTTTATGACTTAATAAAAGGTCTCTATGTGTTGATGATGTTTTTCAATCAGGATGTTGGAAGTTTTTAAAATCTGTTCGAGTGTGACTCCTGGACTCTGCATGACCCACAGCTTGTTCATCTGCAAGCGTGTTAGTCATGCACATTACTTCTTTTAGTCAATTCTATATAAAGTTGTGCATTGATCTTGCCTGCTGGCGTGTGGATTGATGTGACTGATTGATTTTGTTACTTTAGATTTGGAACATCGTGTGATTGTGATCTAATTGTTGGCCCACTGTTTTGTCTCCCTAATCTTCTGACATGTATAGCTGTAACATGTGTCGAGGACTAGTTTCGCAACCATGCTTGAGCAGGCTCTGTTGGTATGTTGTATGCTCCTGGGTCTTCTATCCATACTGGTAAAATGAGGGTGGCTTACTTTCCCACTTCCTCCCTCAGTATAGGTTATGGATCCGAGGGTACTCTTGATGTTGCTCTTCCCTATTCACTATTAGCTCTCTTGATCAGGTTGGATTGGTCGGTAGTCTGTATAGTTATTGGACAATTCTACAGAAAAAACCTCGTTCATATGCAGATGGAGCTTTTCTGTGTGGAGGTTTCCTGCACGATGATGTCTTCAATGACTGAATGCATTTGGGTTTGATTGTGGTTTTGTGTGTTTCTTCAGGGTTGTAGTATGCCTTTTTACTGTGCACCAATTTCATGCTTTTTTCGATATCATCACATTGTTCACTGATCCACTTCTCTCTGCGTTTACTTTGTAGTTCTTCTCAAGATTTTGGCGTCCCGGTATTCTTTTGGGTTGGTAAAGTCCTGGTTGTGGTTTCATGCTATTATTGTATCGCAGTGAGGTACAAGATGGACTTTGGTAGTCCATGGTTGGTGTGTTATCAATCTGAGACCAAGAGTAAATCCTTCCTGCTGTTTTCTCGGACTGCTCATTAAAGTTTGTTTGGTGAGGTAATTGAATGTCTTTGTTACTGGGGGTGTTATTGCCGACTAAACGTCCGCAAATGCTTAGATTGGAAGAATCTCATCGGTCTTAAGGTATCTTTCTGTTTTTACTTGTCATTTTGCATATAACTTTTGTCCAGGAAAAACCTTTTTATGCTCGTCTTTGCATAGGTTATATTTTTAATTGATGATATCTTCTTTCCTGTGTTTTCTCGATTTGTGATGGTCATTTGTTTTTTATCATTTTTTTATTCAAATTATATGTACTATCTATGCACAATACATAAATTATCACTCACAACACACAAACACACAAACACATCATATATATATATATGTTTTTCTAGATTTATATATACTTCTATATATATATTTATCGTTATTTATATATATTATATATATATTATATGTGTGTGTGGTGTTTATGCTAATTTTTTTATATAGTGAGAGAGAGGAGAAAAACTTGTAGCTGGCGGGTAATGATATTTCATTTCTTATTGTATGGCATATATTGATCATATCAGCTCTTTTGATAATATGGACATTTGAGACCTTATACCACACTGTTAATTGCCCTTATGAATTCTAGGCAGTCCTTGGATGGTCGTTCTACTAACAGTCAGTAATGGATGGTCATTCACCTAAAAGACAGAAAGAACATGGGTTATTAACAATCTTGTGTTGTGCATTTAGGATTATCTCACTCCGCTATGTACAGTTCTCTCCCCTGCTACTATTCTTAACATCATGGCCTTTTGTAAAGGGTTAGGGGAAAGAAAAAATAAATTGACAATAAAAACAAAAACAAAAAATCCTATTTTCGCAAGTTTGGTTGGTAGTAGTAAAATTTGAAGGCACATTAATTTGTAATAATTCTGAGTAAGTGATTTTCAACAGTACTAATGTTTCCTAATATTGATAGTTAAGCTCGAGCGGTGGTACATACCAAAGTGTCCCCAACGTATATGGTTTTAATTTTATTAAATACCTTGTAAGTGGCATCTTTATCTGTATCCTAGAACCAGAAAAGAAGGAGGTGAATCGAGTCAGCCATTGCTCTTAAAAAATGATACTGTACAACTTTGCCTTGGTATTCATCTGAGATGAAGGTTGCTTCGGCAATAGGATGTGATATTATGCACTTTTTTTTCAGGAAAAATGCAGATTTTAAATAATGGGGGAAAGGGGAGTGGGCGGGCTGGCATTCTTGTAGCTCGTGGTGGTCAGCGTGTTATTGCAACATGGATGTGGTGGACCAAATGGAAAAAATTATCCTTGTTTAATTTCCATAAACCACAAAATCATTACTACATAAACAACTATAATATTTTCACTATACCAATAAATATCCTCCCAAAACCAATCAAATATCCATATACCTATAATAGTAGATTGAATCTGGTTTTTTTTTAAATCTAATCTGTACACTGACCTGTGTATGTACGTTGGTTTTTTTTGGGATATGAAACTGTTGTTTTTCTTGGATTTTTTTCTTTGCTTTAGTGGATAAAAGTGTACAATGATAGCGTAATGACATGTGTTTACTGTATTAGAGTTGACATCTTCCTACTTCGTCCTGGACCAGTGAAGGTTGCAGATTTGTCTGAGGTGGAAGTTGGTTGTTGTGACATAATTGTATCATTCACCTAGATGAAGTGGTCTTGTGATAATTAGATTGCTATTATTTTTGTTTTATTTAAAACTATCTACTTTGTGCTTTATATTTTAGGTTATGTAGTGCTGTGCAATGGAATTATGTATAGGGTTTGTGAGTGTGGTGGTTCATGTTGTTCTGGGCGAACATACAAAAACTCAAGAAAATAAAGGTAAGGGAATTAAATTATATATATTTATATTTCTACTTAATAAATGGGTAATAATAGTGGGGGTTCTTTTCTCTGCATATTGCTGTAGGCTTCTTTAATTTGCCCCTCTGTACTGATACCACTTGGGGAGTAATCACCAGTTAGATGTCACAAGTACTGTAAAGTGTCTTAGCGGACATCCCCACCACAGATCACATGTTGGGATAATGGTTTGGTTGTGGATGAGTTGAGGGCAAGGGCCTGGAGCAAACGTCAGCTCGTGAAAGACTTCAAACTTCTAAGAGAATGATGGTAGTCTGTTGATTTTTTAAATAATCTTGTGTTGTGCAAAAAAAAAATTAACCAGATTAGTCTTTGTTGTGTTGTTCTGTACATAGTGCCTGTATTGGACAAGGATAAGAATTTTGTAGTTTATCTGTGCATAGCTGGAGCTCATATAATGTATTGTCTTTCAAGACTTGTGGAATTCGGTAATTATTATTAAACTTACAATTGAGCTAGAAGAGGAAGGTAGTTGGTTGTCTTAAGTTCCCTAGTGTAGGAATTATGTATATTGTTTGATCCGGATGAAGTGTAACTGGATAATGTTTTGAGTTGATTGTATGGTTATATTGTTATATTTTAATGGTTGCTACATTTTGATTATTAATAATTTATCTTTGTGGGACAGCCATCAATGTTTCAGTTTATGTAATAATAGTATAAATGAGAGTATGTTTAATTGAAATCTTGAGTGGGACTGTAGTTAGAGTGGAAAGCAACGTTCGCATTTGTGAGATTGCTTGTTTCCCTTTGTCACCTTATATTTTTCATGTGAATCTGGAGTCGGTTTGCGCCACGTTACTCTCATAAACGTTAATATTTTAACTGTGGCATAAGCTCACTTTCACCTTGAAAATCAATCATGCCTGCACACACCTCCTTCCCCATATCCTTTCAACTGACATGCACGCACAGTGGGTTTCATGCTGTGATTTAACATCACACTACCCCCTTTCCCTCTTAAGAGAACTCAATTCAATACAATGGTAACTCAATTATCATTGTAGAACCCTCAGTATGTTGTAAAAAAAATTTTTTGTGATAACTTCTGCACGATGTATTACGTTGTTTGCAGTGTGTACTTTTTTTAATACCACTTTGTTGTTGCTAAGTTGAGGTATGTTGAAGGGTGTCAGACGCCTTTTTGACACTCGACTAGTAATGAGAGCAGTGGGTATGGGCCCAAGACTAACCAACATGAAAAACATTAAAGACTGTGCTTCGGATTGGCATTGGTTTGCTTTCCGATTGTTGACTGTCCAGCCATTGCTCCATCATTATTGGAACAACGGTCATTATTGTTGATAGTCTCTGAAATATTACCATGGTCAGGACATGTTTATAGGAAACCATTTGTCTGTGACAAACGTTGGACGGAGAGCATTTTTTTGTTACGTGTTCATCTTGTCTTTTTCGTCCTATTGTTCAGTTTTAATTTATCGAAATGAAAACAACACTTAAGTAAATAAAAAGGCATTGTGAAAACTAGTAACACAAGGCATTTGTGTGTTTGTTGGTTGTTTTTTTAACCCAGGGCTTTTTCTCATTCTGTTAGTTAGTATGTTCTTCGAGCCAGAAGGGCACATAGAGCGGAGCTTTTTCACGGTTCTGTAGCGTTAAGCGTTTTGATGGGTTTTCAACCACACAGGTGACTGGTCGCTAGGTCTGTCGCCAGATATACCAGCAGAGCTGGTGTACCCTATTGTTATACTGGGTGGACAGTGAGGGAACAAAAATGGGAAAATAAGGAGTATAGGAAAGTCTTTTCCAATCGGACCACAAAAACGAGCCGAGCGGGGATCGAACCGCGAACCTCCTGGGGGATCACGAGTTCGACTGCCTTATCCACTCAACCAAGGTGCCTCCTTCATTCGGGTTAGTATTTTCAAGTTTTATTAATGTATTATTGTTTTCAGCATTATCATTTCACCATCATCTTCAATCATTCATCATCATTACCTTGAGGACAGGATCCAAAAAAGGAGGAAATAGAATGATGACTAGTGCCATGGTTTTTTTCTGCAGTGAAAATGACTTGTTATGTTTTGGAGTGTTTTCTCAACACATGGTGATCTGGAGTTAATGAAAATGGACTCCTCTTCTCTTAAAGAAAACTTTTTTAAGGATTCAACTGAGATTGAATTTTTTCATTGATTATAGAAAACTGCACATAAACTGGGTGGACATATTGGATTTTAGAAATTGTTTGACATTTATCAAGAACTTATGTAACAAAACTAGTTTAAATCTGCTGTTTATATATATAAATAGATTTTACTACATAGTTACATGAGATTTTCCAAGGTAGCTTGTTGCAGTTTTAGAGGATAAATATTTAAATTACACTTTTCATTTAAGTTAGATTTGGGGTTCAAAGACGTTTATTCAAATTTTGATGTACTCTAGTGGCAAACCAAAACATCTATTAGATATGGCAATAAACCTTTCTGACACATTGTAGTTCATGCATCACTCTCAGCTGTACCAATATGTGGTTACAAGATGGTACAAATATTTTTGTGAAATGTGGTTTATTATGGTAACGAAAATACGTCTAATAGTAAATTTCAAGAGGGGGAAAACGGGGGAAAATAATTGAAACACAGGTTGACATAATTCAAACCTCTACTAGTTACTAATGTCACTGCCTGCCACACGTTATCCGTATAATCACTCCTTTTTATAAACTGTACTGCTGATTTGACTTCAACTCCCTCAAGCACAGAGCTAATCGGTAATCTATGCAAGGGGCCCCTTTCCCAGTACAATTATGTCAATTAGTAGTTTTGTTCGGTCTTGTTGATTATTTCTGTATGTTGGGAATGTCTGTGGTTGAGTCTTGAGGCTTGGATTTGTTTAAAAGAATGAGAAGACGCTTGGACATCAGGAGAAGGACTTATTGTCAAAGTGGAAATTAAAGTCACAAGTTTTAATAAGTTTCTGGGGGAGAGGCTTCGTAAGGTCAAGAAGTGTTGGAAAATTTGGTGGATAAAACTAAGATGTTAAATTGTTTTAATGTTTGTTTTTTTTTTAGGAGGTGGACAGTAAAAGGCAACAGAAAAGTAAACAGATGTGGCAGGTAAGGTAGGTTGGTATCAAGACTTCAAAAGATTTCGGGGGAATAGGGGAAAGGAGTCTGACATAGAAAAGAGCTAGATGCAGAGTGTCTTCGTGGACCGATGGCAATGCCACCTCCATGGGAGGAGTCGGGGTAAGGGGAATAGAAAGAGTTTTGTAGCAAGGTTGGAGTCAGCTGTTTTATCTTTGGTTGTGATCTAGTGGTTTTTTAGCCAAGTCTGTAAGAAAAAGGCTTAGATCTATTTTGTGTTCAAGATATGAAATTCAGAATTAAAATCGGCTTTACCATCAAGCATACAGATTGCGTGTTTTAAGAAGACACACGTGGGAAGGTTTGAAGGAGGCTGAAAAGGTTGGAGAAGACAGTGGTGAGTGTCTATGACTATCAGAGGAAGATAGGATGAGGGTGATATTTGGGATGTATGCAGTGGAAAGAGCGGACGAAGTTTGGTTGGTGAGTCAGGGGGTGAAACATGGTAAAAGAACTGGGTTAGTCAGGGGTGATATATAGTCTCAGAAAATTCATTACCACTTTTGGACGGATAGAACGTTAGAGTAACAGACACAAGGAAGTACTTCTGGAGGACAATTGGGTTGATGATGCAGGTGTTGTGGCTGGTAACAGTTGGTGTGGTAGTCCGATGTCAAAAGTTGAGGAGGGAGGCAGTGGTATGGGAAGCACACTGCAGTCTAATGATCGTTTGCACCATGTTTTTCTTGTCTTGTTTTCTGTGGTGGATTCGTGGTTTACAATGGGCTGTGAAGGCTTACTACATTTCATTTACTCGGGCGTCATCTGGGCCTGAGTGATACGACACCTTCAGTGGTTGGTCAGGTTATGTCGAACAAACACTCCCAAAATCGAATCAATAAAGTGGATGGACGCTGACTATGTGGCCCTTGTCGTCCCTATGAGCACCACAGTTCACTCAATCTGAGTGGAGCTGGCTGGGTCGAGTCCTGTAATAATATCCTTTGACTCATGTTATTCCAACCTGCATTCTTACCAGCTGCCAATCCATAGGTGCTAATACACTGACGCGATGGCAGCTGATGCTGGTCACATAGAATGCAGGACATTTTGCTGGATGTACTTCTGAAGATAGATCACAAAGATGGTACCACATTGTAGTAATAGTTTGGACCAGGGCATTTATGACTGATATTTCTGCAAACAGGATGTAAAGAAAGCAGTAGAAATTATTAAAGAATGCTGTTTGCTTTCTTTGTTTACTAAGGCCAAGGATACCTACAGATCACAACTTCAGTTATGATCAATTTTTTTGGGTAAGTTTCTCGTTCTTAACTGCAGCACTGGGAAGGAACCCAAGGCATTTGGGGGCTGCAGACATAGCATTTTACAGTGATGGAATCTCTTTCCATGGTGCCCATGCTTTAAGCTCTCAGGTTTTATGGGCATGGGGTGGAAGCCTTTTTATGTTACTGTTTTGGTCAATCATACACAAATTACCAAGGACAGTGTCTGAGATTTCAAAGCGTGGGATTTGGCTGTGAATCCCGGTTGTTATACGACAGGTGAAGAATGCTTTTTATTTTAATTGTGTAAGCCATCGGCCTTAACATCCCACTTCACTCCGAAGAATCACTGGGGCGCTGCCCAGCGTCTTCTGGCACCTTGTGTCCTGTGCATAGTTGACCATCACCAAGGTTCATCCCTCTCTGGCACATGGTGCATGCCCAGCGTATTTGTTTACAGTTACAGCTCTGTAAAGTGTACCCACCAACCTTGACACAAATAATGGGGATTCTTTAACTCAAATGGAGTTGCAGAGTGAAATGGATCCGCATTTTGTGGGGTGGACGCGTGATTTTGGCCTATATTTGAAAAATTCAGCAGACTTACCCAAAATAATAATGACATACAATTTAGACATCATTGAAAGTTTATAATGTTATGGGCTGGTTCAACTTTGGAGATCGAAATCAAGAAAGGAGAAAAACAATTCTTCAGGTATTCCAAATAGAATAGCTTACGATATTGAATTGTTCTTCAGAAAAAAAACAAAGAAGCACTATATCTCCTTCACAAACAGTGGTGTAAGTGGAAACTCATATGACTTCATTCTTTCAAGGGAGATGCTGCAATGGCGACTAACTGTACAGTTATTTCAGGGGAGTATGCCTATCACTGCAAGTTGTTGTGCGGCATATTTTCTAATAAGATTTGATATGACCAAGGAAGAAAGCAATCGCGAGTGAAACTAAAAAATTTGGAGGCTCAAAGACAAGAACTATAGCTTGGAATATGAGCAATAGTGTTGAGAGGAATAAGCGGGATGACAAGACCATGACTGGTACAATTGAAAGAAATCATCATGGAAGCAGCAAAAGAAACGTGTGGAGAGACCAATGGAAGAAGACATCGGCAGAGAGAAACTTGGTGGTGTGCAATGCAGTGAAAGAAGCAATCCAAGGAAAGAAGAAAAGCATTTAAGAAGAGGCAGAGAAAACAAAGATGTTGTTTGAGGACAGGGAGATATACAGGAGGAAAGGAAATCAAAAGAAGCCACAAATGCTGTTAAGCACAAGCTAAGATAAGGTTTGTGGAAAATTGGTGTGTTGGGACTTGATACAAATGTAGGTCAGCAGAAGATGTTTCGAATTTGCAATGCAGATGAGGAAAAGATGGAATACATTAATGTAGCAATATTTGTAAATATGAGTCTGGAAATATCATGACTGAGAAGCAGATTATTCAGCAGAGATGGAAGGATTTCTTTCATGATCTGCTACATATTGAGAATCCTTTATGCAAATCGAGAAGTTGGAGAAAGTTGAAAGGACTGTACAAGAAGTGGACTGACTGAAATATGAAATTGTTGAGCAATTCGATAATGCAAAAGAGAAAAGCCACAGGGCCATCAGGAGTGGTGACTAGAAATATACAAGCAGTAAGGAGAAGGGGAGTATAAACAACTTATGAAAATATGTGCCAGAAGAATGGGAAGACAGTATTTACTGTTCCCATTTTCAAGGTTTTTTAAATTTTTTGTTTGTATATGGTTTTTTGGTTGTTAAAGGAGTTAGTTTTTTTTGTTGTTTTTGTTTGTTTTTGTTATTTTGTGTTTAAAGGTGAATGCACTAGTATGTGGAAAAATACAGAGGAATCAGGGCTTCTGGAACCATTGGCATGAAGATTCTGGGAGAAAGTATTGGATAGAGAATGAAGAGCCTGTCAATGTTTGATGAAAACAGTTTGGATTACAGGCTGGCAAATCAACCATAGATGCAATATTTATGTGAAACAACTTCAGGAAAAAGTATATGGAGAGAAAAAAGAGCTTGACGACATCTTTGTTGACCTGGAAAAAGCTTTGATAAGAGTACCCAGAAAGGCAATCCAATGGGCTTGAGGGATACAAGGTGTACCGGAGCACTCATCTCAATGGTTATGACTTTGTATACAGCAACTCCACATCAAAAGTGAATACTTTAATTGGGGATGTCAGAAAGCTTTGAGATTAAGTAGAAGTAGCACCATGGTTCCGCATTGGGCCTCTGCTCTTATCCTCGATTGATAATGAAATTTCAAGGAAGGTGGAGAGGCCAGAAGAGATCTGGGAAATGCTGTTTGCTGATGGACTTAGTTCTGGTAGCTGAGAAGTTTGACGCTACTCAATGATTTTGGTAATTGGAAACGTTGACAAAGACCAAATGCAATGACCAGTTGAAAAGACCCAGACCTACATAGAGCAAGATAATACCCGTGTGGTGTCTGCCAAAAAGGTTGTAGGGAAACAATCGATCAAATGACTCCATATTTGTGTCACAAAAGATGCTCAAGACTACTAAAAAAGTTCTGAAGAAGAAGGAGGACGGAGTTATTTGTTCTGCCCAAGTGGTATGAATAAGATGGGTGAAGACAAAATACCGACTTGCAGGAAAGGAGGAGCTAGAATTTTAACAAAGGAAGATAGAAGTGGTAGATGAATTCTGCTACCTGGGAGTGATTGATGAGCTGCGAAGCAAAATCTGAGTTATGATGTCAGACACCAGGATTGCGAGAGATTGGAAGAAATGGAAAGAATTGGCAAGTTGCTCGGAAATCAGAGCAATCCACTGGAGAGACGCATGTCTGATAATTTTAGGACACTGCATCAGACTGTTCTCCTGTATGGCTCGAAGATGTGGGTTTTTCACCAAAAACCGAATGTTTGTTGAAGAGCTATGAAAACCGAATGCTATTTATACATGACCAAGATCTCAGAATGTGCAAGTTGGATGATCTGAGAGTCTGTAGCTTGTACCATTAGACTGCGATGGTTTGGGCACATTCATGGTAAGCAGACACAGCCATCTAAAAAAGAGCAATGAACTTCGTTTAGTGGTTGGGAAAGAGACCAAAGGGAAGATCATAGCAAAACCTGGCTGCCTGAATTGCAGATGATCTTAGAGAACAGGGGCATAAATAAGGAGGAAGCTCAATATCAGAGAGTGATGGAGATGGATCATGAATGTAAAACCTCCCCTGGGGAAAATGACAAAAAAAGGAAGAGAAGAATAAGAAGAAATGTTTATGTCGACTTTTGAGATTGTTAAAGTTTTACACATAGATGATGTATTATTTTTTACAAATTTTCCAAATATGTTAACTGAATGCTGAAATTTAAAAAGTTTTTAAAAATTAGGGGGGTATCTTAATGGAGTGAACTGGTCATCAACTAGTCACCCTTGAAGCAATGTGATGATTTTTCACCATGTAAAGTTACCTGAAGTTGGCTGAATCCATCTGATGTCACTTTTGTACAACAGATTTTTTTTTTTTAAAACTATCATAAACACTGGAGAGCTGAAATCCCCAAAGGTATCACTTGTTGAAATGTCAAACTAAATTAGCCAACAGACTATAACTAGGAATGCTTTTGGTCATAGGAAATCATCTGTGTTTTAATTGAATAAATCGATTGCCTTACAGGCCCTGAGTACTTCCCTGAGTTGAACACCACTTAGTGTATTAAAAAAAATTCATAATTCATGCGAAAATTTTTCTTAAGCTTCGGCATGTCACATTGAAGGAGAGGGTGCTGAAGCTTAAGATTCGGCACAAACTCAATGAGTCATGTGTACATTTCATCTGTGTAACATATGTAAATGTATGAATATGTTCTTTATAATCTTGATGGGGAATTCAGGCAAGGGCAGGTTCTGTGCTTGGAAGTTGACCCAATCAGTTCAGACAACTAACCTAACTTCAGTTCTAACTGATTCTGATTCCTGGATTCAGAACAGACCTTGATGGACCATGCATTGAGTGAAAGTCCAGTCTACGATGTGAACTGATTCCACTTTCTTGTGTCTAGTGTGTTTATATATGATTGGGGTGATTCACAGATGTTCTCAGCCTAAATCTTATTCAATATTCAGTATGTCTCTTTTAATGGCAGAAAAATATGCTGGGTGTACGCAAAGCACTCCTTTTACATCACCACTACTATTCAATTTATCAAATTGAGTGTGGTAGATCTCTGCATCATGTCACATTATGTTGTTGTACATAAGGTTGCTGGGGGGTGGGGGGGATGTAATAAAAATGAAACTTTGCTTACCGTTTCAGTTTGATTTCACTGGTATGTCTCTATGGGCTATTTGTAATTGTGTGTTTTTCATTCTTTCTTCATGTGAAGGTCTGTTGCAGAATCGGAGATCATGGCCTTCCTTTCCTCTCTGTTGTCTGTTCGCCTGTTGAGTTCATTGTTGGGGGAATTCTTTCCTGGTTGCATAGCTATTCAGACTGTCTGGTATTTTGTGCGTTGTCTTCCTCTGTCTTTGGTACCACAAATTATTTCCAACACAATATTTGCTTTTTTATTCTCATCAGCTCTGTTTATGTGCCCAATAAATTTGTAGTGGTTCTTTTTTCTGATGTTTTGAGTAGGGTTCTTTGTACCCGGCCATTGTCCTGACTTCTTCGTTTGATTCTTTACAGTCCATGATATTCTCATAATTCTTCTGTATACATTTCACTGCTGCGTCAAGTCTTCTTTCAAGGTCTTTTGTCAGCGTCCAGCATTCTCATCCATACAGAAGGTTTGGACCATATGTTGGAGTTCGAGTGTTGTTTTTGGTGCTGAGTCTTATATTTTCATTGGTAAAGATGGGCTTCTTCTTGGTGAATGTGTCTTTAGACAAAGCGATTCTCTCTTTTTTTTCTGTGTCGCATCTGGTGCTGGTGTTTTTGTGATGCCAAGTATTTAATGCGGTGCGAAATTGTTTTATTCTTTTCCTTTGCTAAAAATTGTTTTACATACAGGGAATTGTATGACTGTTTGAGAGTTACCTGCTACTCAGTACTTCTTTGTTTCCAGTTGGAGGTCTTTGTTTTCGCTTCGATTGTGACTGTTGTAAGGATATTTTGTTCGGTTTTTTCCTCCGAGTCAGCAATTAGCACTGTTTCATACGATTCTTGATTGTTTAATTTTGTGACCTCCATACTTTGACACCTTCATGTTGATCTAGTCCGTTAGAATCCATTTCGCGTGTAGATATTGAAGGGGGAGGGTTCGGAGAAAATTCGCCAACAGCCACTGCCTCAATAACCTACAGAGACGGGTCTGTACTCTAATGCGTATGTAATCATATTTTTTCTGCATTTAAAGTCATTACTTAGTTTGGTAAAAAATTCGTTCACAATATCATACAGCTTTTTTGGACTACGAGACAGTGTTATTCACTTGTGTTGCTGATCATTTAACATGTGATCATTAATGTGCCTGATCATTAATGTACTACCTGTAGTGTTCTCCTCTTCTTTCTTTCCTCCCATCCACTTCTACCGACTTAGGCAAGCTTCATCACAGCTTAAAAATTGGCGGATGTGTTTATTCATGCTTTGTGGATTTAGGCAAAAAATTTAAACCAAAAAACAACCAAAACCCAACATATCTACAGATGACAAATGACATCTACATTCGTTCCTTTTGTAGGGGACGTCATTTGGGTTTTGTTCAAAATGTTTATAACAAATGTTTACACAGGAACACTCTAACTATTCAAGAACAGGGATGAATGTTCAAGTGGAAGTATAAAGCTTGCGTATGTGTGGGTTTAACTCGGCATAGAACCTTTCTCATTTTTCCAGGATAATGAGCCATTACACAACTTGCTTTTTGACATTTAAAAACGGTTATCTCCTTTTGGAGAGAGAGAGAGAGAGAGAGAGGGGAGAATTGGAGAGGGGAGAGAGAGAGAGAGTGAGAGAGAGAGAGAGAGACACATTGCTTACAGCGTTTCAATTTCTTAAAGTAAAAAATTGGTTCATGGTAAGAGTTTCCAGTTTCAAATTCCCATCCAATAGATCTGACATCCATTTACCCTAGTGCTGGTGGAACGGTGATTGCCACTGTTTCAGACAGAAGATACACATTACATGTTTGTCCAAGGTGAAAAATACATTCAGTTGCAGGGTGTAAGACCCCACAACAACAAGCAAATTCTGTTTCAAAAAAGTACAAAAAAACCAGCAGCATTCAGACAAAACAAGACAGCAAGATAAAAAGGGAGAGGGGGGTGTGCTTGTGTTATGGCATCTCTGTTTCCCTGGCAGTAGAGAGCAGGCCCACCCAAATTTCCAGGAATAACTGATGTGACTTTTTTTGTTTTGTTCCTCTCAGCTGGACTAACAGCTCACAATGGTTTACCCAAATGGTGACATTTTGCCACAATGTGACCAAAGTTACCTTCCCATTCTAAGGTAGCGGTATTCAACTTCAAGAAATGATGCGCATAAGAAAGACCACAATGCAAGCCAGGCAAATTGAACTAGTACTCTGCCCTATCACACCTTGCACGCTGTCAATTTGGTATATATATAGATGCACAATTAAAAGAATATGAATAAGCTACACATTTCACTCACTTCAACAAATCACAAAAAATGACAGCAATTTTGTTTTAATGTCATTTTATTTTAACTAAGTTAAAAGGTCCAGCAAAATTCCTCACTGACTTCAAACTCGTATATATATATTTCATCTGCAGACAGTTCCACCCCCCCCCCCAGGTCGCCAACGACCTCACCCCCCCCCCCCCCACCCCCTCCCCCCCCCCCCCTCCCCACCCAAACCTCACAACCCCCCAACCCTCCCCCCCCCACCCCCCCCCTCCCACCCCACCCCCTCTCTCTCCTATCTCCGCTCTACTATCTCTCCTACACATCTCTATCTCTATCTGAGAAAGTAAAGTTTAGTTTATGATCTTTCAGCTCGTTGTGATGTTGTACCAACACAAATAAACAAAAATTATATAGTTGGAATCAAGTTTATGATTTTAGGCATTTTTTAGATAAAATATAAATATCGTTTGTATTTGGTACTCTTTTGTGGACACAGTTTGGTTCTGTTTATTTAAAAGGACTGGTTTTGACTGGAGCATATTGTATCATCAACGTTAATACTTTGGATCTTTTTTTAGTGCTATATGGTTGCATTTCTGATGATGTATGGAATTCACTTTTATCAAAGTGGTATATGAGAAGTAGATGCTTGCTACGAAGGGTTCGACTTTGTCACTTGGTACGATCCATAAGACGAACAATCGTATATATTTTCTGGCCATAATCGACGAGGTACCAGGAGGAGTGCAATAAGGAAGGTTAAGACAGTTAAAGACGTTCTTCTGGATCGGCCGGTCATCCATACCATTCATCCGACCATGTGAGCACGTTGCCTGGCTTTGTAAGGGGTTGGTGATTATATAAACAGAGCACGCAGTGCACAGTTCTGTAGAAGACTCATGGTCGATAATCAAACAACCCTAATCCTTGGGCTGAACAGCTGGAATTTCACGCTACCCAACGCAGGACAGGTTTCTCTTCCAAATTAGGGAGACTTTGGATAAGGATGTTAAGCCGAAAAAAAGGTAAGCTCATGTGGATAGCGGATCCACTGCATCAGCGAGAGGAGCTGTAGCTTACACGAGAGGTGGAGGGAGAAACATTATTTATTTTGCGTTTACTGATACAGACGATATAGTTATTCATAACCAACTCAATCCTAAATCTTTGACGTTTTTTGCTCGTAACGACCAATGGTTTGTTGATGGAACATTTGACAGCGCTTTAAGCGAACACAATCTTTACAACAATCCATGTTCTTGTGTGGATTATCAACACTCATGACTCTTTGTTTACTGTTGTGATCACAAAACAAAAACAGGCGGCACTCGTATGAACGCGATTCTTTATCTTACCTGAAGGCAGAGAATATCTCAACACAGTGTACATCACACTAGAGTTTCGAAAAGAAGCATTTTTTTAAAAGACATCAGGTGAACACTTACCCATGCCAAGCCCAGTTTGCACGGGAGCTTTTTTTCACCTTTGGCCAATGTTTCTTCTGGAGTAACCTACAGTTCGCATTGGTGCTCAGATTCGGTTCATTGGTGACCAGAGAACTCATCTATCGTCAAGACCATTCAGGGCCTTGGCTTTCGTTGACATCACTGAGACGGTCATTAGTGCGCGTTTTCATAAACGCTAATGGATTGGCATCGGTTGCACCGAATCATGACAGATGCTTTCAAGACATTCTTCGACTACGTTGATAAGCCTACATGGAATGGGGGACATTGTGAAGCGAGTACGCTGTAGATGACACGTAATTCGGACACCCGTGCCCATGTGGAACATTAACACACTTCGTGTCGGGGAGACAAACCTGCCAGGATCTAATAACTCGGTTCGAAGGGATGGCACGGCAACGTTGCTTTGATCAGCGAATTGGTCTGTTAAGGCACCAAACAATTGGCAGGGCTTGTCAAGCAATTACGCAAGAACGTCCGGGGCGGAACTCAGCACATGGTTTGTAAAATCTTCATGATATACATTAATCTTTCATCAGCAACAAATAACTTTTATCAGTCGTTACTAACAAAAGAACATATCAAAAAGCTGCTGTGGGGCGGTGGGCCGTGTGGACGGCTGCAATGGGGAAGAAAAGAAAATAGAAAGAAGGTTTGTCAGGGGGGACAGATTGGAAGTCAGAGATGAAGGGGTGACACAGGAGAGGGAAGCCCCCCCCACTGGAGTTGACGTCGGGCTTGCCCGTGTGCCCCGTTGGTTTTTTGACGCGTTGAATGCCCTAAGTTTGTTATTTTACACAATGCTTAATGTTAGGAGCAATGTGTGTACTGATTTGTCAAATATAAGAGATGCGAGACATAGATATTAATGTACGAGGATATACATATTGCCAATCAGGTCAGTTGAACTATATAAAACAATGTCTTGATTGATGGGGGTTGTATTGTATGTTCGTGATTCACGTGCATTTGTTGGATTGGCTGAAGGGTGTCTGATTTTTAATTTTAAATTGGGGTCTACAAAAGACCGCTCAAGTTCTGGTATAAAACACTATATTACATTTGTCGAATTGTAATTTTGATACGATTCAATCATAGGAATTGAACAATATTACCAATTCGATATATCTCTTCAACGTTGATTAAGATCAAATGAGAATAAATTTTTATGACTTAATAAAAGGTCTCTATGTGTTGATGATGTTTTTCAATCAGGATGTTGGAAGTTTTTAAAATCTGTTCGAGTGTGACTCCTGGACTCTGCATGACCCACAGCTTGTTCATCTGCAAGCGTGTTAGTCATGCACATTACTTCTTTTAGTCAATTCTATATAAAGTTGTGCATTGATCTTGCCTGCTGGCGTGTGGATTGATGTGACTGATTGATTTTGTTACTTTAGATTTGGAACATCGTGTGATTGTGATCTAATTGTTGGCCCACTGTTTTGTCTCCCTAATCTTCTGACATGTATAGCTGTAACATGTGTCGAGGACTAGTTTCGCAACCATGCTTGAGCAGGCTCTGTTGGTATGTTGTATGCTCCTGGGTCTTCTATCCATACTGGTAAAATGAGGGTGGCTTACTTTCCCACTTCCTCCCTCAGTATAGGTTATGGATCCGAGGGTACTCTTGATGTTGCTCTTCCCTATTCACTATTAGCTCTCTTGATCAGGTTGGATTGGTCGGTAGTCTGTATAGTTATTGGACAATTCTACAGAAAAAACCTCGTTCATATGCAGATGGAGCTTTTCTGTGTGGAGGTTTCCTGCACGATGATGTCTTCAATGACTGAATGCATTTGGGTTTGATTGTGGTTTTGTGTGTTTCTTCAGGGTTGTAGTATGCCTTTTTACTGTGCACCAATTTCATGCTTTTTTCGATATCATCACATTGTTCACTGATCCACTTCTCTCTGCGTTTACTTTGTAGTTCTTCTCAAGATTTTGGCGTCCCGGTATTCTTTTGGGTTGGTAAAGTCCTGGTTGTGGTTTCATGCTATTATTGTATCGCAGTGAGGTACAAGATGGACTTTGGTAGTCCATGGTTGGTGTGTTATCAATCTGAGACCAAGAGTAAATCCTTCCTGCTGTTTTCTCGGACTGCTCATTAAAGTTTGTTTGGTGAGGTAATTGAATGTCTTTGTTACTGGGGGTGTTATTGCCGACTAAACGTCCGCAAATGCTTAGATTGGAAGAATCTCATCGGTCTTAAGGTATCTTTCTGTTTTTACTTGTCATTTTGCATATAACTTTTGTCCAGGAAAAACCTTTTTATGCTCGTCTTTGCATAGGTTATATTTTTAATTGATGATATCTTCTTTCCTGTGTTTTCTCGATTTGTGATGGTCATTTGTTTTTTATCATTTTTTTATTCAAATTATATGTACTATCTATGCACAATACATAAATTATCACTCACAACACACAAACACACAAACACATCATATATATATATATGTTTTTCTAGATTTATATATACTTCTATATATATATTTATCGTTATTTATATATATTATATATATATTATATGTGTGTGTGGTGTTTATGCTAATTTTTTTATATAGTGAGAGAGAGGAGAAAAACTTGTAGCTGGCGGGTAATGATATTTCATTTCTTATTGTATGGCATATATTGATCATATCAGCTCTTTTGATAATATGGACATTTGAGACCTTATACCACACTGTTAATTGCCCTTATGAATTCTAGGCAGTCCTTGGATGGTCGTTCTACTAACAGTCAGTAATGGATGGTCATTCACCTAAAAGACAGAAAGAACATGGGTTATTAACAATCTTGTGTTGTGCATTTAGGATTATCTCACTCCGCTATGTACAGTTCTCTCCCCTGCTACTATTCTTAACATCATGGCCTTTTGTAAAGGGTTAGGGGAAAGAAAAAATAAATTGACAATAAAAACAAAAACAAAAAATCCTATTTTCGCAAGTTTGGTTGGTAGTAGTAAAATTTGAAGGCACATTAATTTGTAATAATTCTGAGTAAGTGATTTTCAACAGTACTAATGTTTCCTAATATTGATAGTTAAGCTCGAGCGGTGGTACATACCAAAGTGTCCCCAACGTATATGGTTTTAATTTTATTAAATACCTTGTAAGTGGCATCTTTATCTGTATCCTAGAACCAGAAAAGAAGGAGGTGAATCGAGTCAGCCATTGCTCTTAAAAAATGATACTGTACAACTTTGCCTTGGTATTCATCTGAGATGAAGGTTGCTTCGGCAATAGGATGTGATATTATGCACTTTTTTTTCAGGAAAAATGCAGATTTTAAATAATGGGGGAAAGGGGAGTGGGCGGGCTGGCATTCTTGTAGCTCGTGGTGGTCAGCGTGTTATTGCAACATGGATGTGGTGGACCAAATGGAAAAAATTATCCTTGTTTAATTTCCATAAACCACAAAATCATTACTACATAAACAACTATAATATTTTCACTATACCAATAAATATCCTCCCAAAACCAATCAAATATCCATATACCTATAATAGTAGATTGAATCTGGTTTTTTTTTAAATCTAATCTGTACACTGACCTGTGTATGTACGTTGGTTTTTTTTGGGATATGAAACTGTTGTTTTTCTTGGATTTTTTTCTTTGCTTTAGTGGATAAAAGTGTACAATGATAGCGTAATGACATGTGTTTACTGTATTAGAGTTGACATCTTCCTACTTCGTCCTGGACCAGTGAAGGTTGCAGATTTGTCTGAGGTGGAAGTTGGTTGTTGTGACATAATTGTATCATTCACCTAGATGAAGTGGTCTTGTGATAATTAGATTGCTATTATTTTTGTTTTATTTAAAACTATCTACTTTGTGCTTTATATTTTAGGTTATGTAGTGCTGTGCAATGGAATTATGTATAGGGTTTGTGAGTGTGGTGGTTCATGTTGTTCTGGGCGAACATACAAAAACTCAAGAAAATAAAGGTAAGGGAATTAAATTATATATATTTATATTTCTACTTAATAAATGGGTAATAATAGTGGGGGTTCTTTTCTCTGCATATTGCTGTAGGCTTCTTTAATTTGCCCCTCTGTACTGATACCACTTGGGGAGTAATCACCAGTTAGATGTCACAAGTACTGTAAAGTGTCTTAGCGGACATCCCCACCACAGATCACATGTTGGGATAATGGTTTGGTTGTGGATGAGTTGAGGGCAAGGGCCTGGAGCAAACGTCAGCTCGTGAAAGACTTCAAACTTCTAAGAGAATGATGGTAGTCTGTTGATTTTTTAAATAATCTTGTGTTGTGCAAAAAAAAAATTAACCAGATTAGTCTTTGTTGTGTTGTTCTGTACATAGTGCCTGTATTGGACAAGGATAAGAATTTTGTAGTTTATCTGTGCATAGCTGGAGCTCATATAATGTATTGTCTTTCAAGACTTGTGGAATTCGGTAATTATTATTAAACTTACAATTGAGCTAGAAGAGGAAGGTAGTTGGTTGTCTTAAGTTCCCTAGTGTAGGAATTATGTATATTGTTTGATCCGGATGAAGTGTAACTGGATAATGTTTTGAGTTGATTGTATGGTTATATTGTTATATTTTAATGGTTGCTACATTTTGATTATTAATAATTTATCTTTGTGGGACAGCCATCAATGTTTCAGTTTATGTAATAATAGTATAAATGAGAGTATGTTTAATTGAAATCTTGAGTGGGACTGTAGTTAGAGTGGAAAGCAACGTTCGCATTTGTGAGATTGCTTGTTTCCCTTTGTCACCTTATATTTTTCATGTGAATCTGGAGTCGGTTTGCGCCACGTTACTCTCATAAACGTTAATATTTTAACTGTGGCATAAGCTCACTTTCACCTTGAAAATCAATCATGCCTGCACACACCTCCTTCCCCATATCCTTTCAACTGACATGCACGCACAGTGGGTTTCATGCTGTGATTTAACATCACACTACCCCCTTTCCCTCTTAAGAGAACTCAATTCAATACAATGGTAACTCAATTATCATTGTAGAACCCTCAGTATGTTGTAAAAAAAATTTTTTGTGATAACTTCTGCACGATGTATTACGTTGTTTGCAGTGTGTACTTTTTTTAATACCACTTTGTTGTTGCTAAGTTGAGGTATGTTGAAGGGTGTCAGACGCCTTTTTGACACTCGACTAGTAATGAGAGCAGTGGGTATGGGCCCAAGACTAACCAACATGAAAAACATTAAAGACTGTGCTTCGGATTGGCATTGGTTTGCTTTCCGATTGTTGACTGTCCAGCCATTGCTCCATCATTATTGGAACAACGGTCATTATTGTTGATAGTCTCTGAAATATTACCATGGTCAGGACATGTTTATAGGAAACCATTTGTCTGTGACAAACGTTGGACGGAGAGCATTTTTTTGTTACGTGTTCATCTTGTCTTTTTCGTCCTATTGTTCAGTTTTAATTTATCGAAATGAAAACAACACTTAAGTAAATAAAAAGGCATTGTGAAAACTAGTAACACAAGGCATTTGTGTGTTTGTTGGTTGTTTTTTTAACCCAGGGCTTTTTCTCATTCTGTTAGTTAGTATGTTCTTCGAGCCAGAAGGGCACATAGAGCGGAGCTTTTTCACGGTTCTGTAGCGTTAAGCGTTTTGATGGGTTTTCAACCACACAGGTGACTGGTCGCTAGGTCTGTCGCCAGATATACCAGCAGAGCTGGTGTACCCTATTGTTATACTGGGTGGACAGTGAGGGAACAAAAATGGGAAAATAAGGAGTATAGGAAAGTCTTTTCCAATCGGACCACAAAAACGAGCCGAGCGGGGATCGAACCGCGAACCTCCTGGGGGATCACGAGTTCGACTGCCTTATCCACTCAACCAAGGTGCCTCCTTCATTCGGGTTAGTATTTTCAAGTTTTATTAATGTATTATTGTTTTCAGCATTATCATTTCACCATCATCTTCAATCATTCATCATCATTACCTTGAGGACAGGATCCAAAAAAGGAGGAAATAGAATGATGACTAGTGCCATGGTTTTTTTCTGCAGTGAAAATGACTTGTTATGTTTTGGAGTGTTTTCTCAACACATGGTGATCTGGAGTTAATGAAAATGGACTCCTCTTCTCTTAAAGAAAACTTTTTTAAGGATTCAACTGAGATTGAATTTTTTCATTGATTATAGAAAACTGCACATAAACTGGGTGGACATATTGGATTTTAGAAATTGTTTGACATTTATCAAGAACTTATGTAACAAAACTAGTTTAAATCTGCTGTTTATATATATAAATAGATTTTACTACATAGTTACATGAGATTTTCCAAGGTAGCTTGTTGCAGTTTTAGAGGATAAATATTTAAATTACACTTTTCATTTAAGTTAGATTTGGGGTTCAAAGACGTTTATTCAAATTTTGATGTACTCTAGTGGCAAACCAAAACATCTATTAGATATGGCAATAAACCTTTCTGACACATTGTAGTTCATGCATCACTCTCAGCTGTACCAATATGTGGTTACAAGATGGTACAAATATTTTTGTGAAATGTGGTTTATTATGGTAACGAAAATACGTCTAATAGTAAATTTCAAGAGGGGGAAAACGGGGGAAAATAATTGAAACACAGGTTGACATAATTCAAACCTCTACTAGTTACTAATGTCACTGCCTGCCACACGTTATCCGTATAATCACTCCTTTTTATAAACTGTACTGCTGATTTGACTTCAACTCCCTCAAGCACAGAGCTAATCGGTAATCTATGCAAGGGGCCCCTTTCCCAGTACAATTATGTCAATTAGTAGTTTTGTTCGGTCTTGTTGATTATTTCTGTATGTTGGGAATGTCTGTGGTTGAGGAGGAAAGGGGGTTGGTTTGAGGGTGAGTCTTGCTGCAATGGCAAAGGAACTGTGGGTGTCTGAACAGTTACTGACTGTAGGTCTGTCTGTCAGTCTGTTGTAGTCTGACTGTCTGCTGTATGTTTGTATGTTTGTTGTCTGTCTGTATGTATGTCTGTATGTATGTATGTATGTTTGTCTGTCTGTATGTATGTATGTCTGTCTGTATGTTCTGTCTTTTTTTCATGACGTTGTCTGTCTGTCTGTATGTCTGTCTGTCTGTTGTTCTTGTCTGTTTATGTTGTCTGTCTGTCTGTATGTATGTAGGTATGTATGTATGTATGTATGTATTGTACACTTATATATTGATAGCACCTTATTAGGGACGGGATTAGCTCAGTGGTCAGAACACTAGCTTTCTCTAAGCTAAGGTTAGCAGCAATGAGAGTGTTTTCAGGCGGATGATACCGATTGAAAAGCCTTGGCTTCAGTACAGTCCCAATTCCCCAACTGTAAATGGTCCCTGTCTTTTAGAGTCAGAGAAGGCAGGTAACATAGAATGAGGGAATACCAGAGCTAATCTTGAGGTCATACTCTAGATTACAGCCCGGCCTACTCTGCAGGCCATAACTATCAGAGCGCTTCCCATCCTAATGCAGACCTCTCGTGAAAACACGTCATGTACAATCCCAACTGACAGAATAGTTGGGGCAATGCTTCAGAAAACCAACCGTCACTTGAAAGTAAGGCGAAACGGCTCTCTTCCTTAAAGGCAGCTACACCAGGAGCCATTGCTAGTAACACAGCTGTTCTGCCTGACTTGCAGCATCGGCTAGCTCCATAACCAAAAAATAAATTGCTGTTGTAGAATAATAAACAATGCCTCCAAGCCAAAACGTTTTTGTGCTACCTAAGCCTTTAACCAAACACATCACAACAACCAACAAAACATCACCCGACAAAAAAGCACAAAACAACTTAAGCTTTAACAACACAAACAACTACAACAACCACCCGAAAAAAGCAACCACTAAGCATATGGCAACACGTCAAACAAGAACAACCCATACAAAACTGACACCTAAATTTTAACATCGCAGATAACAACAGCAACCCCCCAAATAAAACACCAACATCTACACTTGAACAACACAGACAACACAAAAACCCCAACAAGACAACAACAACAACCCCAACAGCAACAACAAAAACAACAACAAAAAATCCAACATAGCAACACAACAGCATAAAGACAAGCAAGCAACAAGACAAACGACGAAGAGAAAACCTTTTAAGCAAGGAATCAACACAACTGCAACACAAACAACAGCTACAACAACAACAACAACAACACTACCCCTTCACCCTATCCCTTCCCCCTTCTAGCATCATATCGCCGAACACAAACAGATAACAATGACAATCAAAGCATCTACAAAACCATTCACAACAGAAATAATACCAACAAACAACAACAATACACAACAACAACAATGGTTTACATCTATGACATCACGGCCAAAGGTCACCTTCATCAATAGCCTAGTGACTGGAGTCTCTATCTCTGTCTTTTGTCCTCTCCTGTCTGTTTTCTGTCTGTCGGATTGTCCCTGTCGGTTTGTCTGTCTCTGTCCTGCCTCGTCTGTCTGTTCTGTCTCTTGTCTCTGCTCTCTCTCTCTCTCTGTCTGCTGTCTGGTCTGTGTTCTGTCTGTGTCTCTGTCTATGTCTCTGTGTGGTCTTTCTGTATGTTCTGTCTGTCTGTGTCTCTGTGTCTATGTGTCTCTCTTTGTCTCTGTCTTTCTGTCTGTCGTCTGTGTGTGTGCATCTCCACTCTCTCTCTCTCTATGTCTGTCTGTGTGTGTCTGTCTCTCCTTCTCTGCCTCTCTGTCTCTGCCTCTCTCTGTGTCTACTCTGTCTCCACCTGCCTCTTCTGTCTCTCTGTCTCTCTGTCTCTGTTCTCTCTGTGTTTGTTTCTCTCTGTATCTGTCTCTCTGTCTCTCTCTCTGTCGCTCTCTCTGTCTCTATCTGTGTCTCTCTTGTCCTTGTTCTATGTCTCTGTGTTTTCTCTGTCTCTTCCTTCTCTGTCTTCTCTGTCTCGTCTCTATTCTCGGTCTCTTTCTGTGTATCTCTCTGTCTCTGTCTCTGTCTGGGTTTCCTCTATCTGTCTCTGTCTCTGTCTGTCTTGTCTTGTCTGTGTCTCTCTCTTTCTCTGTCTCTGTCTGTCTATCTCTGTCTCTCCCTGCCTCTCTCTGTCTCTTGGTCTCTGTCTCTCTCTGTGTTTTTATCTGGTCTCTGTCTCTCTGTCTCTCGCTGTGTCTCTACTCTCTGTCTTATCTGTGTCTCTCTCTGTCTCGGTTCTATGTCTCTGTGTTTCTCTCTGTCCTCTCTTTTTCTCTTCTCTCTCTGTCTCTGGCTCCTCTCTCTGTCTCTCTCTGTTGTCTCTATCTATTCTCTGTCTCTGTCTGTCTCTCTCTGTCTCTGTCTCCTGTCTGTCTCTCTCTGTCATCTGTCTCCTCTGTCTCTCTCTTGTCTATGTCTCTGTCTGTGTCTCCTGTCTCTGTCTCTCTGTTTACTGTCTGTCTTGTCTCTGTCTCTGGGGGACCACACAGCCTGGTGATTAGGGCACTGCTGCGCAGTGTGTTACACTGACCATCTGTCGGTCCAAGCAGGGACAGACCAGGCTTGCTTTGAGATCCCTCCCGAACGCCGTTCGAGGGAGTTTTCTTTGGAGGCAGCATCAGTGACGACTGCAATCCCCCTGAAAGTCCTTTCGATGTGACTTAATACCCGGTCCTGTGTGTTGCCCTGCAGGACTGTTTGAGCCACAACCTGGTTAAAAGTCCTGTTCCTGCCTGTTCCGCGTGTTGGGCTCAGAGTGCAGTGAAAACACTTGTCAACATCGTAACGTGCCGAATACACAGGGGGTCAGGTATTCGTGGCAGGATACATGTTTATTCCACTCTCCTTGAGCTAAACACCCTACATACAAAATCCACACTTTGATGCTGGTCACATGCACATGGATGTGTGTGTGTGTGTGCATGTGTGTGTTGTTGTTGTTCTTCAATTTAACGTCTATTCACATTAAGTGATATTAGACACAAAAAGGCAAAACAATTCAGAAAAAAGGGTTAAGGAACTGCTAACTCTGTAACATAATCAATGAAAGAAAATGAATTTACCTATGAATAAATAGCTAATTAAACTCACAGAATCAAGATACATTTCAAGGATTTTTCCTGCTTAAAGAACATGGGGGGAAAAAGGTAACATATCGAAAAACTATACCATAGTGGGTAGAATGACCTATGCTTCAATCAATAAATGACATTACTTGTGCTATAGGGGGGGCATTTACTAACACAAACTCTCTTTCAACAGCAAGCAATTCACAGAGAAATGTAGAGATTATTCAAGAACCTTTTGCAAGATCTTTCACGGAATGGTGGCAGCTGCTTTTTTAACTATTTGGCATTACGAAAAGAATATGACATGTTTGAGATTGCTGTGTGGCGTGTGTGTGTGTGTGCGTTATCTGTGTTCTTGTGCGTGTGTGTGGATGTGTGTGTGTGTGTATTGTGGGTGTGTGTGTGCGTTGTTGGGCGTGTGTGTGTGTTTGTGTGTGATTGGGTTTTGTGTGTGTGTGTGTGTGTGTGTGTGTGTGTGTGGTGTTGTGGTTAGTGTGTGTTTGTGTGTATGTGTCCCTATATGTGTGGGTATGATGCCATGATGCTTGTGTGTATGCAGCTGCATTCATTTTTCTTGTGTGTGTGTATTGTGTGTGTGTGTGTGTGTATGTCGTGTGCATGTCATGATTATCTGCAATTCTTATTCTTCTAATTTTTGTTTGTTTCAAGTAAAATCGAAATAGACATCACACATAACACACATACAACGCGGTTTTCTTAATGTGGTCATGCATTGCAACCAGCAGACAATGGTTTCTTCTGAACCAGTAAGGGTGCTACCAAGATTCTTTGTGTGTGCAAAATGTTCAGCATGCGTTCCACATTGGACATTGGTTCATAGTCTCCTTCTGCACTGCTTTATATAGAGTGTTATATAAGTGTTACCAGTAAATAATAATACGTATTTCCCGTACTTACAGCACTACCTGTCGTTCAGGATCAGTATTCGCGTACGATTCAACCAGGAAGTCTTTTTTCTTGGGCTGTAGTGCGCCACAAAGAACGGCGCAACCATTTGCAAGGTTGTTTACTGAAGTGTGCATGCATGTAGTATAGACCATCGTTCTTGTGCCGTGGGCTCTGTAACTGTGCACAAGTCGGGGTATAGCGGACTCAAACTGGCTCCTTGTTGCATCTTCTCGCAAATGATTTGTTAACTCTGTGTTAGTCAAGTCTATAAGTCCAGTGAAACCGTTCTTTAATTGAGGGTAAAAGAGTAAGCTTTTTTTTCATCCTCTAGTGTGTGTGTAATCATGTTTGGTTTGTGCGCGCGCATGGCGCTCGCGCGCGCGCGTGTGTGTGTGTGTGTGTGTGTATAGTGCTGTAGTGTATATGTATGTATAAGTGTGTATACGTGTGTGGTGTTTATGTGTGTATACTGTGTGTGTGCATACGTGTGTGTATACGTGTGTGTGTGTGTGTGTGTATATGCGTGTATTTGTGTGTATAGTGTGTGTGTGTGTGGTGTGTGTGTGTGTGTAGTGTGTGTGTGTGCATAATGGTGTGTATTGTGTGGGTATACGTTGTGTTGTATGTGTGTATATGTTGTGTATAGTGTGTGCGCGTATTCGTGTATATGTGTGATACGTGTGTGTGTGGTGTGTTGTGTGTGTGTGTGTGTGTGTGTGTGTGTGGCGTGGTGTGTTGTGTGCGTGTGCGCGCGTGTGTGTATGTGTTTTTATGTGATATTTGTGTGTGTGTGTGTTTGTGTGTATATGGTGTGTGTATGTGTGTTGTGCGTGTACATAGTGATGTATATGTTTGTGTATATGTGTGTGTATGTGTGTATACGGGGTGGTATGTGTGTATGTGTGGTACATGTTGTGTTGTGTATGTATGTATTATATCGAAGAAGGTGGCAGGATGTGTTAAGATCGTTTTCCTGCCATCAAGTAAACCGTGAGGTTCTGGGTTCGATTCCCAGCTCGGCCTTCTTACCACGTTTGACAAAAAAAATCGACTGAATGTCAAAGTCATTCGGATGAGGACTATAAAACCGAGGCCCGTGTGCAGAACACCAATGCAGAACATCTCGTGCACACGTTATTTCTGTTCGTTTTTCGAAAGAGTAGGCCATTGTGTGCGGTTGGGAACAAATGACACATTTTACAAAAAAACCGCATACAAATGTGGGATAGAGTAAAGTAAGCACCAGAGTGCTTATTCCATTATCTCGGGAATAAAAAAAATAAAAAAAATAAAAAGTCATCTGAGCGATTTGATTTGTTGCTTTACAAGATTAAGCCGCTATATAAATTCCTTACATTATTTTTTTATTATTTTATTATTATTATTATTATTATTATTCTTCTATTATAGTAGTACGTAGTAGTTATTATTATTATTTATTATTATTATTATTATTATTTATGGGTTGTTTACGTGTGTGCGCTCGTGTGTTGTGTGTGTGTGTTTATGGTGTGTGGTACTGTGTGTTGTTTTTGTTGTTGTTGTCTTCAATTTAACTTCTGTTCACTCTTTAGTGATCTTAGACAGAAAATATGTATATCTGTGTGTGTGGCTGTGCACTTCGTGTTTGTGTGATGTGTGTGTGTGTGTGTGTGTGTGTGGTGTGTGTGTGTGTGTGTGTATTTGTGGGCTAGTGTGTGTGTACACTACACGGTCCATCATGTGTATATGTGTTTGATGGTAGGTGTGTTAGCTCAAGCCCTCGCTTTGAATACTTGTGCAGCTTTACTTCTGTATGACAGTTTCTACCACACTGCCTTATTCAATTCAAACCGCTTTCAATAGCGTTTTGAATGGTCATAGAAAAGCTGTTTTGATATATGGCTGACACTTTCATAGCATGAGTATAGGACATTTCAAGTTCTCCCAAACACAACACACACACACTCACACCACCCACACAACACAGGCAACACACACACACACAAAACCACACACACAATAATATATATATAAGTAACATATATATATAAGTATATTATTTTATTAATAATTATATATATAGTATATATATATATTTATATATCATAAAGACACACCGTTTTATAGTCCTTCGGATGGGGGAACTATAAATCGAGGTCTGTGTTCGAACGCAGCAGGAACATCTTGCGCACACGTTAAATCTATCCGCTTTTCGAAAAGAGTAGGCCATTGTGTTGCTGTGGAAACATGGCAAATCTTAAAATACCGCATACACACGGGATATGGATGTAAATAACAAATAGTGCGCTATTCCATTTTATCCTCAGCATAAAAGATAAATAAATAAAATAAATAAATATAATAATTAAATTAAATAAACAGACGTGGCTTTGCAATATGAAAGGGATTGGCCTCAATAGGTATTGTCTGGCCTTTGGAAACAGCTTCTACAGTCATTCTGTGGCGAACCATTGTTGCAGGTATCGCAGAGTTTTGATATTAGACACAAGGAGATGCACAATCACAAATGACAAATGTTACCGTAAGCAACTGTCTAACTAATGTGATCATATACTATGAAAGTTAATCTACATTCTACACCCTCAAAATCGTGTAACTTCAACAATTAAAAAATAAATGTAACTCAGCAAAACCTTGCAAACAGAAACACATATCCTAGATGATTTCACTAAGTGGGTATTCAGAGGTTCACCAGTGCATTGGCCAAAAAGCTCTTGGTGGGTACCAAACCTTTCTCTCTGGCTGTCTATAACAACGAGTGCTTTTCAAAAACCAAACTGTCAAAATTTAAAGAAAAGTCACATGGCTTTGTGGTGGAATTAAAACAGCCATAGCAAACTTGATTTCCACGGGAAAACAACAGTAAGGGAGGACCCTTTAGAGCACAATGGTGATAAGGTAACAGTGTCAAAAAGAATGCAAAAGAGAAAGACATCAGTGAGGTCTTTGACCTCATATGCACGTCGGTCACTAGGAGAGCACAAGCAGGCAGGTGTCTGGTCAATGTCGGACTCTTAGGTTTCCTGTGGCTTCCTCCCGCTACAGCCCCCACCTCACCAACCGTGTGGAGTGTTGCTGCGTGTTGCCCCTGGTTGTCTTCCACACCAGCAAGGTAGCGCATTCCGACTTCAGGGCTAGGACACACACGACACCTGTATTGCAGGAGCTGGGCGTGCTTGTCTTTTCTGGACGCAGTTCCCACTGCACACATGTGGCCTACCCTGTCAGAGGAGGACAGGTTTAGCCTGTGTGCTAGATGTCTGTGCCGCCTTGGTTGAGTCTCAACCGAAATTGGGACAGCCAGTTCAATTGGTTTTTGGGGTCAACACAGGGAGAAGAAAGGGCAGTGCTAGAATCGATCCCCCAACCTCACGGGTACATGGCTGGCGAAGCGACTAAACCATCTTGCCTCTGTCTTCATAAACGTCTTTCTGATATGCCATTCAATTCAAAAACACCAGTGATTGAAAATAAAACGTATCAACATGAGGCAATATATTATAAGTGTATACTTTGCTTACATCGTTTGTCTGTCTGTCTGTTCTGTCTGTCTGTCTGTTGGCTGTTGTCTGTCTTCTCTCTTCTCCTTCTCTCTCTACTCTCTCTCTCTTCACTATATATATATATATATATATTAATATATATATATTTATATATATATTTATATAGTCTATGTGTGTCGTACACGAGTGATGCAAGTGCCTGTCTCTCTCCATAGCTCAGGCTTTATTGGCCACAGAAAGCTTTCTAAAGAAAAAAACACTGAAAAAGCTGGTTGAATAGTGTCCAAAAGCATTTCTGTCAGGCAACACCACTCCCCCAAACCGAAGCTACCACACAAACACCACACACACACACACACACACACACACACACACACAACACACACATTACCACACACACACACACACACCACATTACTCACATTACACAAACTCCTCTGGCAGAAAGTGTTGAAAAAACAGTCTTTGGGCGTTCACACCAACTGATACATTGTTTCACTTGTCCAACTCTGACTGCAGCTGGATGTACAGCTGCTTTGAATGACACGATCCAGTCCATGTGTCGTGGATGCACTCCTTGATATGAGTATGGCTTTCTAAAAGAAGGACTGTTTGTTTGAGACAGGACTGGGAGTTGACAGTGTGTGTGTGTGTGTTTGTGTATGGGTTGTGTATAGTTAGTTCTTCAGTTTACGTATTCCTTCCACCAAAAAGTTGAATCAGACGATTGTGTAGTGTGTGTGTGTGTGTGTGTGTGTGTGTATGTTGAGTGTTTGTGTGTGAGGGTGTTTGTGTTGTGTGTGTGTGTGCGTGGAGCGTGCATGTGGAGTGGGTGTATGAGAGTGTGTATACGTCCGTGTATGTATTGTGAGTGCTGTACGAGTGTGTGCGTGTGTGTATGTGAGTGCGTCTATGGTGTGTGTATGTTGTATGTGTGTGTAAGTTATGTGTGTGTGTGTTGTAAGTGTGTGTGTCAGTGAATGAGTGTGAGCTATATGAGTCAAATTGTTGCGTGTGTGAGTGTGTGTGTGTGTAGTGTTGTGAGTGTGTGCGTGCGTGCGTGCGGTGTGTACGTTTGTAAGTAAATTATCACAGAAAATTGAGTTCTGAATGTTGTTCTGTAGGTGTGTGTGGGTGTGTCGTGTGCCGCACGCGCGCTTGTTTGCGTGTGAAAATGCAAGTATGTGTGAAGGTCTTGCGTGTGTGTGTTGTGTGTGTGTGTGTGTGTGTGTGTGCGTTCTGTGTGTGTTTGTCCCTTTGTGTGTGCAGTAAATAGCCTAAATCAACAAAACAGTTATACAAATACTTGGGCCTTGCTAAAAAAAAACAAGTACCCCAAAAAAAAAAAAAAAAAAAAAACTTTAGGGAATAAGCAAGAACATGTTTCTAAATCTTTCAACCAGTCTGGATAACAAATTGAACAAGAATAACTCTGGAAAATAACATTAGGTTACTTAAACTAGCCAAAAAGTTTGGACTTTGGGAAACGTAGATATTAGCTCAAAGTAATGGGGTAAAAAAACCACAGGGCATTAAGAGAGGTTACAAACTTTCATTTTAAATGATATGCTTTAAAACATGAAGATCTATCACAGAAGATACAGACTGGGCTGTGTAGCAATATTCAGAAATTTTGCAAAAGAAGTTTATCATTGTTGGTGTTTTATGCGTTTACGATGATTCTAAAAGTAAGGGATCTTTCAATGTTTTAGAAACGATTTCTTTAATTCTAGAGACAACCAGTATGTAGATGCTGGCGCTTAAATTTGTTTTCCACACATGCATATTATGTTCTTGCAGTATTTTGTGCGAAGAGGCATTTTTTTAAACGAAATCTATAAGCCAAGGTTGATATATTTCTGAAAGCAGACATAGGGGGGGATGGGGAGGGGAGGGGGATGAGGGGAGGGGGAGATGGGGAGTGGAGGATGAGGACTGCCAGCAGCAACAGAGCTATTCATGCTGAGGCAAAACACCTGGTCAACTGCCGTGGAGGGAGGGAGGAGGGACGGGGGCAGCGGAGGAGGGTAGGGGGGAGAGGGAGAGAGAGGGTTTTGAAAAAAGAAATCCAGTCTATTTACTGATAGCAGAAAGGCTCCGTCCTCTGACCTGGTATCAACCAGGCCTGTATGGGAAGGAACAAACACAACAGAAAGGCAGAAAAAAGGAAGAAAAAACGGAAAGAAGAAAGAAAGAAAAGAAGAAAGGAAGAAAAGAAAGAAAAAAAAAGAAAGAAAGAAAGAAAGAAAGAAAAAAAAAGAAAAGGAAAGTAAAAGGAAGAAAGAAAGAAAAGAAAGAAACGAAAGAAAGAAAAAAAAGAAAGAAGAATGGAAAAGAAAGAACAAAGAAAAGAAAGAAAGAAAGAAGAAAGATAAGAGAAGAAAAGAGAAAGAAGAAAGAAAGAAAGAAAAGAAATGAAAATAAGAAAGGAAAAAAGAACAGAAAGAAAGACAGACAGAAAAGTAAACAGAAAGAGATGACAACAGACAGACAGACGACAGACAAACAGATCTCCACCAGATATCAGTGGCACAGACTCCCTGGCCCTTGCTCTTCCAAACCCCCTTACCACCCCAACCACCTCCCCATTAGGGGACACGCTGGAAGAGCTTGGCTGTGATCTGTCAGGCAATGGAACCAGGTGGTGAGGTCACGGGAAAGATCAAACGTGTTGGCAGAGAGACAGAGAGAGAGGACACAGAGAAGAAGAGAGACAATGAGAGAGAAAGAGAGAGAGAGGAGTCAGGAAGGAGCCAGAGACGACAGATAGAGAGACAGGTCGACGAGATTCCTGGTTGACTGCATGATCTGACGAGAGAGGAGTTGTCTATTTTGTTAGATGTTTGATGTGGAGAGAGTTGAGTCACGTTGTTTGTTCTGAGGAATGAGAGTTATATGTGAGAGAGAGACGTAACGATATGTTGACTTGTAGAGAAGAAGAGGGACTGTCGAGTTTTTTGAGAGATATCGTGAGAGGTGAGAGAGAGACTGGGACGAGAGAGAGAGACAGGGAGAGAGAGACAGAGAGAGACAGAGTGACCAGATAGAGAGACAGGGGAGAGAGAAGAGAGAGAGACAGGGAGAGAGAGAGAGACAGAGAGAGAGACGAGAGAGCAGACAGAGAGAGAAGACACAGAGAGACAGTCACAGAGAGACGGAGAGAGACAGAGACAAGAGAGACAGGAACAGACAGGGAGAGAGAGACAGTGAGAGAGACAGGGAGACAGGGAGAGAGGACAGGGAGAGAGAGAGAAGAGGAGAGAGACAGAGTGAGACAGAGAGAGAGAGAGACAGGGATAGAGGACAGACTGAGAGGAGAAACCCCCCCCCCCCCCCCCCCCAGGGGGGGGGGGGAAAGAGAGAGACAGAGAGAGAGAGACAGAGAGAACAGGGAGAGACAGAGACACAGAGAGACAGGGGCGGGAGAGAGACAGAGTGAAGAGAGATAGACACAGAGAGAGACAGAGATAGAGAGCGAGAGACACAGAGAGAGAAAGAGACACGAGAGAGAGGGAGATAGACGAGAGGACAGAGGAATAGAGTCTGACAGAGAAAGAGAGAGAGAGACGAGGGGGAGAGATTGAAAAAGTTTGAGAGAAAGACAGAGAGGAGAGATGAAAAAGAGAGAGAGAGACCAGAGAGAGACCGAGGAGAGACAGTGAGAGATAGCTAATCTTTGGGTGTGGTATTCTCTTTGCCCTGAGATCAGGATTAGTGTTCTGTGCAGTACCGGCAGTGCAGGCCTTAGGCCCAGCTGTTGCATGACTGCCTGTGTGGCGCCAAACTGTTACAGTACTTGACCAAAACATGCCGTGATGTTGTCACACACACACACACACACACACACACACCACAACACACACACACTCACTCACACACACATACACACACACACACACAAAACACACACACACACCGCGCGCACGCACGCACATCAGAGGCGCGCGCGCTTGTCTTTTGTTTTGTTCTATATTGTTCTTCCATTTGTTTTTGGTGTATTTTGTCTTATGTTAGTTATTGTCGTGTTGTTGTTGTGTTACATAATTTTTTATTGTTTGTTTATTTGCTTCGTCGTGGTTTGTTCTTGTTGGTTTATCTTTTTTTGTTTTGTTTTATTCAAGTTGTTTGTATGGTGAAGATTTTGTGTGATGTATGTGTTGTGACGGGGGGAGCAGGGTGTGTCTTAAAAAATTGTTGTTTTGTCTCCTTTGTTGGTTCTGGTGTGGTTTTTCTTTGTTGCTTGTCTTTTTTGTTTGTATTATGATGGATTTATTTTTCAAGATTTTTTATTTATTTGAAATGTATGGTTTCATATTTTTCAGGGTTTTTTGGTTTGTTTTTAATTCCATGTATGCATAATTATGTTATTGTCTTTTCTTGTTTCATTTATATGGTTGATCATTGATTAGGTTTTTTATTCTATGTCTGCATATATATTATCTTTTTCCTCGCTTTTTTTCTTTAGATAGATGGTTTGATGAAAAAAGCAAATGCACTGCTTATGGTGGATCGGTGGTCTAGAGGTAACGCGCCTGTCTAGAAAGCGAAAAGTCCGGGTCTGAAGTGTGCGGCGGTTCGTACCCCGTTTGGACCGGAAATTTTTCCCCCATCCTTAGACATGAAGTGTTGGTCTGGGCGCTAGTCTTTCGATGAGACGAATAACCGAGGTCACATGTGTTACACGTAATATTTTCTAGCGCACGTAAAACAAAAAACCCACGCAACAAGGAGTTGTTCACTTGCAAATCTTAGAAAAAAGCCTCTGATAGGAAACAAATTACAGACTGCAGAAAAAGAAAAAAAAAACAAAAAAAAAAAAAAAAAGGGTGAAAGGGGTGGCGCAGCGCTAAAGTAGCGTGGGCCGTTCTCCCGCTCTCCCCCGGGTGAGAGCAGACGAATTTCCGGAGGAAATCTGTCGTGGACTTAAAGTGGTTTGAAATAAATTGGAGCGCTTTTGATTTGTTGCTTTACAAGATTCGCGCCTATATAAATTCCATACATTATTATTTTATTATTATTATTATTATTATTATTATTATTCAATGTACCATCTGAAAATAAAAGTTTGACTTTGACTTTGACACACACACGCACTATATCTGTCTCTGTCTCTGTCTCTCTTCTTACTCAGTCTCTCTCTCTTTGTTCTCTGTTCTGTTGTCTGTCTCTTCTGTCTCTCTGATGTTCTTATAGTATATTGTTTAATATAGCCAGCCATTTGTGCTGGATGTGGGTGTGTGTGAGAGAGAGAGAGAGATGGGAGAGAGAGAGAGAGGGAGGAGAGGGAGAGAGGGGGAGAGCTGTGTTAGTGAGATTATGTACCTCTGTATCTCCGAGTAGATAATAGTCAGTAAACAAAATCAACACAAAAGCCAAAACAAAACAACCACACAACAACTCACACCACCACACACACAGGTAAATATATTCATTACATCTTTCTTAATAATAGATCTATCAAGTAAGATAGGAAATAAAATTTCAGAATCCTAGACATCTTGATATGGCTTACGCAAGGCTCCGTTTTTAGCTACCTGTTCTTTTTAATATCTGTTACATTAATCTTCCTAAACATATTGTCTCAGAATGTTGTCCTAGTACATATGCAGAAGACATATGCACGCTGATGAATGTTACCATGGAACAAAACACATCGAAAATATCATTTAAATTATGTTTAACAAACTCAGATACCCAAAGACCTTGATAATTTAAATAAAGTACTATATTGACATGGTCTAAGTTAATACAGAAAAACGCATATTGTTTCGAACTATGTAAATCTAGCTTTGACATTGCTAAAGGTTTACTGTAAGTTCTATAGGCACTTTTGCAGGTTTCTTGTTGTTCTTTTGAATTTCAGTTTATTTTGTAATACTGTGTGTTCCTGATTTGTTCATGTTAGAACAATCTTTCCTTTGTTATTACTTTCTTTTACAACACATACGAGCTGCGCGCGAGTGCGCGGCGAGGGGGGGCACGCATACAAGGTCAACCCCACTATAAGCTAAACTAACATATCCCTCTCGCTTTATCAAAAATTAATGGTTGCTCACCCAACTTGTGCCAACTAACTTCCAAGACAATGACAACATCGAGAAGTGGTCGTTTGTATAATAGTGTGTTCGATTAAGACGATACTCAAATAGGTCGCCAAGTGAACACACACCACTTTGATAATGAACCACATGGCACAACATTCGTATTGTCACAATTGCGAACGATTCTGTAGAAAAAGGTCCCTTTTATGAAAAAAACATATTGCTCTTACACATACAAAACAGCTTTGAACTGGTATATTTCTTTATGTGGGTTGGCGCGGACTATTGTGGACGCGCCACCTGTCACACAGTGGTATGAAACGTCTTGATCTTATCATGCAGATATGCAGATCATGTGAGGGTATTTAGTGACCTCTCCTAAAGTGTTTAGTATAAGGACACATAGATGCAATTTCTCTACGATTTGCATACTACGTATGCTTTGCCACTAGATATCGATTCGATTCAATATATAATATAATAAACCAATACAATACGCAACTTTTTCAATACCTTCATTCACAATGACACTGAGTACAGTATATTTTATCCCATCCGCACATACATAAATAAAAACCTAAATAACAAAACTACGTAAAATGTTTATTGGATCAAGAAAAAACAAAAAAATCCACAGAAGAAACAGAAACCCCAGGCAAAGAACCTCCCCCGCGCTAAGAAAGAAGAAAAAAAACACATTCTACAGGCACTTTTTATGCTAAAGCAACAGTTGGTTGGGTGCTTTTGCGCGAATACGTTGCCATTAGTCAGGGTGCACCTACAACACGATATCGACAGCAACCAAAAACATAAGACATCACAGAATAAAAGGTATTGAAGCATACTTAGAAAATCTTGCAACAATACTAACAAAATGTAGAAAAATATAAACAGTTAAAAACCTAAAGGTCAAAAAAGAAGAAGGAAATTTATCAAAAGACCGTAGAATATAATTAAGAATATAAATTCAGAAGGAATTAAGAATATATAAGGAATTAAATCAAAGATTTATATGCATTTCACGGACATTTGAACATTCATAAGTTGGTTGAACAATTCATTCTTGCCAGGTTAAATCACACACACACAACACAAAACATCACCACACACACACACACTCACATCATCACACACACACACGCACACACAACACACAACACCACAACACACACATAACACACAGCACACACACACACACTCAACCCTCATGACAATACTCAACACAAACTCCGCACAGCTCTAGCACACATACCACGCACACAACAATCACTTTTCAATGGATTTAATGGCAATTTGTATATTGATTGTGTTACGGATTTCGTTTGTTGTTAGTAAGATAATATAAATAATGCATTTTACGCTTTTTGTTTCTTGTGAGTTCAGTAGTGTTAGTAACGTAGAAGGATTTTATTTTCAATTTTTCTTTTTACAAAATCTATTATTCAACATGTTTCATTCACTGAAAGTTCGTTCTACCATTCATTACAATATAAAACTACGCGCACCCCCCCACCCGACACTTCTCTATCCCCCCCTTGTCCCCTCACCCCTCCCCCCCCTCTTCCCCCCTTATCTCTCGCGCGAACTCCTAACCACATATGTTCCCTTCTTTACTCACCCCAAAAAACATATACGGCAGTGCTGTATTACATAGTACATAGCGTCTAACTTAACTCCTTTAACTTACTCCCAATAACATGTTTAAATAGGAGGTATCTTGAACAAACTAAATTAACTCAGGTATGTTAGGCTGAGGTAACTATTGATGAAAATCTCTGTTGGTTCTTCCTGGTTTCTTACCACTATATTATCTCTATATGCATTATACGCATGTCCCAAAGGGGGGGGGGGAAAAGTTTATACAATCTCACTTCTAAAATCAAGCAATTTCTTGACTTGTCATTCATAAGGAGAAACAATTCTTTGCCTAATTTTTTACAATCCTCAATAGACTATGCTTTCTACCCTTGTGGGATTCTGATAGTGCATAAACAAATGATGTGAAAACAGTTACTGAGTCTGTATATAAACGTTTGCTCTCAAACTGGTATTCTTTAAAAGGCAAAGCTTAAAGGTCTTATTAGGAAGTGACGTATACTCAATTAAATAGTATTTTTATCTCTCCTTTTACAACTCATGAGGGACTTTAAATCTTTGAACAAGGGTCGGAGTTCATGATGTTCAGAAATCTTGAATGAACTGTTCCTCCATACTATCAAGACAGAATTCCCCCGTCACCAAGTCCAGAAATACTATAAAGCCTAATTTGATGTCATACCGAATGAAACTGTTTTAGAACTTATTTCAAATATAGTCTACTTTTCAGGCACACTTAGGTGCTAGTTATGCTGGATCTGGAACTCCCTTACTGGATTCAGGCGTTTTTTAAAAACATCAAATACCAATCGCTACTATTCATACTATAAGATGTAGTTTCAACCTCACTGGATACATAAACAAATAATCAAAAAATTCAATGTTGCCTATCCTCCACTTTATCTCTATTATGCCTTTCCCATCTTTACATCTGAACTGACCCTTTCCATCTCCTGTATGGTCATGTCACCAGCACATGTTTGTCACTATCTCTCTCTCTCTCGTCTATAATCTCTCGCTCTGCTTATACTCTCTCTTCTCTCTCTCTCCTCTTCTCTCTACTCTATTCTCTCTCTCTTTCTTCTCATCTCTCTCTATCTCTCTTCTCTCTCTGCCTCTCCCCCTTTCAAAATTCTTATGTTGTAAAGAAGAGCGTTATTGCGTTGAGGAGGAAAGGGGGTTGGTTTGAGGGTGAGTCTTGCTGCAATGGCAAAGGAACTGTGGGTGTCTGAACAGTTACTGACTGTAGGTCTGTCTGTCAGTCTGTTGTAGTCTGACTGTCTGCTGTATGTTTGTATGTTTGTTGTCTGTCTGTATGTATGTCTGTATGTATGTATGTATGTTTGTCTGTCTGTATGTATGTATGTCTGTCTGTATGTTCTGTCTTTTTTTCATGACGTTGTCTGTCTGTCTGTATGTCTGTCTGTCTGTTGTTCTTGTCTGTTTATGTTGTCTGTCTGTCTGTATGTATGTAGGTATGTATGTATGTATGTATGTATTGTACACTTATATATTGATAGCACCTTATTAGGGACGGGATTAGCTCAGTGGTCAGAACACTAGCTTTCTCTAAGCTAAGGTTAGCAGCAATGAGAGTGTTTTCAGGCGGATGATACCGATTGAAAAGCCTTGGCTTCAGTACAGTCCCAATTCCCCAACTGTAAATGGTCCCTGTCTTTTAGAGTCAGAGAAGGCAGGTAACATAGAATGAGGGAATACCAGAGCTAATCTTGAGGTCATACTCTAGATTACAGCCCGGCCTACTCTGCAGGCCATAACTATCAGAGCGCTTCCCATCCTAATGCAGACCTCTCGTGAAAACACGTCATGTACAATCCCAACTGACAGAATAGTTGGGGCAATGCTTCAGAAAACCAACCGTCACTTGAAAGTAAGGCGAAACGGCTCTCTTCCTTAAAGGCAGCTACACCAGGAGCCATTGCTAGTAACACAGCTGTTCTGCCTGACTTGCAGCATCGGCTAGCTCCATAACCAAAAAATAAATTGCTGTTGTAGAATAATAAACAATGCCTCCAAGCCAAAACGTTTTTGTGCTACCTAAGCCTTTAACCAAACACATCACAACAACCAACAAAACATCACCCGACAAAAAAGCACAAAACAACTTAAGCTTTAACAACACAAACAACTACAACAACCACCCGAAAAAAGCAACCACTAAGCATATGGCAACACGTCAAACAAGAACAACCCATACAAAACTGACACCTAAATTTTAACATCGCAGATAACAACAGCAACCCCCCAAATAAAACACCAACATCTACACTTGAACAACACAGACAACACAAAAACCCCAACAAGACAACAACAACAACCCCAACAGCAACAACAAAAACAACAACAAAAAATCCAACATAGCAACACAACAGCATAAAGACAAGCAAGCAACAAGACAAACGACGAAGAGAAAACCTTTTAAGCAAGGAATCAACACAACTGCAACACAAACAACAGCTACAACAACAACAACAACAACACTACCCCTTCACCCTATCCCTTCCCCCTTCTAGCATCATATCGCCGAACACAAACAGATAACAATGACAATCAAAGCATCTACAAAACCATTCACAACAGAAATAATACCAACAAACAACAACAATACACAACAACAACAATGGTTTACATCTATGACATCACGGCCAAAGGTCACCTTCATCAATAGCCTAGTGACTGGAGTCTCTATCTCTGTCTTTTGTCCTCTCCTGTCTGTTTTCTGTCTGTCGGATTGTCCCTGTCGGTTTGTCTGTCTCTGTCCTGCCTCGTCTGTCTGTTCTGTCTCTTGTCTCTGCTCTCTCTCTCTCTCTGTCTGCTGTCTGGTCTGTGTTCTGTCTGTGTCTCTGTCTATGTCTCTGTGTGGTCTTTCTGTATGTTCTGTCTGTCTGTGTCTCTGTGTCTATGTGTCTCTCTTTGTCTCTGTCTTTCTGTCTGTCGTCTGTGTGTGTGCATCTCCACTCTCTCTCTCTCTATGTCTGTCTGTGTGTGTCTGTCTCTCCTTCTCTGCCTCTCTGTCTCTGCCTCTCTCTGTGTCTACTCTGTCTCCACCTGCCTCTTCTGTCTCTCTGTCTCTCTGTCTCTGTTCTCTCTGTGTTTGTTTCTCTCTGTATCTGTCTCTCTGTCTCTCTCTCTGTCGCTCTCTCTGTCTCTATCTGTGTCTCTCTTGTCCTTGTTCTATGTCTCTGTGTTTTCTCTGTCTCTTCCTTCTCTGTCTTCTCTGTCTCGTCTCTATTCTCGGTCTCTTTCTGTGTATCTCTCTGTCTCTGTCTCTGTCTGGGTTTCCTCTATCTGTCTCTGTCTCTGTCTGTCTTGTCTTGTCTGTGTCTCTCTCTTTCTCTGTCTCTGTCTGTCTATCTCTGTCTCTCCCTGCCTCTCTCTGTCTCTTGGTCTCTGTCTCTCTCTGTGTTTTTATCTGGTCTCTGTCTCTCTGTCTCTCGCTGTGTCTCTACTCTCTGTCTTATCTGTGTCTCTCTCTGTCTCGGTTCTATGTCTCTGTGTTTCTCTCTGTCCTCTCTTTTTCTCTTCTCTCTCTGTCTCTGGCTCCTCTCTCTGTCTCTCTCTGTTGTCTCTATCTATTCTCTGTCTCTGTCTGTCTCTCTCTGTCTCTGTCTCCTGTCTGTCTCTCTCTGTCATCTGTCTCCTCTGTCTCTCTCTTGTCTATGTCTCTGTCTGTGTCTCCTGTCTCTGTCTCTCTGTTTACTGTCTGTCTTGTCTCTGTCTCTGGGGGACCACACAGCCTGGTGATTAGGGCACTGCTGCGCAGTGTGTTACACTGACCATCTGTCGGTCCAAGCAGGGACAGACCAGGCTTGCTTTGAGATCCCTCCCGAACGCCGTTCGAGGGAGTTTTCTTTGGAGGCAGCATCAGTGACGACTGCAATCCCCCTGAAAGTCCTTTCGATGTGACTTAATACCCGGTCCTGTGTGTTGCCCTGCAGGACTGTTTGAGCCACAACCTGGTTAAAAGTCCTGTTCCTGCCTGTTCCGCGTGTTGGGCTCAGAGTGCAGTGAAAACACTTGTCAACATCGTAACGTGCCGAATACACAGGGGGTCAGGTATTCGTGGCAGGATACATGTTTATTCCACTCTCCTTGAGCTAAACACCCTACATACAAAATCCACACTTTGATGCTGGTCACATGCACATGGATGTGTGTGTGTGTGTGCATGTGTGTGTTGTTGTTGTTCTTCAATTTAACGTCTATTCACATTAAGTGATATTAGACACAAAAAGGCAAAACAATTCAGAAAAAAGGGTTAAGGAACTGCTAACTCTGTAACATAATCAATGAAAGAAAATGAATTTACCTATGAATAAATAGCTAATTAAACTCACAGAATCAAGATACATTTCAAGGATTTTTCCTGCTTAAAGAACATGGGGGGAAAAAGGTAACATATCGAAAAACTATACCATAGTGGGTAGAATGACCTATGCTTCAATCAATAAATGACATTACTTGTGCTATAGGGGGGGCATTTACTAACACAAACTCTCTTTCAACAGCAAGCAATTCACAGAGAAATGTAGAGATTATTCAAGAACCTTTTGCAAGATCTTTCACGGAATGGTGGCAGCTGCTTTTTTAACTATTTGGCATTACGAAAAGAATATGACATGTTTGAGATTGCTGTGTGGCGTGTGTGTGTGTGTGCGTTATCTGTGTTCTTGTGCGTGTGTGTGGATGTGTGTGTGTGTGTATTGTGGGTGTGTGTGTGCGTTGTTGGGCGTGTGTGTGTGTTTGTGTGTGATTGGGTTTTGTGTGTGTGTGTGTGTGTGTGTGTGTGTGTGTGGTGTTGTGGTTAGTGTGTGTTTGTGTGTATGTGTCCCTATATGTGTGGGTATGATGCCATGATGCTTGTGTGTATGCAGCTGCATTCATTTTTCTTGTGTGTGTGTATTGTGTGTGTGTGTGTGTGTATGTCGTGTGCATGTCATGATTATCTGCAATTCTTATTCTTCTAATTTTTGTTTGTTTCAAGTAAAATCGAAATAGACATCACACATAACACACATACAACGCGGTTTTCTTAATGTGGTCATGCATTGCAACCAGCAGACAATGGTTTCTTCTGAACCAGTAAGGGTGCTACCAAGATTCTTTGTGTGTGCAAAATGTTCAGCATGCGTTCCACATTGGACATTGGTTCATAGTCTCCTTCTGCACTGCTTTATATAGAGTGTTATATAAGTGTTACCAGTAAATAATAATACGTATTTCCCGTACTTACAGCACTACCTGTCGTTCAGGATCAGTATTCGCGTACGATTCAACCAGGAAGTCTTTTTTCTTGGGCTGTAGTGCGCCACAAAGAACGGCGCAACCATTTGCAAGGTTGTTTACTGAAGTGTGCATGCATGTAGTATAGACCATCGTTCTTGTGCCGTGGGCTCTGTAACTGTGCACAAGTCGGGGTATAGCGGACTCAAACTGGCTCCTTGTTGCATCTTCTCGCAAATGATTTGTTAACTCTGTGTTAGTCAAGTCTATAAGTCCAGTGAAACCGTTCTTTAATTGAGGGTAAAAGAGTAAGCTTTTTTTTCATCCTCTAGTGTGTGTGTAATCATGTTTGGTTTGTGCGCGCGCATGGCGCTCGCGCGCGCGCGTGTGTGTGTGTGTGTGTGTGTATAGTGCTGTAGTGTATATGTATGTATAAGTGTGTATACGTGTGTGGTGTTTATGTGTGTATACTGTGTGTGTGCATACGTGTGTGTATACGTGTGTGTGTGTGTGTGTGTATATGCGTGTATTTGTGTGTATAGTGTGTGTGTGTGTGGTGTGTGTGTGTGTGTAGTGTGTGTGTGTGCATAATGGTGTGTATTGTGTGGGTATACGTTGTGTTGTATGTGTGTATATGTTGTGTATAGTGTGTGCGCGTATTCGTGTATATGTGTGATACGTGTGTGTGTGGTGTGTTGTGTGTGTGTGTGTGTGTGTGTGTGTGTGGCGTGGTGTGTTGTGTGCGTGTGCGCGCGTGTGTGTATGTGTTTTTATGTGATATTTGTGTGTGTGTGTGTTTGTGTGTATATGGTGTGTGTATGTGTGTTGTGCGTGTACATAGTGATGTATATGTTTGTGTATATGTGTGTGTATGTGTGTATACGGGGTGGTATGTGTGTATGTGTGGTACATGTTGTGTTGTGTATGTATGTATTATATCGAAGAAGGTGGCAGGATGTGTTAAGATCGTTTTCCTGCCATCAAGTAAACCGTGAGGTTCTGGGTTCGATTCCCAGCTCGGCCTTCTTACCACGTTTGACAAAAAAAATCGACTGAATGTCAAAGTCATTCGGATGAGGACTATAAAACCGAGGCCCGTGTGCAGAACACCAATGCAGAACATCTCGTGCACACGTTATTTCTGTTCGTTTTTCGAAAGAGTAGGCCATTGTGTGCGGTTGGGAACAAATGACACATTTTACAAAAAAACCGCATACAAATGTGGGATAGAGTAAAGTAAGCACCAGAGTGCTTATTCCATTATCTCGGGAATAAAAAAAATAAAAAAAATAAAAAGTCATCTGAGCGATTTGATTTGTTGCTTTACAAGATTAAGCCGCTATATAAATTCCTTACATTATTTTTTTATTATTTTATTATTATTATTATTATTATTATTCTTCTATTATAGTAGTACGTAGTAGTTATTATTATTATTTATTATTATTATTATTATTATTTATGGGTTGTTTACGTGTGTGCGCTCGTGTGTTGTGTGTGTGTGTTTATGGTGTGTGGTACTGTGTGTTGTTTTTGTTGTTGTTGTCTTCAATTTAACTTCTGTTCACTCTTTAGTGATCTTAGACAGAAAATATGTATATCTGTGTGTGTGGCTGTGCACTTCGTGTTTGTGTGATGTGTGTGTGTGTGTGTGTGTGTGTGGTGTGTGTGTGTGTGTGTGTATTTGTGGGCTAGTGTGTGTGTACACTACACGGTCCATCATGTGTATATGTGTTTGATGGTAGGTGTGTTAGCTCAAGCCCTCGCTTTGAATACTTGTGCAGCTTTACTTCTGTATGACAGTTTCTACCACACTGCCTTATTCAATTCAAACCGCTTTCAATAGCGTTTTGAATGGTCATAGAAAAGCTGTTTTGATATATGGCTGACACTTTCATAGCATGAGTATAGGACATTTCAAGTTCTCCCAAACACAACACACACACACTCACACCACCCACACAACACAGGCAACACACACACACACAAAACCACACACACAATAATATATATATAAGTAACATATATATATAAGTATATTATTTTATTAATAATTATATATATAGTATATATATATATTTATATATCATAAAGACACACCGTTTTATAGTCCTTCGGATGGGGGAACTATAAATCGAGGTCTGTGTTCGAACGCAGCAGGAACATCTTGCGCACACGTTAAATCTATCCGCTTTTCGAAAAGAGTAGGCCATTGTGTTGCTGTGGAAACATGGCAAATCTTAAAATACCGCATACACACGGGATATGGATGTAAATAACAAATAGTGCGCTATTCCATTTTATCCTCAGCATAAAAGATAAATAAATAAAATAAATAAATATAATAATTAAATTAAATAAACAGACGTGGCTTTGCAATATGAAAGGGATTGGCCTCAATAGGTATTGTCTGGCCTTTGGAAACAGCTTCTACAGTCATTCTGTGGCGAACCATTGTTGCAGGTATCGCAGAGTTTTGATATTAGACACAAGGAGATGCACAATCACAAATGACAAATGTTACCGTAAGCAACTGTCTAACTAATGTGATCATATACTATGAAAGTTAATCTACATTCTACACCCTCAAAATCGTGTAACTTCAACAATTAAAAAATAAATGTAACTCAGCAAAACCTTGCAAACAGAAACACATATCCTAGATGATTTCACTAAGTGGGTATTCAGAGGTTCACCAGTGCATTGGCCAAAAAGCTCTTGGTGGGTACCAAACCTTTCTCTCTGGCTGTCTATAACAACGAGTGCTTTTCAAAAACCAAACTGTCAAAATTTAAAGAAAAGTCACATGGCTTTGTGGTGGAATTAAAACAGCCATAGCAAACTTGATTTCCACGGGAAAACAACAGTAAGGGAGGACCCTTTAGAGCACAATGGTGATAAGGTAACAGTGTCAAAAAGAATGCAAAAGAGAAAGACATCAGTGAGGTCTTTGACCTCATATGCACGTCGGTCACTAGGAGAGCACAAGCAGGCAGGTGTCTGGTCAATGTCGGACTCTTAGGTTTCCTGTGGCTTCCTCCCGCTACAGCCCCCACCTCACCAACCGTGTGGAGTGTTGCTGCGTGTTGCCCCTGGTTGTCTTCCACACCAGCAAGGTAGCGCATTCCGACTTCAGGGCTAGGACACACACGACACCTGTATTGCAGGAGCTGGGCGTGCTTGTCTTTTCTGGACGCAGTTCCCACTGCACACATGTGGCCTACCCTGTCAGAGGAGGACAGGTTTAGCCTGTGTGCTAGATGTCTGTGCCGCCTTGGTTGAGTCTCAACCGAAATTGGGACAGCCAGTTCAATTGGTTTTTGGGGTCAACACAGGGAGAAGAAAGGGCAGTGCTAGAATCGATCCCCCAACCTCACGGGTACATGGCTGGCGAAGCGACTAAACCATCTTGCCTCTGTCTTCATAAACGTCTTTCTGATATGCCATTCAATTCAAAAACACCAGTGATTGAAAATAAAACGTATCAACATGAGGCAATATATTATAAGTGTATACTTTGCTTACATCGTTTGTCTGTCTGTCTGTTCTGTCTGTCTGTCTGTTGGCTGTTGTGAAAAAAAATTTTTTATTTTGGAAAAAATTTTTTTTTATTTTTAATGTTTAATTTTTTTAGAGTTTAGGGCCCCCTTTTATTTGTATTATTATTTACTTTTTTTAAAAAAAAAAGACACAATTTGTTGGGTTTTTTTAAAAAAATGGGGTTGTTACGGTTTCCGGGGTATTTTTTTTTTTAAAAAATTTTTCCCCCCCAAACCCCCCCCAAAAAAAAAAAAAAAAAAACCCCAAAAAAAACAAAAAAAAAACAACAAAACCCCCAAAAAAAAAAAAAAACAAACCAAACCCCCAAACACAACCCCCATCCTAAAAAATCCCTCAAAATTAGGTTTGTTCTTTTTTTTTTTTTGTTTTTTTGGTGTTTAGTTTTTGGGTTTTTTTTTCCCCCAAAAAAAAGGGTTTTGTGTTGGTGTGTGTTTTTTTGGGTTTTTTGTTTTTTTTCCCCCCCTTTTTTTTTTTGTTTGTTTTTTTTTTTTTTTTTTTTTTTTTTTTTTTTTTTTATTTTTTTTTTTTTTCTTAAGTTATGGTGTTTGATGGGCTATTTTATATTTTCAATTTTTGGGTTGTTGATGTCTTCGGGTCCTTTTTCTACTTTCAGTGCGTGTTGTCGTCGTTTTGGTGTTTGGGTTTTGTGTGTTAGGGGGTTGAGGGGGTTTTGGGGGGGGGTTTTTTTAAAACTTTTCCTCTTTTTTCCGGGTTGGTGGTTTTTTTTGGTTTTTGGTGGGGTTTTTGGGGTTTTTGTGTGGGGGGGGTGGGGGGGGGTTGTCGTTTTGTTTTTGGGCTGTTTTTGTTTTTTTTTTGGGGTGGGGGTTGTTGGGTTGCTTTGAAGGGTTAAAACCCAAAAACAATTGGTATGTTAGAGGTTGAGTATTATTTAAAAATATAGGTTGAGTTAAAAATAATGAGTTTATTATTATTGAATAAAAAATTTTATTGTTCTTTTTTTTGTCGTTTTGTTGTATGTTTGTTGTTGTTCTTTCCCCCCTCCTTGTAAGTCTCAAGCCCGGTTTTTCTGCTTCTCTCTCTTTCCCCCTTTTCTTTTTTTTTCTTTGTATTTTTAATCTGTTGTACATTCTCCTATCCCTTTTAAACCTGCTCGGTCTTTTTTTCTTGTCCTTCGTTATTCCTTTGTTTCTTCTCTTCTTTCCCCTTTTGGATCCCATAAACCCGGGGGCCCTGGGCGCATTCGATCTTCTTGCGCGCCGTCTAATCCTGTTGCTTTTCGAAAAGGGAGCCTTGTTCGCGGGGAACTGTCGCATTTTTTTCCTTTTCCTCAGCTGGGGTTTTTTTTATTCCCTCCCCCCCTTTTTTTTTCCCTTTTTTGTTTTTTTGGTTTTTTTTCTTGGTTTCGGGTGTTTTTGGGGGGTGGGGGGGTGGTTTTTAAAAGGGGGGGTTTTGGGTTGTTGTTGGGGGTTTTTGTTTTTTGGGGGGTTTGTTTTGTGGGTGGGGGGGGTTTTTTTTTTTGGGGGGGGGGGGGGGGAGGGGGGGGGGTTTTGTTTTTTGGGGTTTTTTTAAAAGGTTTTGTTTTTTGATTTTTTTTTCCCTTTTTTTTTTCCCCCTTTTTTTTTTTTTTTTTTTTTTTTTTTTTTTATTTTTTTTTTTTTTTTTTTTTAAAAAAATTTTTTTAAAAATTTTAAAATTTTTTTATTTTTTTTTAAAAAAAAAAGGGGGGTTTTTAAAAAATTTCAAAAATTTTTTAAAAAATTTTTTTAAAAAGATTTTTTTAAAATTTTGTTTATGGGTTTTTCCCCCTTTTTTTTAATTTTCCCCTTTTTCCCCTTTTGGGTTTTTATTTTTTTTTTTTTAAAAAAAATTTTGTTTTGTTGTTTTTTCCCTTTCCTGGCTTTTTTTTTTTCCTTAACAATTTTTTTTAAAATTTTTTTTTCGGGGGAAATTTTTTGTTTTTTTTTTTTTAAATTTTTAAAAATTTTCCCGAAAAAAAAAAAAATTTAAAAAAAACCCCCCGGGAAAAAAAAGTTAAAAATTTTATTTTTTAAAAAAAATTTTTTTAAAAAATTTAAAAATTTATTTTAAAACCATTTTTAAAAAAACCCAATATTTTTTTTTTAAAAATTTTTTTTTTTTAAAAATTTTTTTTTTTTAATTTTAAAATTTTTTCGCCCCTTCCCCTTTTCGAAAAATTTTTCCGTTTTTGGGGCCTTTGCCCCTATTTGACTTTTTCGTTGTTTTTCTTTGTTTCTTTTTTCCTTCCCTTTTTTTTGTATGTTGTTTTGTTTTTTGGGTACGTTGGGGTGTTGGGGGTTGATGGGGTATTTGTTTTTAGTTTTTTTATTATTTCTTTCGGGGTCTGTTTGGGGGCTGCTTTTGGTTTTTCCTCATTTCTACTGGCTGATCAAGGTGTTTGCATTATCCTACGCTACAGTTGTAAACAGCACATGATCGCTACAACCTCGAACATGAGAAAGTAATTGTATTGTCCCTTCGTCGATTGTCTGTCTGTCTGTCTGTCTGTCTGACTATCGTCTCTGTCTGTCTTCTCTCTCTCCCCCTCTCTCTCCCTCCCTTTGTCGTTTTCACTATAGTCTTTTTTTTGTCTGTCTCTCTCTCTCTCCCTCCCTCCCTCTCTGTCTTCTGTCTTTCTGTTTCTGTCTGTGTCTGTCCTGTCTGTCTATCTCCCTCCCTCCCTCCACTTCTCTGTCATGTCTGCTCTGGTCTATTGTTCTCCTGTCTCTGCTGTCTGTCTTGTCTGTCTACTCTGTCTCTCTGTCTGCTGTCTCTGTCTGTCCCGCTGTCTATCTCTGTCTCGCCTTGTCTGGCTGCTCTATCTGTCTGTCTCTGTCTGTCTGTCTCTGTCTCGTCCTATCTCCTGTCTGTCTATCTCTGCTATCTGTCTGTCTGTCTCTGTCTGTCTATCTGTCTCTGTCTGTCTGTCTCTGCTGTCTATCTCCGTCTATCGTCCTGTCTTCTCTTCTGTCTATCTCCTCTCACGCCTTTCTCTCTGTCTGTCTCTCGGTCTTTCTCCCTGTCTCTGTCTGTCTGTCTTCGCTTGTCTGTCTGTCTATCTCTGTCCGTCTGTCTGTCTCTGTCTGTCTCTCTATCTCTGTCTTTCTGTCTCTGTCTCCATCTGTCTTCTCTGTCTGTCTATCTGTCTCTGTCTTTCTGTCTATCTCTCTCGTCTATCTGCCGTCGTCTGTCTCCTCTGTCTGTTGTCTATCTCTGTCTGTTTCTGTCTCGTCTGTTGTCTATCTCTGTCTTTCTGTCTTGTCTGTCCAACTGTCTCTCTCTCTCTCTGTCATCTGTTCTGTCTGTCTATCTCTCTCTTCTATCTGTCTCTGTCTGTCTGTTTCTCTGTCTGTCTATCTCTGTCTCTGTCTCTCTGTCTGTCTGTCTGTCTGTCTCTCTCTCTCTCTCTGGTCTGTCTCTCTCTCTGTCTTCTGTCTCTCTCTGGCGTTCTCTTATGGGGTGGGGGTGGGGTGGGGGTGGGGTGTTGTTGCATAGTGCTTGTCTCCCCCTTGCCTGTGCTAATCGCTTTACAGGAGACCTGCTCCTCACCTCAGCCGACACACTTCCACTTCAGAGCAGTCATTTCCTTGTACAGGTTGCATGCTGGGTATGGTCGCGCTTCCTAACCCACCGAACGTGACATGAAATACGGGATCTTGAACGGCGTATTTGATCTTCTACATGTGTCTAGCCTCGAACGAACTGAGACACTGGTAGGTCAACACTTGGGAGAACGTAGAACCCCACCCTTATGTCACCACATGCCACATGAGATTCGAACCCAGATTTATAGACCCAGGGGTTGAAGTCAAAACGATTTAACCACTGGCTCCACATCCATCCATCCATCCATCCATCCACCAATCCACCATCCAATCAATCAATCAATCAATCAATCAACACACATCAATCATTATCAATCTAACCACCCCTATCCATCCATCCATTCATCAACCCATCCATTACCTATACTCATTCTATCTATCTATCTATCTATCTATATCTATTATCTATCTATCTATCTCTATTATCTATCTATCTATCTATCTCTATCTATCTATTATCTATCTATCTATTCTATCTATCTCTATCTTATCCCTCTATCTATCCTTCTTCTATTCTCTATCTATCTCACCCATCTAATCCTCTATCTTCCTCTATCTATTCTATCATCATCTAATCTATCTTCTCTTTTTTCTTCTATTTTCCTCTATCTTCCACATCTCTATCTATTCTTCCATCTATCTTCTTCATTCATCCCTCATCCATTCCTCCTCATCCCCCTCCTCCACCCACCATCATCATCCATCATCATCTATCCTCATCTCTTACCTCCTTCACCCAATTTCCTGCTTGAACGCACGAATTCTTAACAAATTATACCCAAATTCATATATTTTCTTTTGCTATATCATTAAAATCCACAATAAAGGGTTTTGTTGTGTGTGTGGTTGGTGTGTGTGACTTTGGTTTGGGGAGTGTTTTTTGTTTGTTGTTTTGTTTGTTGTTGTGTTATCCCTTTGGGGTGTTTGTGTGTGTTGGTCGTGTGTTGTGTGTTGTGTGTTGTGGGTTTTTGTTGTTGTGTGTGGCGGGTGGTGTGTTTCCCCTTTTGAAATTTTTCGAGTTGTGGGACTACCCCTTGTCGCTGCGGGGTAAATGTATTCGGCTTTCCTTTCTCCCTTCGAGTAACTTCCCAAACTTAAAAAACACCCCCCCCCTGGCTCACAAAATACGCAACCGCGAACCAAACCGGCAACTCGCCGACCCTTTTTCCCTTTAAACACACCACATTACGAAGATGCTTTAGCATAACCCGGGTCGTGACCCCAAACTCTTCACATTTACCGAATTCTTTTCGTTAAGTCCCTGGGGCGTTCGAACGAATGACAAATTCCGAACCGGTAACCAGAGGTACTTGCGCCCCGTTGAACCTTTCCGCTTCAGTGTATTGCCATTGTTCCCGAAAGAATAAAATAAAAAAAAACAACCACGGGGTTATGTAAAACGGTGCTTATTATTTCCCAATAAGTTTCAAAAGTAAAGATGTGACCCTCCCGCCCCTTCCGTTTGAGGGGGGTGGGGGATGGGTAAGGCTCTTCCACGGGTTGGAATCTCCTGCGGATTCCAGGTGGGTTCTGGGGTTCCCGGGTCCGGTGGAGCTCCCTGCTGAATGCTTCCTGGCAGAACTCCTAAAGGCCTTGCCCCGAAGGTGGCCAGCTCTCACTGAAAAAGACAACGGTTTCCTGTGGGTCACCACACCTGTTGTCGTGCATGCAAGCAGCTGAGCTCTTGCTGACAACACCCCCCCACCGGCACGGAAATTTTTAACCTTTTACATTGGGGGGGGGTGGGGGCTACTCAGGATTGGACCTTTTTTTAAAAAATCTCAAATTTTTTCAATCCTTTCAAGGTCTGTCATCTTTCCAAGTACTTTCACACATTTCTTCTCCTTCTGTCTTCGTTTTACTTCTATCGTCTCCTCCCTCCCTCCACCCACCCTCTTCTTTGGTAATAGTATAGCAGGATAGTGAAGTAGGATAGTGGTCGGGTAAGAAATTTAAAAGGATTAAAATTTAAAACAGTAAAAGCTATGCACGGTTTGCCGATGGATCTTCGACCTGCAGGTGCGTGTTGATGTTGTTGGTGTGGGATCCCGGTGTATTTTTTTTGTGTGAGGATTAGGTGTTTTCTTTGTTGGGGTTAAGGGTTGTGGTTTACACCTAGTGCCCGATCTTCGCCTTTTTTAGGTATTAATTCTTGATGGGGTGTGTTCTTTGTGAGTGACCTTTTGTTGGGGGGTAGGTCTCTTGTCTGTTTCCCTTTTCTTCCTTTTGTTTTGTCGGTTTTGTTAGTCTAGTGTTTTCATTTGGTTGTGTTGGAATGTCGTGTTTGTTGTGGGGGGATGTGTTTTATGCTAGGATAAGGTGGTCGATTGGCTTTTGTGAATGGGGGGGGTTGGTGGATGGGTGAATGGGGAGTGTACAGGTAAGTAACAAACTTATTAGATGGCCCCAACAGAAGTTTCTTAATGTGGTTTTGGGGGGAGCGATGGGTTTTTAGAAGGGGGGATGGTTGGAAAAAATTGGGGTTTGGGAAAAAACAACCCAAAAAATTAAAAAAATTTAAAAATTTTTTGGGAAATGACGAGAAAGAGAAAGACCAAAAAAAACTAGGGTTTATTGTAAACCCGCAGGTCTAAACCCCCCTTTGAGGCCCCTTTCCCTACAACCCAAAAAATGTTTGGGGTTTTTAAAGGTGAAAAATGAAAATTTTTTTTAAAATTTTTTGGTTTTTGGGGTTTTGGGTTT
>CM054158.1:40373407-40390439 GCA_028751875.1 Rapana venosa | reverse complement strand
AAAAAAATTTTTTTTATTTTTTTAAAATTTTTTAAAAAAGGGTGAATTTCGGGGTAACACACAGACAGGCAAAACATTTCTGATTAACAAATAGAGATTTGTCCAGAAAAAAGTGCAAATATTAGGGTATGAACACTAAACCATTCACAAAGGCAGTTAACTCATGCCTTATAAACAACTAATCCACTAGAACGCTCCCTTGGATGGCAATTTTTTAATTGCCGCTTACAGAAGGCTTTATAAATAAAAACACCCTGGCTGGATATTTTAGGGGAAACGTTTCCCCTCAGAACATAATAAAATCAAAGCTATGCACATCAGATACAAAATTCTATCAAACCAGTTTGAAAACATCAATTTACTTTCCAAGACGAAAATGAAAAGGTTTATTTGTTTATTTGTATTGCACCAATTAAATTTTGATCCACACCATCTGACTGACATTTTCACTAATTACATTTGTTATAGTGTGCACTTGTGCCTATAACATTTGAACTAAAAACCCCCCCCCCCCCCTCCCCCTATCCTACCCCTCCTTCCCCCCCCCCCCCCCCTTCTAGAAAGAATGTTTTTAACCTGGTTAGACTTCATGACTTGCTGAGGTTAGCAGTTCTGCAGGAGAGTTGGGGTTTCTTTGTGAATCTACATGTTACAGTGTGCTGTTTGGACAAACAAACCTCTCATCTGTTTGTATACCCATGGTTGCGGGCTGGGAGACCTAGCATTTCATTGAGGCCTGTGTACTGTCACACCTCTTAGCTTAAGTATCCAGCAGATCTCTGTGAGCTAAAAGACTTGGCAACTCTGTGCCATGGTTGTAGCTAAGTGTTCTCAATGTAGGCCTGTCCTCCCAGGGCTGGTGGCTCAGCCTTTGTCTTTAACAGTTCCTTTGTTAGTTACAGTGGAGCCCTCTCTAGTCATGGTCTAAGGCCTTGTTGTAGTCTAGAGTGTCCAGTGGAACAGTCATGTAATAAACACTTCAGAGCTTGCTACAGCTAGTCTTATTCAACAGGCTTGTGGGGCCTCTTTCTTGTTGAATAGCATCTCCCTTTTCCCCTCTCTATTACCTCCCCCCCCCCCTCCTCTATTGAACCAGCAGATTTGTCATGTAAAGACTACATTGGTTGATTTAAATTTGTGAATAAATTTGTTTGTCAGCTGACTCCAAGGCGTATTTAGGATTGGTTAGAATCTGTCTCCAAGTAGGTCCATTGGTCAGTGGGAATCAGAGCCCTGCCACTAAACTGTAATATAACAGGATGTGTGGTGTTTTCAAAGCCATTCTCTTGTGTGCTGTCTGGTGACAAAGCCTAGTGGTGGCGTTGTAATCTTCAAACAAGTGTGGCTGACTGATGAAGTTCTACATGATGACTTAGAATGGAAAACATCTGTGTTTCTCCTGCTTGAGCTGTGTAGTTGTGTGTAAATGAAACAATAAATTGTGTTTACCATAACACCCCTGCGTGGCCTCACATCATTCTGTTGAGTGTGGAGTGCCAGTGTCCTAACTCCCCTTCCCTGAACCTTCCTTTCACCCTCAACACATTGATATGACAAGACACTGCATTTATGCTTTCAACAGCAGTTAAAGAAGGCTCTTTATTAGAAGATTGCCTACAACACTCATGGCTAACTGGCGTTAGTCCTAGGCCTGTCTTTGTCTTGCCCTGCACATGGTGATGTGTCATGCCTCACAGCCCGAAGCCCTATGATGTGAGTGTCTAGCCCCTGTATGTTTACTTTTCCTACCCTGTGAATTGAGACTAGGGAAGGATGAATGTATGGGCCGGCCAACACCCTATCCTCTTCTTTGAAGATCGTTAAGGGTGACCCTTTCGCCATTAATGATCAAATGATCAAAGACCATTCTCACGTTTTTTCCGTCTGCCCTACCACTCTTCAAGTATGGGGTCAGATTGACCTAATTTCTCTAACAGTTTGGGGAAAATCGTTGTCTACAAAAATCCTTGAACCTTTCAGACCAGTTTTTGCCTTCAATATCCTAAGCTTATCTTGATAGAAAGAACACCTAGCAATAATGGGGGAGTTGGGTTTAGAATTTATCCTCTGCACACTATCAAACTTGACATCTGCTACATTCATTTTTTTCTGAAAGAAGATTTTTCACAACCATTTCACAGTCAGCTCCAGTCTCATTACTTTTTTTTCTCCATGCCATGAATAATGATGTTGTTCCTTCTTGATCGTATGCTCTCTTTTCTAGTTTTTCCACCCTGTCCATTAGTTCTGTATTTGATTGTTTCAACTCTGCATGTTCAGTCCTAAGATTGTTCATGCCTTGTCTAATACCACACATTTCCTCTTTTAAGGCATCAATACTGTTTGTCAACATTTGTATCTCATTCTTCATACTCTCTGTTGTTGTCTTTAACAAGTTCTCTACTTTCTCTATCTTGGCCATCATAATGGTAAATGTGATTTCCTCAGGAGTCACTGTAGGAGAGGGCTTCTGTCTACAGTGTTGAGTTGTAGGTGTGCTGGCGGCCATATCTGCACTTGCTTTGGTTTTCCGAGCATTTTTCCTGTGGGTGGTGCATGACCCCAGCCACCACTCGTCAAGCTGGTTTTGCCTCAGCTTGCGTCCTTGGCCAGCAGATTTAGGGTAGGGGGTCCAGGTTCGTCTCCACATCACCACACCGCAGCAAAAGCCCCCCCCCCCCCCCCCCCCCCGGAAGAGATAGGTGAGGGTCAGTCCTAACAAGGACACCCTCTGCCCACTTTTTTTGTGTCAAGAATGGACATCCCCATGGGCCCATTTGAATTTCTGGGCCCCTTTCGACAGAAACAGGCGATTACTGCCGCAAATGTCCCACAAACAGCCCTGTACAACTGCAGCGATATTCCCATCCCTTTATCTAACTGTAGCAAACAATGAAAAACTAAGGCCCTTAAAACTATTACAAATTTCCCAAAAAAAATACTAAGTGTTTTTCAGTACGTCTTCTCAATTACATGATAGGTCCCCCGAAGAGAAGGAGGGGACCTTTGACGCTTTGACCAATTTATTTTCATTTCCCCAAAGGGCCTTGACAAGGGGGGTTTACACACTTTCTTTTTAAATACAAATAAATCAAAAAAAAAAAATGATGCATTTAACGTAACGAAAACCAAAAAAAAAAATGGCTCTATGAACGAACGACTTTAAGCTGACGTAAACTTTCCCCTTTCAAATGAAACAAAGTAATAAAAAGGATACCCAAAAAAACCATAAGCAATAAATAAAAAATGAAAAGAACATTCAAATGCTAATTAACCATCCATTGACATGTATGTGAAATTTTCAAAAATATTTTCTGGACTAAGCAATTATAAAGTTTCTTTTTGTTTTCACAAAATCTGGAGTTTACATAAATAAAAGTTACTTTAGTTTATCACAAATGTTAACAAATTGGAAATTCTGTAATTTGTCTTAAATTTCGTGCTTCACAATAAACTTTGCAACCGATTTGATCACAAATCATCATCGACGTAAGATGAAAAAAATCTGCCTCGGAAAACTTTTAGATTGAGAACACCACAGTTTTTTACGTAGGAAACATATAAAAGACAATGAAACAGGAAAAGCACTTCATCATCAAGAATATGACCACACATAGGGCATGGGAACTGTGTGGACGTCTCAGGTTGAAACCATCTTTTGTTTGCATTGAAGCCGAGTGCTCTTAGTCGAAATCTTGCATAAATTAGTCGATGCCATTTGTCAGTGACTATTCGAAGATATTTTTCAGCTTGAAAAGCACACTTAAACGAAAAAAAACCAGCAGTTATTTATCTTTACTTTCCATGTCCGAGTGCCAATTTTGTTTAAATGAACAAATGAGTCTGTCTTTCAATTCAGAAATAAACCCATGCTCGCTACCTACTTCCTGAGACAACCACACGATTCCAAAACCATGTTCTGATAAAAACTTTTTAACTTGATATGCCCAATTCTTCTTACCCCGCTCCATTTGTATAACCATCATGTCATAAGACTGCCTACATAAACGTGACCCTGGAAGTTTCAGTAGTTTTAGCCAGTATTTAATACACTTAACAGACGTTCTGATGTTTAAAGGATATCTTCCCGTTTCTCCATATAGTACAGTATTTGACGAATGGATTGGGACATTTAAGAAACGTTTGATAGCATATGTATGTATTTTTTCCATTTGTGGATTAACAGTAAGTCCCCATATTTCAGATGCATATGTAAGTAAAGGTGAGAGAGAGAGAGAGAGAGAGAGAGAGAGAGAGAGAGAGAGAGGAGAGAGACAGACAGACAGACAGACAGACAGACAGACAGACATACAGACATACAGACAGGCAGACAGAGGGAGAGAAAATGATGATAGTTGATTATTTTTATTACCAAGGGTTACAGAAAAGCATTTACATAGGGTTTTTTTCCATCCGAGTTTTACTGATGCATTAATGCAAACAGATCTTGTAGATTAGTATCAGAGGGGGGGAGGGGGGAATCTCATTAGAATTTGTTGTTCACTTTTAAGACTTTTTCTTCATCACTATTGATTCTTTCAGGAATCAAACTTTTGCAGGCAGCTATAGCAAAGGGTTAGTTCACCTCCCTGTAGGAAACGTCTGTTTTAGCTGATTATCATTGTAGTGTAGTGTAGTGTAGTGTAGTGTTGTGTAGTGCATTGTAGTGTAGTGTAGTGTAGTGTAGTGTAGTGTAGCGTAGTGTAGTGTAGTGAAGTGTAGTGTAGTGTAGTGTAGCGTAGCATTGTACTCTATTGTGTTATAGGCCTAACTTTTCAATTGAACCCCCCCCCCCCTTCCCCTTTTCACTTGAAGACTTGGCTTGGTTAATTTAAACTTCATGATTTGCTGATGTGGTTGGTTCTACAGAGGGATTAAAGGTTTCCTTGTAAGTTGTTCTTTATCAGAGCTTTCAAGGACACCCCATTCCAAATCTTGGGGAAAGTGTTGGTGTGCTGTCTGGACAACACTCTTGTTTGTCTGTCTGTGTACACATGAAGCCAATTGGCCTTGTGGCATGGGTGTTTGTCAAGAAAAGAGTGGAAGACTCTGCTCCTTCCCCATCCCCTTGGCTCATGTGGCCAGGTCTGTGGGGTGGAGATAGCACAGGTTACAGTGTGGCAAGCTGAGCTGGTTGTAACACATCCCCGGGGCCTGGCTGTGTTCACATCCAATTTGTCCCTTGTCTAATTAACAGGGCGTGGAGATGATGTCAAGGGACGTTGTCAGTTGGTGTTAAGCATTGCTAAGTAGATGTGGCTAATCAAGCCCCAGGGAATGTATTTATTGGTCACCTGGAGGGAATGAGACTGTGGAGTTGCTCTCCTTCAGTTCTGCCATAGTAACCTCACTGTCTGTCTGATACTAGTGAGAGAGGCTTTGCATCGAAACTATGGCCTTCTGGCATGAGCACCTGGATGTGACTAATGATGGCTAAAGTGTCCTTATCCCCACCCCCTCCTTGCAGTGGCAAATTGGCAGGTTTTGTCATGTAGTAAGGCTATTGGCTGATCTTAGTTTTCAAAAGACTTTGTTTGTCAGCTGATTCTGATGTCTGATCGGGATTGGTTAGCTTCAGCTTCTGAATGACTCCAGGAATCAGTCCTGGGACTAACTCTTAATATAATAGGGTGTGTGTGGCCTTTTCAAAGCCATTCTCTTTGCTGTCTGGTGATCAAGTCAGTGCTGAAGGGCCTGACTGGTGCCCGAAAGATGACTTAGCACGGAAAACAGCAGTTTTCTTCCACTTGAGCTATGTGTCTTGTTTGATAGAAATAAATCGTGTTACCATAACACCCCTGCCTGGCCTCACATCATTCCTTTCAGGGCCTGAATCCTAACATCCTCCTTACCCCCCAAACCTACCTTCCAACAATTGTAGTGTAGTGTAGTGTAGTGTAGTGTAGTGTAGTGCAGTGTAGTGTAGTGTAGTGTAGTGCAGTGTAGTGTAGTGTAGTGTAGTGTAGTGTACACTACTTTCACCTAGGGCAGATTTCTCCACCTAAAATTCGGGTTGCTCTCCTTGGAGAGGGAGTGTAGTGTAGTGTAGTGTAGTGCAGTGCAGTGCAGTGCAGTGCAGTGCAGTGCAGTGCAGTGTAGTGTAGTGCAGTGTAGTGCAGTGCAGTGCAGTGTAGTGCAGTGCAGTGCAGTGCAGTGTAGTGTAGTGCAGTGCAGTGCAGTGCAGTTTTGTGCAGTGTAGTGCAGTGTAGTGTAGTGTAGTGTAGTGCAGTGTAGTGTAGTGTAGTGCAGTGTAGTGTAGTGTAGTGTAGTGCAGTGTAGTGTAGTGCAGTGTAGTGTAGTGCAGTGCAGTGCAGTGTAGTGAGTGTAGTGTAGTGTAGTGCAGTGTGGTGTAGTGTAGTGTAGTGTAGTGTAGTGTAGTGTAGTGTAGTGTAGTGCAGTGCAGTGTGGTGTAGTGTAGTGTAGTGTAGTGCAGTGTAGTGTATTGTAGTGCAGTGCAGTGTAGTGCAGTGTAGAGTAGTGCAGTGTAGTGTAGTGCAGTGCAGTGTAGTGCAGTGTAGTGCAGTGTACACCACTTTCACCTACAGCAGATTTCTCCACCTAAAATTCGGGTTGCTCTCCTTGGAGAGAGAGTGTAGTGTAGTGTAGTGTAGTGTAGTGTAGTGCAGTGTAGGTAGTGTAGTGTACACCACTTTCACCTACAGCAGATTTCTCCACCTAAAATTCGGGTTGCTCTCCTTGGAGAGGGAGTGTAGTGTAGTGTAGTGTAGTGTAGTGTAGTGTAGTGTAGTGTATTGCATTGCAGTGTAGTGTAGTGTAGTGTAGTGTAGTGTAGTGTAGTGTAGTGTAGTGCAGTGCAGTGTAGGTAGTGTAGTGTACACTACTTTCACCTAGGGCAGATTTCTCCACCTAAAATTCGGGTTGCTCTCCTTGGAGAGGGAGTGTAGTGTAGTGTAGTGTAGTGTAGTGTAGTGTATTGCAGTGTAGTGTAGTGTAGTGTAGTGTAGTGTAGTGTAATGTAGTGTAGTGTAGTGTAGTGTAGTGTAGTGTACACCACTTTCACCTACAGCAGATTTCTCCACCTAAAATTCGGGTTGCTCTCCTTGGAGAGGGAGGGGGCCTCCCCACAGCAGCAGCAGCAGCAGCCCTTGTTCAGCACTGTCCTGCTTGCAAACCTTGTTGTGTTTTGTTTCCCTCCCTATGACAATGGCTTTTCTTACACCATTTTGCCAGGGACAACCCTCTTGTTGCTGCACGTTCTTTCACTTCGTGCAGTAGATAATTATGTCTTGCACGCGATATCTCGGTTTATAGTCTCATCTAAAAGACTAGCACCCAGACCATTACTCAAAGTCAAATGGATAGGGGAAACGTTTTGGCTCCAACGGGGTTCTAACTCGTAACCCCCCAGTGGGGATGCTGGTGACTTGTCACTATGAATAGCATCCCCACCTTCTGGAAACTATGTGCTAGGAATTTCCTCTTTTCTATCCCTCTCTTTGTTTCTGCCTTGTTCCTTTTCTTCCTGTCACAACCTTCTAATCGACTTTCTGCCTTCTTGCCTTTTTTCCACAGAGACTTAAAAGATTGCAATTCTCTTCCGCGCTGAAGGCGGAAGCGCTGGGCCTGACTTGTCGAGTACGCTGCAACGCATTTTTGCTCATATGGCAGACAACACTAGTTGCTGCTGTCTGAGCGTTCGAGGAAGAAAAAGAAGACTCGGCCTTCTCGTGTTCTAGGTAGGCATAGGCATTATGTGGAGACCACTCACTGCTCCACTGTACTGGCAGCGTCAGGTGTAAGTAAACCCTGGCTGGGTTTTGCTAGAGATTTTGTCATCGGTGCTTCTTGGAAAGACTGATTCTCCTGATCAATAATCTTAGGTGCCCAAGACTTCACGCTGCCAGGAGAGGGACAGATTGGGGGAGGAAGAGAGTCATGGGAGGGGATGAAGAGAAGAGAAGGTGAGAAGGTTGGAGAGAGGTAGAGAGAGAGAGTGGTGGTGGAGACAAACAGACAGAGACAAACACACACACACACACACACACACACACACACAGATAGACATATACACAAAGAGACAAAGAGAGAGACAGGTTTATCAATTTTCAATTTAAATCCTTTTATTTCAATGATAATGGAATAAGCACTTGTGTGTTGTTTTTATACACCCAGTCCTCATGTGTATACGATTTTGTCAGTTTTGTCATCCGTTCCCACCGACACACAATGGTCTAATATTCCGCCTGGCGGAACATGTTTAAACATGGGCGAGAGAGAGAGAGAGAGAGAGAAGAGAGAGGAGAGAGAGAGAGAGAGGGGGGGGGGGGGGGACTGCCAGAAAGCATGGATGCAATAATCTTGCATATATGGGCCATCCCTATATTAGATTCTTGAGTAACTGAGGCAGACATCAGTTCGATACGACTGAGCTGGAACTAATAGTATTGAACAGTGAGGGGGGAGAGAAGAGAGACAGACAGTCAAAAGAGAGAGAGAGGAGAGAGAGAGAAGAGAGATTTTATTTTATATTTTTTCTTTTTTATCGAGGTAATGGAATTACAGCGAGGCCACCAGTGCAGTGTACTACAACAAAAAACATTGGAAATGGTTTCGAACAACAGTTGGGGTAAGGCAGGGCGTTACTCTCACCCACTCTTTTCAACATTTCCTTTAGAGAAAACATGGCTGATGCACTGGAACATCATGAAGGATCAGTCAGCATTGGGGGCAGAAACGATCACAAACCTCCGCTTCGCAGATGACATTGATTGGAATAGCAGGATCAGAAAAAGAGCTTGCCAGCCAAACAGAACATTTGGGAAAAGGCCTCCAAAACATACGGCATGGAAATCAGTGCAGAGAAGCCCAAAAACTGATGACTAAAAACACCAACGGCATTAGCACTGATATCAGGGTTAATGACCAGAAGCGGAAAACAGTTCAAAGCTTAAAAGTACCTGGGAGCCATTGTATCCGACCAGGGATCCAAGCCAGAAGTACTATGCAGGACTGACAGACAATAACAGCTTTGTCAAAACTAAACCCATCTGGAGAGATAAAAAAAATCTCACTTATCTCCAAGATCAACTAATGCGCTCCCTTGTCCATATCCATATTTCTGTATCCCTGTTGAATCATGGACCCTGACTGCAGATTTGGAGAGAAGAGTACAGGCAGTGGAGATGAGATGCTTTCGGAGACTCCTTGGCATCTCCTACAAAGACCACATAAGCAACGAAAGCGTGCATAACAGAATCCAGAAAAACCATTGGCCCCTATGAGAACCTTCTAACGATCGTGAAAAAGCGTAAATTTAAAGTGGTATGGGCATGTCACAAGATCCCAAGGAATTACAAAGACAGTTTTGCAAGGCATGTCCCAAAGGAGGAAGAAGAAGAGGCAGACCAAGGAAGAGCTGGGAGGATAACATCAGTGAATGGACAGGCCTAGAACTCAACAAAACCCTGAGAAAGGCAGAACAGAGAGAGGAATGGAGGGAACTGGTTGCTGAGTCTTTGAGGGTGCCCCCACGGTCGTCAGACTACGGGACAGATAGATAGATAGATAGAATGGAATTAGCACTTATGTGCTTTTTTACGTACAGTCCCCGTGTGTATGCGGTTTTGTAAATTGTCATCTGTTCCCACCGGCACACAATGGCCTACTTTTACGAAAAGCGGAACAGGATTTTAACGTGTGCGCAAGATGTCCTGCGTCCTAAGGACTTTTGGGGAGAGTGAAGTCTGCACTGATGTCAACTCCAGGGGGGAAGAGAGAGAAGAGAGAGAGAGAGAGAGAGAGAGAGAGAGGGGAGAGAGAGAGAGAGGGGGGAGAGAGAGAGAGAGAGAGAGACAGACAGACAGACAGACAGACAGACAGACAGAGAGAGCGACAGACTCAACATGAGTAAGGGGCGGGAAAGTCTCGTGGTCAGAGCGCAGAATCCATAATCAGACTGTAATTAGGGTCATGGGTTTGAGCCTATGCTAAGGTGTTAGACTAGTCAGGTGTTTTTCCCACCTACACTATTAACATTGGTCGCAAATCTATTCCCTAGACTCTAAACTGAGGTTCTAGGTACGATCTCACTAGCAGAAGTCTACAGACTCTACATCTCTCACAGATAGGCTTGCAATGGCCAGTGGTATGGGTGATTTAAACACGCGCAGTGTGTAGTCTGCAGTCTATAGAGGGGCTTCCAGCTGGTCTACCTACATTTTCCCACACAAGACAGGCTGCCTGAAGAATTAATTGCTTCTTATTGTGGCGATTATATTCACGTCCCAGCGGAGATTTCCGATTTAGGGACTGTGATAAAAAGGTTTAGTGTCTAAGAAAGTAGCAGAGAGGTTAAAACATAACCCGAGATAGCAGTAGGATGGTCTGTTGGGATGGGGCTGTCTTATGAGATGTTTTGTGCGTGAGTTAATCTTCTATAAAGTCATGGGGAAGAAGTTATAGGGGTGGTAAGGATCAGGTAGAACTGATTCAGGCAGTGAAATGTGACAGGTCAGAAGCAAAGGGAAAGGGTTGGGGGTAGAAGGGGCACACATATCAGTTAGTGACCGGGGGGGGGGGGGGGGGGGCGTGAAAGGTGTTCGCCATGGGAAACCACTCCAGAAACGAAGGGAGAGTGGAGCATGTCTTAAGCTGGGAACACAATCCTTTCCAGCCTTGCAGATAAACAGAGCGTTCAAACCTGACCGTTCAGACCTGTCAGTGTGAGCAACACCAACCGACACATGAAACGTTTGAAAAGGTGTATGAGGTCAAGGTCGCTGTGGATCCCAGGTTTCAGTGACATTGACAAGGCAGACACGCTGTGGCGTGCAATAGAGGCACAGGCTTCATTCTGGCCATTGACTGGCTGGAGGATGCGAGCTGTCACGTGTGAGATAGAGCAGGACCTGTTCTGAGTGGAAGGCTTGAACCTGACACCTCAAACTGCTTGACACGTACGTTTATGGTGACAGTCGATCCATTAGGGATCTGTTTTTCCCTGATCATCCCAGCCGTACTGTCCGCGAGCCTCGTGTATCGCCCCCTTTATATGGCCTGACTTGACTGGGTGCACTAACCTGGGGGATTTGGTGGTTAATGATGCAAGCTTAGAGCCAGGGATGGAAGAGTCTTGAGCAGAGGAGGAATGGTATTGATCAGAAATGGATCCCAGTCAGCGGAGCTCCCCCCCCCCCCCCCCCCCCCCCCCCCCCCCCCCCCCCCCCCCCCCCCCCCCCCCCCCCCCCCCCCCCCCTGTGTGAACATCTCAGCTGAGATAAGTGTTTTTCACCAAAAGCTGATGTTCATCAGTCAGGGAAAAACCAGTGTCAAATGTGAGTACAACAAAACGCCTAAGCCCCATCTCAACAGCCTTGTGCCTGACAAAGTTTGTTGTTTCGTTTCCCGCTAGAACTCTGCTGTTCCCCAATGGCAAGATTGTTGCATACACATGCAACCGTTTTTCCTCCCGTAATCTAGGTTGCCGAAATCCGACTTCAAGGATATGGCTAAGAAATGAAAGCCAAGTCAATAATATCTGGTTGATATGGTACGTCAGCATATTTACTGGGCTAAGCTGCTCCATAAATGACAGACGACCAATTGTGCTCAGGCTTTGATAATAACATACCCCCTCCCCTTCATCCCTCACCTCCATCCCAGACGTTTACCATTGTTCGTTATGTTTCTCTCTGTTGTCATGACTGTGAAGTGAAGATGTCAGTATCTTATCGATTTTCTGTCCTGCTGGGCTGGGCATCATAGGACATAGAAGTCGCTGTTCCTCCATGGCACACATGTGTGGCTAGATGTGTTCTCTCACACTGAGCACATTTTCCTCAGAGCCTTCACTCAATATGTCTCACATAAAGAAAATGGATGTCATACTTTTTTAAATGCCTTGCACTTTTTAAAAATTATTGTTTTGTGATTATTTTGCTACAGCTTCCCCTTCTATGCTAAACACTTGTTTTTTTCCCAGTTTCTGTTGGTACTGATATCTTGAAGTCAATTGCTGTTAGCATTTTTCTCCCGTTAAATGTGTTTGTAATCTTCCCTACGGGATTAAAAGAATTAAATCTGGAATCTGGAATCTTGTGCTGTGCTACTCTTCTGCATTGTGAGGCGTGCTGTGCTGTGCTGTGCTGTGCTGTGCTGTGCTGTGCTGTGCTGTGTTGTGCTGTGCTGTGCTGTGTTGTGTTGTGGTGACCTGTCTGGTGCAATGTGTCGGTCACAGGGGAATGGCTGTTTACATCTAGCGCCAGCCACCGTGATCACCAGCCACCGTGATCACCAGCCACCGTGATCACCAGCCATTGTGATCACCAGCCACCGTGATCACCAGCCTGCTCACATTACCCTGGAGAGAAGGAAGGTGGCATGACGGTTGAGACGTTCACCTGCCTAACAAGTAAACCGTGAGATTCTGGGTTCCATTCCCAGCCTTGCCCTTTCTTCCCTATTTCACGGAAAATTGAAGTGAATGTCAAGTCTTTCAGACTAAACTCTAAACCAGTCACACCCATGTGCTTACAGAGGTGAGCACATTGAAAGAACCGTACCCACAACAGTTGACAATGGGAAAGAGCGGGGAGGTACCTCCCACTGTCCTGGCAAAACTGGTAGGCTCTGTTCCCCCCAACTGTGTCCCCGACGTCGAAACGCAGTTACCTCAAGGGTGGGACAGACAACAACAAAAAACAACAGAAATTTAAAAAAAATTAAAAAACTGTGACATACGAACAAAACCTCACCACTGGTAAACCTCGGAACTCTGTTCAAGGAACAAACTTTTTTAAAATTGAAAGAAAATGATAGCCCTTGTTTGAGGGGCTGCCTGGAGAGAGCTCTCAAGAAGGCTTTGATCTGCCCTGCGCTGAGCTGAGCTGGTTGACGTGGACTGAGCACAGAGACCGCCCTGCCTGTGTTGACTGGCTCCAGCTTCAGAACAGTGCAGCTTTCTCCGGCTGTTTTCCAGCTGTTTGACACTTCAGTGTCCGCCAGCAGGGGCAGGGTGTTCAGCTGGTACAGCTCCTGACATGCTGAGGCGAAATAGCACGTGCTTGCGAGAGCGAGCAAGCAAGACAGACAGACAGACAGACAGACAAAAATAGACAGAGAGACAGACAGACAGATATAGACAGACAGACAGACAGATATAGACAGACAGACAATCAGAAACAAATAGCTTGCATAGACCGGCAGGAAGACAGATAACACACACACACACTGTAAGAGTGAGGATAGAGCCCCTGTGCAGAGGGGCTGAAGGTAGGACAAACAATCACTACACATGGTTAAACAGACACACAAGTACGGTTGAACAGCTGCACCCAGCAGGTATAACAACAATAATGTTTCAGCCTCAAAGCCCGCTTAGGTGTAAGTCACCTGCAATATTTGGATTTTTTGGGGGGTTGTGTGTGGATTTTGTTGTTGTTGTGTGTTGGGTTTTTGTTTTGTTTTGTTTTGTTTTGTTTTATTAGGAGGGGGTAGCAACAAAAATGTATATATTTCCCCTTTCACTGAAAATTTATGTGTTTTTTTTCTTTTCTGTATACATGAGCTCTTCACTTTTGCTTTCTCGTTTTGTTTTGTTGTTGTTGTTTTTTGTTGTTGTTGTTGTTTGCTTTGTTTTGTTTGGGGGAGGGTTAAAAGATATTGCCGTGACGTCACAGTCATCTCACTCTAAAAGGATTGAACATACCCCTAGAAAATATGCACTTTGGCAGGAGGAGGCCACAATCCCCTATCAGAATATTTATAACACGACAAAATACTTGTCCATTGAGGATGGCGTAAAAAGCGCTAGCCTACATCGGAACTAACAGGGAAACACGGCAACAACTAATTATAGATACAACGGCGGAAAGGCTACACACCGGTATTAAAAAATCACTCTTTTCCTTCTGTTTTTCTATGTAACTCTTATATTCATACCGCACGCACTAAGGCATCCACAGAAATAAAAACCACTTTTTGTGAAAGACTAGCCTCTGACTCAAAACTCATGTGATTTTGAACAAATTTGGTAGGTTTGAAATTTTTTTATTTTTCAGCAAACACTGTACCCCTCCAGTCCTTTGTCGTCTGCTAGCTTCCTTACCGCAACATGCATGCGCGGGGTCAACGCTGTAGGAATACAGGCAAACCTCATTTGATGGTTATTTCCAACTTTCTCGTGACTACCTGGTATTGCTCTATGTCCTCAATCCAAAAACCAAGTGCACAGTGCATCATTTCATGCTTTAAAAATCTGTGAAAATCACCAACAGTTTTTTCCACTCGCACTCTATAGAAGATACTACTTGACCCCCAAATTAATACCGGTGTGTAGCCTGTATACAGACTGAAAATTTTTTTCCTGGCAATATTCTTCTTGATGTTATTCTTTAGGCAATTTGAGTACAAGCACTCTTATCACAATTGTTCTCATAGCAGTAGCACCTGGCTATGGCTCTTTTGAAGATACACACCCTATGCTGCCCAGGCCTCGTTTCAGAGCTGCTCTTATACAATTGGCAAACATACTTCTTTGGATCATCAAATGTACAAAGTAATGTAAAAAATACAGACATAGTTTTATACAGCATCTAGCCCTATGTTATGGGCACACAGGAAATTGTATTGCAAAAATCTACATATAAGAGGCTGTATTTTTTGTTTGTTTTTTTTCTTACCTACCCCAAAAAAGGCAATTTTTACCTGTTGCGGAATCTTTGGATACACTTACTATGAGCACAAATGCACTCCAATCTTGTTGAATTAAGTCAGGTATAATCCAACACTTTATGAACCAAATATGTTAAAGAAAGGTCTAGTATTTTACTTCATAATGGAAATGGAGGCCTTTTGATACCACCCCTTATTTGGATTTCTCTCACTTTGGACCAGTCCAACAGACTGGTTCTATAGTGATTCAAGCACCCTCTTCCACAGCTATATTCTGGCATGAAATAGGCAAGTGCATCACAGTTCAAATGTCTACAGTGTTCTCAAACCTATTTCTAACTGAAATTTTATTACTTTTCTCCTAGTATTATCCCTTTGAAAATTATGGGAACAGTGTGAAAAAAAACTATTTTCGCTTGTGTAAGTCTTACTCTCTTTGACAATAGCTGTACTACAGATGTTGGTAATGATCTTTCTTTTTTAATAAGAAAAGTGGATTCAAAGTGTTCATGAAAGGCTAAAAACCTACCAGTGGTGCCTCTTGGCTCAACATTTTACTTCTTATGACAGTTTGACTACCTTCTCGACTTTGTAAATTCACTGTATAAGGAGGTTTGCATGAACATTCAGTTGGGGGACTATCAAATACGACTCAAAAATTGCACACAGCATAGTTTGTTATTAAACTATATCAATACTTTCTGTTCTAGCCATTAATTCATCCAGGGGTCTACTCCCACCCAGGCTGCAATTGTCTCCCCCCCCCCCCCATTTGCTATGGCGTGGAAATACATATCATCTATATACAATACATATGTGTGATACAAGATCAATTTACTGTATACACCTGCATAGTTTTGTGACTACACTCACCCTACAGACTACTTTTTATGTTCATCCTTTTCCCCTTCCCCCCTTCTTTCCTCCCTCCCATCCCCCTCCAAACCTCACCCTGCGGTGATTTTTGGATCTCACGATTTCTCTTGCCATAATTTGGAATTACTCCATCATTTCTGTGCAGAAAGAGCAGGGGGTAGGAGGGGGGGGGGGGATTGGGGATCTTTGTTGGTGAAGGAAATAACCCTCAGCAAAACCACATTGAAGCGATGCAATATATTATATATATATATATTTTTTTTTTTTTTTAAAAGATCACCATATGAAATGTTCAGTTTCACTTACAGAAGACTATATGTAAACACCGCTCTCTCCCCACCCCCCTCATCTTTTCCAGCAGTTTTATTCTAATTCTTTTTATCTCAGTGAAGCTGTTCGGACTCAAAACTGATATGAAAAACTGAAATAAGCTTGATGATGAGGCACACAAGTGAGGGCGGGAATGTATAATCCCCGTGTTGACATCATGGCGACTCAACACACACTTAAAATTCGCTAGCTGAATGTACTTTTCAATGCCCTAATCTTACTAAATACATCCAACCATGATAACAGATATACATTTCCAATAATTATATACATCATTCTGAGGAGCAGGTATGCTGAAGATTGGCTTCAATTCTCTGGCCACATTGTTGCTATGGTAAACAGTCTAGAGAGGTTTTCATTAAAATGAAAGAAGTAGCTGACAAACAGGCATTTCAATTCTTATGTTTGCTCTAAAATACTTACAGCAATGATACTGCCCCAAAACTAAGCCAGCAGACGTTCAAATACCATGCTTGCAAAACAGTCTGAATGTATTCAGGCTTACACACCGGTATTAAAAAAATCACTCTTTTCCTTCTGTTCTTTCTATGTAATTCTTATATCTTACCGAACGCACTAAGGCTAACACAGAAATAAAAACCACTTTGTGAAGACTAGCCTTCGGACTCAAAACTATGTGATTTGAACCAAAATTTGGTAGGTTTGAAATTTTTTATTATTCAGCTAACACTGTACCCCTCAGTACCTTTGTCGTCTGCTAGCTTCCTTACCGCATATGCTATGCGCCAGGGGTCAACGTGTAGGAATACAGGCAAACTCATTTGAGGGTTATTTCAACTTTCTCGTGGACTACCTGGTATTGCTCTCTGTCTCAATCCAAAAACCCAAGGTGCACAGTGCATCATTTCATGCTTTTAAATAATCTCGTGAAATCACCACAGTTTTTTTCCACTCTCGCACTCTAGTGATAGATTACTACTTGACCCCAATTTAATACCGGTGTTGTAGCCAAAATCAACACTGGAAAGGAAAGCTACTCTAACAACGCGGAAGGGAAAGTACTTACATTACGTGATTAGGAAAATTCCTTTTTCTTTATCTTCCATCTGTTTTCTTTCACTTGTGTGTCGGTCTTCCCCTCTCCTCCTCCTCCACTTCCGTCTGGAATTCCCATAAGAAAGTTTGATTTGTTGGAGTTTTCCTTTTCTTCTCTCCATTTGTTGTTGTTGTTGTT
>CM054158.1:40365907-40368407 GCA_028751875.1 Rapana venosa | reverse complement strand
TTATAGTGTTGTGGTAGTGCAGTGGTAGTGTGTGGTAGTGTAGCGGTACCCAGCATTTTTGTTTTTGAGTTCTTTTCTGCGTGTGTTTATTTTGTTTCCATGTGGGTGTCACTTTTTGGACAGGAATCGATCACTTAAAAAGATAAACATTCTAACTTTGTTTTGTTTGTGTGTGTGGGTGTGTGTATGGTTGTTGAAAGGGGAAGTAATCACACGCAAAAAACCCAAAAGTAAATTCAAGTACAACAAAAACCAGCATAACAACAAGTAAAATAAAACAATTAAATTTTTTTTTTTTAAAAATTTACAGAAGCAGACGCGCCAAGGGAATGTAATCAAGTACAAACCAAAACCCCTAAGGCGCGGGAAAACAAAGCAAAATAAAGCAGCAAAGACAACAATAACTAAAAAAAAACCAAATAAACCACCAAAAAGCTAGCAGCAGACGTTAAAAAGGGAAATAACCAAGAACAAACCAAACAAAACAAAGAAAGCAAACCAAAAGAACACATGACATGAAAAACGAATTGGCAGCCTATTTGTAACAACAACTAAAACGAACCCCCCAAAAACACAAAACCAAACAACATACCTAAAACAACACGTGAGATGATAACAAATTGGTATTCTTAAAAACTAAAACAAAGCCAACAAAAATCCAACAAAAAAAAGCATGAATGATAGCGAATTCCTGTGGCAAAAGAACAATCCACATAAACCTCCCCAAAAAGCAGGAGGCAGATGTATGCAAGGGGAGGGAATAAAGGGCAGGTGGTCGGGGAACAAAGAAAGAGGGGAAGGGGAAAGAGGGGCAGGTGGTTCCGAACAGAAAAAGATGACATGGGACAGGCGTTGGCTAAACTGTGGCGGCTGTCTTGATGGTACAGTCCCTAAATCGAACAGCTCCGCTGGGACCTAACTAAAATGTGACAGTCCTCTCCCCTGACATGCTGCAAGTGGAGGGAGGCAGCTCTTGATGGGGCTGAACTAAAATGTGACAGTCCTCTCCCCTGACATGCTGCAAGTGGAGGCCCTTGATGGGGCTGAACTATGATTCTATAATTAGAAATATCGGCTGGGACTTTAAAATATACAAGCTCAGTGACCGGTGTTGGTGGTACATTTACGTTTGCAGCATTGTTTGCAATGTATACAGTTGCGCCATCTATTGCCGTGGTGGCTTTTCTGTTAATGCCAAGATACCGTTGCACCCTTTGGGTGCTAAGTCATGCCTATATAATATCCTTGTTGCACCAATACCATGGTCATGTCTCGTCTCTCTTCTTCCCAAAAAGGGGTAGGTGTAGATTTTTTTGTTCTGGTCTGATGATGCATTTTTTTGACAAGACAGATAGGTTTTCAGTTCATCCCATTTTATGGTACACACGCATGCAGCATTCGCTCACTCAGCATGGACTGAAAGTTCATATAAAGCACCCATCTGTTATTTCTTTGTTTTGTACATTAATTTAAAAGCTTATGTTACAGTAAAAACAGACACCCGAACTGATGTCAAGGACCTGGACGTTTTAAGTATATAATATACAGCTGGATATCAAAGTTTTGTGCTTTTTTGACAGGCTTGTAAAGGTAAGCAAAAATTTTAAACTTTCCGATATCAGAAATTGTTTGTATATCGTATTGTATGTGTTGTGTCGTGTCGTGTTGTATCGTTTGGATTGGATTGTATTTTGGGTTTTTTTTGTTTTGTATACAGCCTTCAGTCCTGCCAGATTTCTGTGGGTCACATTTCGGTTCTCCCCTGGGAAAGTGCGTGGCAAAAGAGCAGTACCCGGAAAAAGCAGCAGCAGCGCAACAAACAACAACAACAGTAAAAATTACAATTTTTTACTAATCATTTTTGTTGGTAGAACTACTTATAAAGATAATAATAATATAATTAAAAATAATAAATTATAATAATAATAATAATAATGATTGATGATGATGTTGATGATGATGATGATGTGATGATGATGATGGCAACAAAACCCCAACAAACAACCACATTGCTATGACATTTTATGACGTGTTCAATATTCCCAAGTGTTTCACAATGGTAGAGAATTAACAGGGACTAAAAAGTCACACACTCACTTGTTTGTCCAAAACAAAAAGCAAAACAAAAACTGCATTTCACACGGGGACGGATTAAAAACGTACATAAGTGCTTATTCCATTTTTCCTCGAAATAAAATAAATAAAATAATAAATAAAAACACCCCAGGAGTATAATAACAAAAAAAATAGATAAATAAAAAATAACCTTTGAAACGGGAGTATTCTTTTACTTTGCAGGTGAATAGCCTTGGTCTTCAATACTAAAACGCTACAGTGACGCCCCCAACTACCTTGTACTTGCAGTGATCCACAATTAGGCCCTAATTTAAGTTAAAGTTAACAGTTGTTGTGAATGGTCTCTTTACACAAAGGGAAAAAAGTTGCTTGAGATAAACAGTCAGTCCGTCCCCTTTTCGACAGTCCCGGGGTTTGGGAAAAC
>CM054158.1:40355981-40365407 GCA_028751875.1 Rapana venosa | reverse complement strand
AACCAGAAAGGTTTAAAATGAAGTTCAGGCCTGTACCGGGTTTGTGACATGACAACGACAGAACGTTTGAAAAGGTGTATGAGGTCAAGGTCGTTGTGGTCCAGGTTTCAGTGACATTGACAAGCAGACACGCTGTGGCGTGCAAGCACAGGGTAGTTGGCCATTGACCTGGGGGTGGACTGTCACGTGTGAATGGGGTGTTCTGAGTGAAGTTAACCACCTAAAGCTGCCTTGACACGCGTTTAGTGACAGTCGATCATTAGGGTCTGTTTTGCCTGATATCCTCGTTACTGTCGCGAGCCTCGTGTACGCCCCCTTAGATGGGACTTGGTGATCAAACCTGGGGTTTGGGGTAATTCAGCTTAGACCCCGGGAAAACTTGAGCAGCCCCGTTTCAAAATGGCATCCCAGTCACGGAGCCCCCCCCCCCCCCCCCACCCCCCCCCCCCCCCCCCCCCCCCCCCCCCCCCCCCCCCCCCCCCACCCCCCCCCTGTGTGAACATCTCCAGCTCGAGAAGTGTTTTCAAAAAAGGGTTTATCAGTCGGAAAAACCAGTGTCAAATGTGAGTAAAACAAACGCCTAAAAAACCCCAACCCCTCAACGCCTTGTGCCTGACAAAGTTTGTTGTTGTTTCCCGCTAGAACTCTCTGTTCCCCATGGAAGATTGTTGCATACACATGCAACCGTTTTCCTCCCAATCTAGGTTGCCGAAATCCGACTTCAAGGATATGGCTAAGAAAAGAAAGCCAAGTCAATAATATCTGGTTGATATGGTACGTCACATCTTTACTGGGCTTAGCTGCTCCATAATGACAGACGACCAGTTGTGCTCAGGCTTTGATAATAACATACCCCCTCCCCTCATCCCTCACCTCCATCCAGACGTTTACCATTGTTCGTTATGTTTCTCTCTGTTGTCATGACTGTGAAGTGAAGATGTCAGTATCTTATCGATTTTCTGTCCTGCTGGGCTGGGCATCATAGGCATAGAAGTCGCTGTTCCTCCATTGGCACACATGTGTGGCTAGATGTGTTCTCTCACACTGAGCACATTTTCCTCAGAGCCTTCACTCATTATGTCTCACATAAGAAAATGGATGTCATACTTTTTAAAATGCCTTGCACTTTTTAAAATTATTGTTTTGTGATTATTTTGCTACAGCTTCCCCTTCTATGCTAAACACTTGTTTTTTTCCCAGTTTCTGTTGGTACTGATATCTTGAAGTCAATTGCTGTCAGCATTTTTCTCCCGTTAAATGTGTTTGTAATCTTCCCTACGGGATTAAAGGAATTAAATCTGGAATCTGGAATCTTGTGCTGTGCTGCTCTTCTGCATTGTGAGGCGTGCTGTGCTGTGCTGTGCTGTGCTGTGCTGTGCTGTGGTGTGCTGTGCTGTGCTGTGCTGTGCTGTGCTGTGCTGTGCTGTGTTGTGTTGTGGTGACCTGTCTGGTGCAATGTGTCGGTCACAGGGGAATGGCTGTTTACATCTAGCGCCAGCCACCGTGATCACCAGCCACTGTGATCACCAGCCACCGTGATCACCAGCCTGCTCACATTACCCTGGAGAGAAGGAAGGTGGCATGACGGTTGAGACGTTCATCTGCCTAACAAGTAAACCGTGAGATTCTGGGTTCCATTCCCAGCCTTGCCCCCCCTGCCTGTGTTGACTGGCTCCAGCTTCAGAACAGTGCAGCTTTCTCCGGCTGTTTTCCAGCTGTTCGACACTTCAGTGTCCGCCAGCAGGGGCAGGGTGTTCAGCTGGTACAGCTCCTGGCATGCTGAGGCGAAATAGCACGTGCTTGCGAGAGCGAGCAAGCAAGACAGACAGACAGACAGACAAACAAACAGACAAAAATAGACAGAGAGACAGACAGAGAGACAGAGACAGACAGACAGATATAGACAGACAGACAATCAGAAACAAATAGCTTGCATAGACCCGGGAGGAAGACAGATAAAACACCACAACACACACACACACACACCACACACCACACACACACCGTGTAAGAGTGCGGATAGAGCCCCTGTGCAGAGGGGCTGAAGGTAGGACAAACAATCACTACACATGGTTAAACAGACACACAAGTACGGTTGAACAGCTGCACCCAGCAGGAATAACAACAATAATGTTTCAGCCTCAAAGCCCGCTTAGGTGTAAGTCACCTGCAATATTTGGATTTTTTGGGGGGTTGTGTGTGGATTTTGTTGTTGTTGTGTGTTGGGTTTTTGTTTTGTTTTGTTTTATTAGGAGGGGGTAGCAACAAAAATGTATATATTTCCCCTTTCACTGAAAATGTATGTGTTTTTTTTCTTTTCTGTATACATGAGCTCTTCACTTTTGCTTTCTCGTTTTGTTTTGTTTTGTTTTGTTGTTTGTTGTTGTTGTTGTTGTTTGTTTTGTTTTGTTTGGGGGGGGTTTAAAAAAGATATTGCCGTGACGCACAGTCATCTCACTCTAAAAGGATTGAACAAACCCCTAGAAAAAAAATATGAATTTTTGGCAGGAGGAGGCCACAACCCCCTATCGAATTTTTTAACCGAAAAAATTTTGCCCATTGGGGAGGGCGTAAAAAGCGCTACCCTACATCGGAACAAAGGGAAAACGGCACAACTCCTAATTATAGTAAACGGCGGAAAATAACGGGAAAAGGGGAAAAAGCCTCTAAAACGCGGAGGGAAAATTTTACTTCACATTAGGATAAGGCAAATTCCTTTTTTTTTCCCTTTTCCCATGTTTTTCTTTCCTTTGGTCCGGTTTTCCCCTCTCCCCCTCTCATTTCCCGTTCTGGAATTTCCCCCATAAGAAAGTTTGTTTGTTTTGGGTTTTTCCCTTTTCTTCTTCCCTTTTTTTGTTTTTGTTGTTGTTTTTTAGTTTCTGATGCTCTGTTCAAAATTAAACACTCAGGCCCCTCCTAAAACTTTTCAAAGACAAAAAGAAAACCCATACCAAAATAAACCACAATAGCTAAAACTCAAAAAGTCAAACTAACACTCACCTCAAAAACAAACGAAAATGAAGCACGAAACATCCCGTAAAATGCAAGGAAAAACAAAAAGCAAAAAAAACCAAATACCAAACCCCAAAACAAACAAAACACCAAACAAACAATATCCCTAGGGAACAAAATTTTTTTTAAAAGGGGGGTAACTACTTTAAATTTTGTTGATTTGAAGGGAAGGGAGGAAGATCTTTTTTGCTGTTGCAAAAAGTAGAAAAAAAAGTTAGGTCAACAACGTTAGGTGAATTTGTTGTCCCCCCTTCCCTTCCCCTTATCCTCCCTCCGTCTATCCATCCCCTCCACCCACCCCCAATCCATCCATCCACTCACCCCCACATCATCATCCTCCATCCATCCACTACCCATCCTCCATCCATCCATCCATCCACTCACCCCCCCCACCCCCCCTTTCCATCCATCCTTCCATCCATCCAACCAGATTGATGTTAAAAACTTGTAGACCAAGAAGATAATTAAACTTACCGCAATTCGTGGAAAATCAATGCAAGCTGGTCTTGGTTTAAACTGTGGGGGATATTATAAAACTACTGGGTGCGGTATTTAACAATTTTTTCTGAAAAGGCCTAACGGAAAAAAAAACTTTTCATACATTTTTTTTCACAATACCAAGTACCCTTAGCATGCACACAACACCCCGCGGCCACACACACACACAAAACCAAAACCCCACACCATGACATTCCCCCTTCCTTCCCTTTCCCAAATCGTTGTATTTCTTTTTTTTCCTCATATTGCCAAAATGTTACTTTGTGTTTTTACGGAAAGAAAAAGGAACATAAAGGAGAAGCAACGGACAGTGGGGAACCCTAGGATTCTTCACAAGGGGGGTTTTAGGCGTTTCCCGTGGGTGTTTGGATGGATCGAAGTGGAAGAGAGTTAAGTTTAAGAAAGAATTGTTGTCGCAATGTCAAATTTGAAGTTACAAATTTAAATATCTAAAAAAAGCTTTCCTCATGCTACCAATGATGCATGTTAACCCCGGCAAAAAATTTTTTGTCAATTTTTATGTAAGTCCAGGGAAAAAGAGACCTGCGGGGGTGGAGGAAGCTGGTTGAAAATATTCGGGTTTTTCCTAGCAGTTTACTAGTGGGGTAGGTGAAGGGGAAAAAAGTGTAAGCGAAGTACCAAAGGGCTCCATTGGAAGTTTGCTTTACATGTCATGTTGAGATTGTCTTCAGCCATGAAAGCTTTAGGTAAAAACCGGTGATTCCTCTTTAAAGGAAAAAATTTCCTTTTTAAGTTGGGTAGGCTGCCTGTAAAAGAGACTGTTTAAAACAGCCCTACACGCGATCTCTCATCCGTGGTTTTGGGTAGGACAGTAACTCCCAGGGGGTGAGTGGCCAGAGTGCCGTTTTGGGGGAACCCCTGAGTGTTAAGCTGGGGAACGTGCAACAACAACAACAGCAATAACAGCAACTCACGGCAGTTCTTCCATCCTCTGTGCTTTTAGTTTGTAGATGGTGATGATGACTAAGATATTTCTTCTCAGTCATTTTGAAATTTAGATAGATATGTCTGTTGGATGAGCGAAAATGCGTTGCCCAGTACAATCGACTTCAGTGTGGGGGAAAATTGTTATATTTTGAATCAGGGGGGGAAGGGGTGGGGGGGGGGGGGGGGGGGGGGGGGGCGAGCAGTAGAATGGACCAATAAGGCAGAAAATAGACAAGGAGGTGGTCTCACACACACACGCGCGCGCACTTACACACACACACACACAAACTTCTTCCTCTGTCCACAAAAATAGAGGTCTGCTGCTCGGAGAGAAGAAAAAGGACTTCATTTAAGAAACGTGTTCAGCAAAAGAAGAAAAATGGATATGTCTTTCCCGTTCAAAAGAACAAACAACAAATGGGAGGGGGCGGGGTGGGTGGGAGGAAGGTGCTATCCATTGCGTCAGCACTAAGGGGCTAGCTTCAATGGAGTGAAATAGAGGCCGGAGTGTTGCCTCCAAACCTTGTCCTAGCAATGTTGCCTGTTGTATTGCATACCACTTTCAGTTACGGTCACAAGAGCAGGGTCAGGCAAGGGCGGGCCACAAGTGTAGCGGTAGTGTAGTGGTAGTGTAGCGGTAGTGTATAGTGTAGCGGTAGTGTAGCGGTAGTGTATAGTGTAGTGGTAGTGTAGCGGTAGTGTAGCGGTAGTGTATAGTGTAGCGGTAGTGTATAGTGCAGTGGTAGTGTATAGTGTAGTGGTAGTGTAGCGGTAGTGTAGCGGTAGTGTATAGTGTAGCGGTAGTGTATTAGTGCAGTGGTAGTGTATAGTGTAGTGGTAGTGTAGCGGTAGTGTAGCGGTAGTGTATAGTGTAGCGGTAGTGTATTTAGTGCAGTGGTAGTGTATGTGTAGTGGTAGTGTAGCGGTAGTGTAGCGGTAGTGTATAGTGTAGCGGTAGTGTATAGTGCAGTGGTAGTGTATAGTGTAGTGGTAGTGTAGCGGTAGTGTAGCGGTAGTGTATAGTGTAGCGGTAGTGTAGCGGTAGTGTATAGCGTAGCGGTAGTGTAGCGGTAGTGTATAGTGTAGCGGTAGTGTAGCGGTAGTGTATAGTGTAGCGGTAGTGTAGCGGTAGTGTATAGTGTAGCGGTAGTGTATAGTGTAGTGGTAGTGCAGTGGTAGTGTAGTGGTAGTGTAGCGGTACCCAGCCAGCAGTTCTGTTGTTGACGTTTCCTTTTCTGCGTGTGTATTAATTTTGTTTCCATGTCAGAGTCACTTTTTTGGACAGGAATCGATCACTTAAAAAGATAAACACTTCTAACTTCTGTTTTGTTTGTTTTGTTTGTGTGTGTGGGTGTGTGTATGGGTGTTGAAAGGGGAAGTAATCACACGCAAATAACCAAAGTAAATCAAGTAAAACAACACAACCAGCATAACAACAAGTAAAATAAAACAAATGAACTTTTTTTTAAAAATACAGAAGCAGACGCAGCCAAGGGAATGTAATAAGTACAAACCAAACCTAAGCGCAGAAAACAAAGCAAAATAAAACAGCAAAGACAACAATAACTAAAACAAATCAAATAAACCACCAAAAAGCTAGCAGCAGACGTTAAAAAGGGAAATAACCGAACAAACCAAAACAAAACAAAGAAAGCAAACCAAAAGAAACATGACATGATAACGAATTGGCAGCCTATTTGTAACAACAACTAAAACGAACCCCCCAAAAACACAACAACCAAAACAACATACCTAAAACAACACGTGAGATGATAACAAATTGGTATTCTTAACAACTAAAACAAAGCCAACAAAAATCCAACAAAACAAAGCATGAACTGATAGCGAATTCCTGTGGCAAAAGAACAATCCACATAAACCTCCCCAAAAAGCAGGAGGCAGATGTATGCAAGGGGAGGGAATAAAGGGCAGGTGGTCGGGGAACAAAGAAAGAGGGGAAGGGGAAGGAGGGGAAGAGGGGCAGGTGGTTCCGAACAGAAAAAGATGACAAGGTGTTGGCTAAACTGTGGCGGCTGTCTTGATGGTACAGTCCCTAAATCGAACAGCTCCGCTGGGACTTAACTAAAATGTGACAGTGCTCTCCCCTGACATGCTGCAAGTGGAGGGAGGCAGCTTCTTGATGGGGTTGAACTATGATTCTATAAATAGAACTATCGGCTGGGACTTTAAAATATACAAGCTCAGTGACCGGTGTTGGTGGTGCATTTACGTTTGCAGCATTGTTTGCAATGTATACAGTTGCGCCATCTATTGCCGTGGTGGCTTTTCTGTTAATGCCAAGCATACCGTTGCACCTTGGCTGCTAAGTCATGCCTATATAATATCCTTGTTGCACCCATACCACTGGTCATGTCTCGTCTCCTCTTCTTCCAAAGAGGGGTAGGTGTAGATTCTTGTTCATGGTCTGATGATGCATGCATTTCTGCACAAGACAGATCAGGTTTCAGTCTCATCCCATTTTATGTACACACGCATGCACGCATTCGCTCACTCACGCATGGACTGAAAAGTTCATATAAAGCACCGATCTGTTATTTCTTTGTTTTGTACATTAATTTAAAAGCTTCATGTACAGTAAACACACAGACACCCCGAACTGATGTCAAGGACCTGGACGTTTTAAGTATATAAATATACAGCTGGATATCAAAGTTTTGTGCTTTTTTGACAGGCTTGTAAAGGTAAGCAAAATTCTAATCTTTCCGATATCAGAAATTGTATTGTATATCGTATTGTATCGTGTTGTGTCGTGTCGTGTTGTATCGTGTTGGATTGGATTGTATTGGGTTGTTTTGTTTTGTATACAGCCTTCATTCCTGCCAGATTTCTGTGGGTCACATTTCCGGTTCTCCTCTGGGAAAGTGCGTGGCAACAGAGCAGTACCAGGAAAAGCAGCAGCAGCAACAACAACAACAACAGTAACAATAACAATTATACTAATCATTATGTTGGTAGAACTACTTATAATGATAATAATAATATAATAATAATAATATAATTATAATAATAATAATAATAATGATGATGATGATGATGATGATGATGATGATGATGATGATGATGATGATGATGATGATGATGATGGCAACAAAAACCCCAACAAACAACCACATTGCTATGACATTTTCATGACGTGTTCAATATTCCCAAGTGTTTCACAATGGTAGAGAATTAACAGGGACTAAAATGTCACACACTCACTTGTTTGTCCAAAACAAAAAGCAAAACAAAAACTGCATACACACGGGGACTGGATTAAAAACGTACATAAGTGCTTATTCCATTATCCTCGAAATAAAAGAATAAAATAATAAATAAAAACACCCGAGGAGTATAATAACAAAAACATAGATAAATAAAAAAATCACCTTTGAAACCGGGAGTATTCTTTTACTTTGCAGGTGAATAGCCTCTGGTCTTCAATACTAAACGCTACAGTGACCGCCTAACTACCATTGTACTTGCAGTGATCCACAGTTAGGCCTAATTAAGTTAACAGTTAACAGTTGTTGTGAATGGTCTCTTTACACAAGGAAAGAAGTTGCTTGAGATAAACAGTCAGTCCGTCCCCTTACGACAGTCCCCGGTGGTTAAAAGCGTGTGACTTCCATCCTGTGGGCCCAGAAGTGGTGGTCTGGGTGCTAGTATTTCGGATGAGACGATAAACTGAGGTTCCGTGTGTTACACATAATTATTTAGCGCACGTAAAAGAACCCACAGCAACAAGAGAGTTGTCACCGGCAAAATTCTGTAGAAAAAAGCCACTCTGATAGGGAAACAAATGCAGTTGCAGAGAGGACAATTAAAAGAAAGATGGTGGCGCTGCTCTTGTGGCGACGCGCTCTCCCCGGGGAGAGCAGCCCAAATTTTACGCAACCTGCCGTGACTTCAAGTGGTATAAAATAACAAAATGGTGGCTGATGATTTGCATAGAAGCTGACATGCTAGATCGTGAACAAAGTTACCTCTCTTTTATCCCTCATGTGCCATCAAGATTCGAACCCGCAACCCGTAACTTTGGGACCATTAAGATGACAGCTCGTCACCTTATCACTCGGCCCCTACCTCCCTCTGAGTGTGGGGGGTTGTTCCTAATGGCCCCTAACCCGCCTCCTCCCTACCCTCTCTCGTCTAAACTGTCCCATCCACAGGCCATCTAAAAGCCATTTATAACCCATCACTGATGATGATGATGATGATGATGATGATGATGATGATGATGATGATGATGATGATGATGATGATGATGATGGTGGTGGTGGTGGTGGTGGTGGTGGTGGTGGTGGTGGTGGTGGTGGTGACTTACAGAGGTAGCTGCAAGCAAATAATTATGGAAATGAGCTTGATGTGTTGTTTGTTTTTTCCTGTTACGTCCTTCCTTTTTTAGTTCACATTTCATTTGGCATTGAAAAGAAATTCCTCTTGTTATTCGTTGAAAATGTTGTTGACGGTAATATTTCTGAAGCTGCTAATGTTGCTGTTGTTGGTGATGGTGTTGTTGCTGCTGCCGCTGTTGTTGCTTCTGTTGTTCTTGCTGTTATTGCTGCTGTTGTTATTGCTGCTGCTGTTGTTAGTGTTGTTGTTGTTGCTGATGTTGTTGCTGCTGCTGCTATTACCGTTGCTGCCACTTAGTTCAGTGGTTCCTGTCGGCAATGTTGACATCAACGATCACATACAATGACCTTTTTATGTCGATTTTGTACAGGTTAATACTGACATGATAATGATGACGATAATAGCGGTGATGATGCAAATCATGGGATGGATGATGACCACGATGACAGCGTGGATGATTTTCTTCTTTTTTTTTATTTGGTTACACACACCCCTTCAGTCTTGTCACCTTTCCTTCCGTTTTCCTCGATTAATCTTGCATTCGTAAGTGCTGCTTACTAAGGCATCCACAACAAACAAACACAAAACAAAAAATTTGTGAAAGACGCATCG
>CM054158.1:40265981-40348481 GCA_028751875.1 Rapana venosa | reverse complement strand
TGAACTGGGCGTGCATGTTGCGGCTGAGCTGACCACTCGACAGCAAAAGGTCCTCCAGGAGCTGAAGAACCAGGGCAGAGATGCCTATTTTCGTAATGGGCGTCTCCTGTACAGAAACAATGACTTCCAGGGTCGGGGGTTCCGCAAAAACACAAACTCCAGATCCTCTGTCAGACATCCACCCAGAAGAGAGCACGGTGCAGAGCAGACAGCAGGTGAAGAGAATGCAAAACAGCCTTCACAGTGTCCACCCTCCCTCTCCAGCATGACGGAATACCCCTCACTACCACGACGGGAGTGCCAACAGGAACCACGGGAGCCACCAACCAGTCAGGAGCAGCTGCCTGTGACTGCCAGTACAGACTGCTTGGAAGAAACTGGCAGAAAGACCGACGTCACAGCAACAGGAGCAGCTGCCGCAACAGAAGTCCGGTCTCCAAACCACCTCCAGGACTCTAGCTGTGAAATCCTGGCCCCTGAAGAGGTACACAGTGCAACAGCAGCAGACGCAGTGACTGACACCACGGCTCCAGCCAGCAACCCCCTGTTTCACCACAGGAGACAGTGCGGGGCAGCGCAACTCTTTCTCCTCCCTGTGGTGGTGCCAGTCAGGATCTGTTCCAGCCTCAAACACAACAAGGCTGTTACGGAGTCTCAGCTGATGCAATGTTCGACCCTGAAAGTCAGACCTTTGTCAAGCAGAGACTTGTGTCAGAAGAAAAGTCAGGTGACAGTGCCATTGTTCCAACAGGCGACAAAGAGGGTGACGGAGAGGGCCTGCATGAAGTGTCAGGAAGCACCAACCAAGACATTCTATCTCAGTCATGTTTTTCTGTTGAAAATGAACTGACTCAGACACCCTGTGCTGGCCCACAAACACGTAGTAGAGCTAAATGCAGACAAACACAGTTAACAGAAACATTTAAAAGTACTCCTAAAAACACAGACACCAGATCTAATGTTGTCACCTAGGGACTCGGCCATGCCCATGATACTACTGATACTGGTAAAAACTACCTTTCCTTTGTTGCATACAACACAGAAGGACTTACTTGCTTATATGATCCTTGTGTTAGATCATATCTTTATAATTTTGATTTCATATTTCTTTGTGAGATATTTTCAACACATTTCCCTAGTTTTCTTTTTCCAGAATATTTTATTACTATTTCACCTCCTGTCAAATTAACTAATGCAGCCACTGCGAGGTTATCTGGTGGTGCAGCTTTGCTCATAAGAAATCGATTTAAAAACCAAACACTTATGGTGGAAACAGAATATGACAACTGTATTGTAGTTAAGATATCTAAAAAGCTTACAGGTTGGACAACAGACTGTGTTTTGCTTGGGATGTATTTGCCCCCATATCAAAGTATGTATTATAATGAGACTGATATTTATAATGGCGTTTCCTTGCTTGAGCAATGTTTGCTTGACATTTTTGAAGTTTCTGGTGATCTTCCTGTTATAATATGTGGGGATTTCAATGCAAGGACTGGTGGGGGAAATGGTAGGGATATTCATATTTTTGATAGTGAAGATACGTCTGAGGAGGAGAGAGTTTGTGCACGTGTTTCTAAGGATGTTGTTAGTAATGATTTTGGACGCTATTTGCTGAATATATGTGATCAATTTAATCTGGTCATAACTAATGGCTTTTTACCTGGTGATGAGTCAGGAGACTTTACTTATATTGCTCACAATGGGGCCAGTATTATTGACTATTTCATTTTGTCTAGAAGCATCATTGACTTTGGTCTCAGCTTTCATGTGTCCACCAGAATTGAATCTAAACATATGCCTATCGAGTTAAAGGTTAAGTTGTCTGAATACATAGAGACTGATGAAAAAACCCCAAAAGTAACTATAATTAAATACGTTTGGGATGAGGATAAGGCTGCTGAATTTAGTTCTATGTTTTTCACAGAAAAAGTATCTGTAGTGTTGACGAATGCACATGAGTTAATAGAAAGTGATATAAATAATGCCTTGGCTAAATTTAATGAAGCAATGCATATAGCAGGTTTATGTATGAAAAAACGAATCACAATTGGCGATAAATCTAAACATGTCTGGTTTGATGGTGAATGCAGAGAAAAGCGACGCCTCTTGAGGCAAGCTTTAAGGAAATACAAAGTGTTAAAACACCAGCTTGACAAGGCAGATGACAGCAGAAAATATTACACAGAAAAAAGGAAAGAATATAAAAATTTGCTTCTAGAGAAAAAGAACAAACACCAAGAACAAGTTCTTAATACACTACATTCAAGTTTCAAAGATCCCAAGAAGTTTTGGAGAACTGTTAAAACATTGACTAGAAAGCAAACTGTACAAAGTGATATTACCTTGAATGTATGGTATAACCATTTCAAGGATCTGTTTTCTCCAAGCTCATATGAGTACACCTGTATTGGTGAAAATGAAATAGAACCGGTACCTTATGACAGCAACACTGATATGTGTAGTGATCTTGATTGCAGCATAACAGAAAATGAGGTATATGATGCTCTAAAAGTATTAAAAGATAACAAGGCGCCTGGACCAGATGGCTTAATTAATGAGTTTTATAAGTATTCCAATTCATATATTGCTTCATTCCTTGTAAAATATTTCAATCAGCTCTTTGAACTAGGAACATATCCAGATGAATGGTCAGAGTCAGTAATACATACTCTACATAAGAAAGGAGATATTAATTGTCCTGATAATTACAGAGGAATATCTTTGTTGAATGTGTGTAGTAAAATATATAGCTACATCTTGAACAAACGTCTTACCACATGGGCAGAGGAAAATAAGATTATAAACGAATCTCAAGCAGGTTTTCGTCAGAACTACAGTACTATTGATCACATATTTACTCTTTTTGCTTTGGTACAGAGGCAGCTTCTCAATCACTGTAAACTATATGTAGCATTTATCGATTTTAGAAAAGCTTTCGATTTAGCAGATAGACACCACCTCTGGGCTGTTCTTAGAAAAAACGGTATCAAAGGTAGGATGTATAGAGCCATTAAAAGTATATATAAGGTCGTTAAAGCAAGAGTAAGGGTTGGTAGAGATTTAACAGATATGTTTTTCTGCCCTCTTGGTGTAAAACAAGGAGAAGTATGCAGCCCAATTTTGTTTTCTTTTCTAATAAATGAGCTGGCCATCGACATTCAAGCTTCAGGCAAACATGGCATTAGGCTGTCCCCAGAGGACGTTTCTGAAATTTTTATCTTGTTATTTGCTGATGACGTTCTTCTGCTATCTCATTCAGTAATAGGTCTTCAGCAACAATTGGACATTTTGAAAGGTACTGCTAACAGACTTGGCCTCAGTGTGAATTTTGACAAATCAAAGGTTATAGTATTCAGGAAAGGTGGATACATTTCATCAAAAGAAAAATGGCTATACGGTAACACAAAATTGGAGATAGTCAATTGTTACAAATATTTAGGAGTTATCTTTTCCACTGGCTTAACTTTTTCATATGCATTAGATGATATGGCTCTTAGAGCAAGAAAAGCAACTGTTTGTATTTTGAAACTGTTATGGACAGTTGGTGACCAGTCCCCATCATTATTTTTCAAGTTGTTTGACTGCCAAATTCAGCCAATGTTGACATATGGCTCTGAAGTTTGGGCGCTAATGGCAGACCACAAGACTATTGAACGTGTTCATACATTTGCGTTGAAAAGGTTGCTCAATGTCAGTATCAGAACACCTAATGCTTTAATTTATGCAGAGACTGGAAGATATCCACTCTATGTAATTACTCACACTAGATGTATAAAATATTGGCTGAAGATGATGACAATGCCTGAACACAGATTTCCGCTAAAAGCTTACAAAATGTTGTACAACCTTCATTGCAACAATAAAAATAATTGGGTCTCCAAAATATGTTTCACACTGTATCGTTATGGGTTTGGTCATGTGTGGGAAAACCAAGGGGTTACATATATTAATGTCTTTTTGCGTGAATTCAGACAGAGACTTATAGATTGTTTTCATCAGGACTGGAATAGTGATGTCTCTGGAGAACGATTTTCATTTTATACATCCTTTAAATCTGTTCCTGGTCTACCACAAGCCGTGTTTGAAGTGAAGAATTATGCTGTAAGAAAACAGTTGTTACGTTTTAGATTAGGTGTCTCACCATTAAAAACTCATAGGTATCGACATGTTGCTCAGTCAGTAGAAAGTTTATTTTGTCCATTTTGTAAAGATGCTCTTGAATCTGAAGTTCACTTTTTGTTGGTGTGTCCAGTATATTGTGAAATTAGGGAAAAATACTTACCTCATAAATTTTTCTCACGACCATCAGGGTTTGCAGCGACACTTCTGATGGCCAGTGAAAAACATTCTAAAGCACTTGCATGGTATATATTCGAAGCTTTTCAAAAGAGACGAAATGAAACAGAAAAACCATGACAGACTTCTTAAATCAACCAACATGTTTATTGCTTTGAAAACGTGGAAGATCTTTATTATTCATTTTTTGGTATGCCATTTGTATATTAATGAGAATTAGCTTATTTGCATTTGTAAGGGCATGTGTGTATGGTGTGTGTGCATGCATGCACATGTGTTTGTGTATAATTATAGGTGTGAGAGTGTGTATGTGTGCGAGCGTGTGTGTGCATGCATGCTTGTGTGTGTGAGTATGTGTGTGAGTATGTGTGTGCACGAGGGAGAGAGAGAGGAAGAGAGAGAGAGTGCACATTAGACTGATCTTTACATGCAACCTTGAATTGAAATTGTTGACAAATTTAATGTGAAGTGTTTTGCTTTAGTTTGTTTTGCTTCAAGATGTTCTGAATCTCATGTCATGGGCATATGGCCTGGTACATTAAATGTTCCGAGTTCCGAGTTCCGAGTTCCGAGTTCTCTCTCTCCTACATTCACGTGTTGCCACACGAGTAATTTTAACAGAAGGCAATGGCAAACCGACAGAGTATGGCACGAAGGCTTGTGGCAGGTCCTCAGAATGTTTGGCATTGAAGAAGGACTAGTGCAAACCATTCAAGCACTATACACCACCGCAAGCAGTGCAGTCCTTCTGAACAATCAGGTCGGAGACTACTTCAAAACCACAGTTGGGGTCCGACAAGTATGCCTGTTATCTCCAGTCCTGTTTAATCTGTTCTTGGAAAACATTATGAGAGAGAGACCCTCCATGACTTTCACTCTACCATCTCCATTGGCGGCAGACCCCTCAACAACTTGCCGTTTGCCGATGACATTGACCTCATGGGCGGAAGTAACACAGAGCTGCAAGATCTTACGACCAGACTTGAGAACAGAGCTGGAGCATATGGGATGGAGGTGAGCTCGGAGAAAAGTAAAGTACTTGTGAACAGCACGAGCAACGCCACTGCTAAAATTTACATGAACGGCCAGCAACTGGAGGAGGTAGACGCTTTTAAGTACCTTGGCGCTACACTCACAAAGGACGGGCGATCGACGACAGAAATCAAAGTCAGACTAGCCATGGCAACATCTTCCATGACAAAACTCACCACCATATGGAAAAGTAAAGAGATCAGTTTCACAATCAAACTAAAGCTCTACAAAGCCCTAATTCAGACTATCCTGCTGTACGAAGTAAAACCTGGACATTGACTGCTGAAACAGCAAAGCGAATCCAGTCATTTGAAGCAAAATGCCATAGAAAACTACTGGGCATATCCTGGAGAGAACGAAAGACCAATGAATTTGTCAAGAGCCAAATAACACTGCTGGCAGGTCCACAGGGACCCCTTCTCACCATCGTCAAGAAGAAAAAGCTGACATGGTTCGGCCACGTCACCCGCCACAAACACTCTGCCAAAAACAGTACTGCAGGGAACACTCGAAGGTGGCAGAAAGAGGGGAAGACAGAACAAGTCATGGATGGACAACATCAGAGAATGGACCAGGATGAATGACTCGGCACTACTGCGCAGAGCCGAGGACCGAGATGGATGGAGGAGGCTTACCACGGCATCGTCTTTCGTGACTCCTCCACGACCGCCAAGGTCACGGGACTGATGATGATGAATGGCAAACCACTGATGTAGATTTCTTTGCCAAAACTCCACATGACAAAACTTAGAGCAGCGTAAAATGTCTGCATTAAAAACAGATTTAAAAAAACAAACTAGAGCAGCAGGAATTTCTAACATGGGTTATCATGACTAACCCTTCGATAAATGGAAGCACACACACACACACGCACGCACACACATATATATATGTGTGTGTGTGTGTGTGTGTGTGTGTGTGTGTGTGTGTGTGTGTGTGTGTGTGTGTGTGTGTGTGTGTGTGTGTGTGTGTGTGTGTGTGTGTGTGTGTCTGTCTGTCTGTCTGTCTGTCTGTCTGTTTGTTGCAGCTGTCAAAACCATGATGTGGGGGAACCCATGCCATGAAGATTATTTGGGCTGTTGTGAATTGTTTTCTTCTCAATCTTTGTTAAATATTATTTGTTTTCTTCTCAATCTTTGTTAAATGTTATTTGTTTCTGTGTGCAATCCCCTTCGCATGGGTGTTCTTTCGAGAGTTTTTTTCCTATTGTTTTACATAGTTTATCAGTCATACTTTCCAGGCAATCCTTTGAGACTCTATACCGAGGTCCCCTGTGCCAACGGATGCAGAACACCTTGTGCGTACGTTGAAATCCCTGTCCGCTTTTCGTAGAAGGAAGGGTAGGCCAGTCATTTTGGAATGGACGACACGAATATACCCAGCATGCATCCTGCTATCTGGAAAGGGGTGGGCTCCGCCAGATTTAACATTTTTGCTGATAACTGTCTTAAAAATATCAGAGTAATGCATCTACGATTTATCAAGGAGTTCTCTCTTTCTGTCTCTCTCTCTCTCTCTCTCTCTCTCTCTCTCTCTCTCTCTCTCTCTCTCTCTCTCTCTCTCTCTCTCTCTCTCTTGTATATATATGAAAAGAAAAAAAAAACACGTTATCCCCTACCCCGTCTTGCCTCCTCCTTCACACACATACACACACACTCCTCCTCCTTTTTCTTCTACTCCTATTATTTCTCCTGCTCCTCCTCCTTCTCCTGCTCCTCCTCCTTCTCCTGCTCCTCCTCCTTCTCCTGCTCCTTCTCCTGCTCCTGCTCCTTCTCCTGCTCCTGCTCCTTCTCCTGCTCCTGCTCCTTCTCCTGCTCCTGCTCCTTCTCCTGCTCCTCCTCCTTCTCCTCTTCTGCCTAGCTAGCCGTCTCATTTTCTGGCCATCAAAAACTCATCCTGAAGTCATCGTTACCCTCTGCTCTGTTGATGCAAAACTCATTTTGGTCCATCCCCTACCCCCACCTCCACCCCATCACCTTATTTCCTAATTCTTCCCCTCCTTTCCTCTCCCTCCCTTCCTCCCCCTTCCTGCCCCCCTCCCCTTCCTTCGTCTGACCTCACATTGTTTTGGGCCTAGTTGTGTGTGTGTGTGTGTGTGTGTGTGTGTGTGTGTGTGTGTGTGTGTGTGTGTGTGTGTGTGTGTGTGTGTGTGTGTGTGTGTGTGTGTGTGTGTGTGTGTGTGCGTGCGTGTGTGTGTGCGTGTGCGTGTGTGTGTGTGATTCAGATTCAGATTCAGATTCAGATTCAGAATATTTTATTGCCATTGTGTGTGTGTGTGTGTGCATGTGTGTGTGTGTGTGTGTGTGTGTGTGTGTGTGTGTGTGTGTGTGTGTGTGTGTGTTTTGTGTGTGTGTGTGTCTGCATGTGTGTGTGCATGTGTGTGTGTGTGCGTGTGTGTGCGTGTGTGTGTGTGTGTGTGTGTGTGTGTGTGTGTGTGTGTGTGTGGTGTGTTTATTTATTATTTATTTATTCTTTTATATCGATGATAATGGAATCAGCACTCATGTGCTTTTTACATTCAGTCCCCGTGTGTTTGCGGTTTTGTAAATTTTGTCATCTGTTTCCACCGGCACACAATGGCCTACTCTTCCGAAAAGCGGAACAGGATTTAACGTGTGTGCAAGACGTTCTGCATGCGTTCGAACACGGGGCCTCGGTTTATAGTCTCATCCGAAGGATGTGTGTGTGTGTGTGTGTGTGTGTGTGTGTGTATCGTTCTTTCAACAGACCACACTTTGAACAGAGTTCAGCTTCTACATCTTTACTCGATGCTATCTCAATCGCAACTGGCAATACAAGTCATGCAAACTATTAACATACCTCACATCTCCCTTTCTTCAGGAGCAATAGAAAAACACAAAATTCAAAACATTATCATCTAAATCCTTAAACTGTGGTCCCTTTACAACACATATATCTTTCCCCATTAATAATTTTCCCCCGACCCCTTAACCTAAACCACTATACATTATATCCATTCCTTTGGTTGCTTATTCTTAATCAAATTACAGTTCAGGGTTCTTTCTTTATGTCGGATAGCACTATTTGCCTTTTTGTTTGTTTGTTTTACAACACAGAGGAGGTTCATTTTGCTTCATATCTCAGGAAATCTGGCTTCTTGCTTTCTCTGCCAGACCTTGTTCGGTAAGGGGTAACTGGTTTGGTGGGTTGTTTGGTTGGAGTCTTGGCGAGCTGTTCTGGCTCCTTAGCGGGGACTGTCTCTGACTGGTCGGTGGCTGCAGCTTGGTCTGGAAGGTGGTATTGGAATGGTTGTTCTGAAGTACTGGCATCTGTCTGCTCTGCCAGTGAACTCCTGCTGCCTTCATCCTTCTTTCTCTTCTTTCTGTTGTCGGATTCAGCTTGTCTCCCACCGTTGTGCTCAGGATGCCACGCTCCTGCTTTCAGTGCCTCTTGTGATGGCTTGCTGTTTGTCTGCTGCGTTTCCGCCATCTTCTGCTGCTGGCTCCTCGGGACGACTTGCTGTTGCTGTTTGAAAATCTGTCTTTCCAGCTCGTCGGAGTTAACTGTACGCGGTAGCTCCATTTCTGGCGTGTCCCTAGCTATCCACGGTTCCTTCTGTACTGACGTCCATCCTCTGTACGGATATTGTACGACCTGATGTTCACTTTGCGGTCTACTTTGGCGCTGATCCACTTCTTAGATCCTGGAGGCTGAAACTTCACTATCTGTCCCGGAATCAGTTCAGTCAGTTCCACTGCACTTTTGTTGTAGTAGTGTGCCTGTTTGAGCTTTCGTTGTGCAAGCTCTTTCTCGACTGGTACGACCGCAGGTTTGAGTAGTTTCTTTGAAGTTGGCACCAGAGTTCTTGTTCTTCTACTAAAAAGTCGTTGAGCTGGCGAACTGTTCACAACCTCTGTAGGGATATTTCATAATTCCAGTAGAGCCAGAAAAGGATCTTGATGACTGTGTTCCGCCTTCTTCATGCACATCGTTGCCGCTTTCACAGCGCTTTCAGCTTTCCCGTTAGACTGAGGGTAATGAGGGCAGCTTGTGACATGGTCTAATGCATATGTTTTGCAGAACTTTTCAAAAAAGGTTGGATGTAAATTGAGTTCCACAGTCTGTTGTCAGTCGTTCTGGGATTCCATGTCTTGCAATGTGTCTCTTCAAACAGGTGATAACTTCCTTAGATTCTCTTGTTTGCAGACGATCAAGCTCGAAGAAATCTGAGTATTGATCTACCGTAACCAGGTACTCGTGACCGTTGTGTTAAAAAATGTCACAGGCGATGTGTTGCCAGGGTAGTTGAGGGATCTCTGTGCTTATGAGGGGTTCTTTTTGCTGTGCATGTTGGAATGTGCTGCAGGCTTTGCACTGTTTGACAAAGTCTTCAATGTCAGAGTTCACCCTGGGCCAGAAGACAACCTCTCGCGCTCTTCTAATGCAGCTCTGGATTCCTGAGTGGCTTGCATGGAGTTTCTCCAGGATATCGGCTCTTTCTGCTTCAGGAACCACCACTCTATGCCTTTTGAAGACAAGACCATTCTGAACAGAAAGTTTTTCTCTGAAAGGGAAATAGTCTTGCAGCTGTTGTGGAAGTTGCTGTTTTTGTTCTGGCCAGCCTTGTAGGATGACAGCTTTGAGATGTCTCATGGTTGCATCTTCCTCGGATGCTTGCTGCAGACTTATGAGTCTCTCTTGGCTGATGGCCAGTTCTTGACATGGATCTGTGTTCTCCAGTTCTGTGTAAAATATTGCTTCTTTGTGTGTGATTAGCTGTTCTGCTTTCCCACTAACTGCTCTGCTGAGGGTGTCAGCCAGGTACATCTCAGCTCCACGTTTGTACACTACAGTGTACCTGAACTTCTAAGTTCGAAGTAGCATCCACTGGATTCTCTTTGGTGCTGAGAGTAGGCTCTTCTTGTGTATTGTTTCCAGTGGTTTGTGGTCAGTTTCCACCAGGATGTCTCTTCCATAGACATATCTCTCAAACCTTTCCAGGCCGAAGAGTATTGCCAACATCTCCTTCTCTATCTGTGCATAGCTCTTCTCTGTTTCAGTCAGTGCTCTTGATGCGTACTGGACAGGTTGACCATCCTGCATGAGGCATGCTCCTAGCCCATGCTGTGATGCATCACACTGAAGTGTGGTCGTGCCCTTTCCCAAAGAGTCAAAGTAGCGAAGTACAGGTGGCCCGGAGAGAATGTTCTTCACTTTGCTCAGAGCTGTTCCATGTACATCCTTATCCCACCTGAAGTTGACGTTCTTCTTCACCAGTTCTCTAAGTGGTGCTGCTGCTTCTGACAGGTTTGGCGTGAACCTCTGAAGGTAGCCAACAACACCAAGTAGTCTTTGTACTGCTGCTTTGTCTTCTGGGACTGGGAGTTGTTGAACTACATCCAGTTTCTTTGGATCGGCTTTCAAACCTTCTCTTGAAAAGATGTGTCCAAGGTATGAGATTTCTTTTTGCTTCAGCTCTATCTTTTCCTTGTTGAGCTTCAGTCCAGTGTCTCGGCATCGTTGTAGTAGCAGTTTCAGGTTGGCATCATGGTCTGTTCCTCCTGCTTCATCTGTTGCACCTTGGCCAAAGATAAAGATGTCATCATGGACAGCCACCACACCTGGCAGTCCTGCCAGAGCTGAGTCCATCCTTCTCTGGAACTCCTCTGGGGCTGGTGAAATTCCAAAAGGCATTCTTTTCCATCGGTACTTGCCGAAAGGTGTTTGGAACGTTGTTAGGTAGCTACTTTGCTCGTCTAATTCAATATGCCAAAACCCGTTTCTAGCATCCAGGTGTGTGAAGTACTTTGCATCTTGAAGCAGTGGCAGTACATCATCAATAGTTGGTATGGGATACTCATTTCTCCTCAGAGCCTTGTTCAGCGGCTTAGGATCAATACAGAGTCTGATATTCCCATTGCTTTTTGTTGCTACGACGAGACTACTGATCCACTCAGTAGGGGTATCTACCTTGGTGACAACGTTCAGTTTTTCTAGTCGTTTCAGTTCCTTCTTCACTTTCTCCTTTACTGCTATTGGCCATTTTCTGCACGGCATCTTCACTGGTGCAATACTGGGATCTGTTTCAAGGTGGAGTTTTCCCTCCAGCTTTCCTTCTCCTTCAAAGACATCTTTGTACGTTTTCAGTATGCCCTCAGTGCTCGTCTCCTGATCTCCCTGGACTTTCTGGTCTGCTGTTATTGTTGCGATGTTATCTTCATTGATAGTTAGCAGCTGCATGCCCTGAATGGCTTTCAGTCCTAGTACTGGTTTGCAGTCGGTTTCCGTCACCACAAAGTCGACCTTGTATTTCTTTCCTTTCTTCGGGTTCTTCACTCGCAGTGCTTTCTCCCCCACAGATTTCATTTCCGCTCCGTTGAACATCACCAGTCTTTTCTTTGTGTCACTCAGGTCAGAACATCTTACATCTCCAGTAATTTCTCTATACAGGCTCTCAGACATAACGTTTGGTGTTGCTCCTGTGTCAAGAAGAAATCTTACTTGCCTTTCATTGATCAGCATTCTTGCCCGTATATTTCTATCATTTTTCTTTGTTTTGTCATCAATCTTGAGAATCTCATCTTCACTTTCCCTTTCTGTCTCTTCTTCTTCGAACTGTCTTATTCTTGTCTTTTTCTGGAAATGCTTGGGTGTTTTGCAGCACAAAGCGAAGTGGTTATTTGCTCCACAGGCTTTGCATTTCTTTCCAAAAGCTGGACATTTTTCTTTTGCTCTTGGGTGCTTTCCACCGCAATATCTACATTTCATTCCTGTTTCTTGTCTGTTTCCTTTCGAAGAAGATTCTGCTGATTTCTTTTCTCATAAAGCTTGGATTTCTTGTGCATCATGTGTCTTCCTCGTCATCTGCATGGTTTGGTGCTGACTTGTTTCATATGCTCTGCACATGTCAATGCATCCTGTTAACGTCAGTTGACGGGCTTCTAGGAGTTTTGATCTCAGCATCTCATGACGTACACCAAGCACAATCTGATCTCTCAGCAGTCTATCTGCTAATGGGCCGTAGTTGCAGGTTTTGATCAATCTTCTCAGCTCTGCTACATATTCTTCAATGGACTCACCTGCTGACTTGTGTCGACGGTTGAACTTGAATGCTTCAAAAGTCTCGTTTGTAGAGCCCACACAGTATTCTTCGAATTTTTCTAGAACCACGTCTATATTGTTTCTTTCCGCTTCATCTGCGAACAACAAACCTTCATAGATGTCCAAAGCATCAAGGCCAATACATGACAGAAACACTGCTGTCCTGTACGTCGAGCCTTCATCCCTTTGATTTGTGACAATTTCATAGCTGTCCCAAAGTCTCTTGAATTTTCTCCAGTCGTTTTGCAGGTTTCCTCCCTTCACATCGAGTTTATGGGGTAGAGGAATATTCGCCCGTTGTCGATTTGATCCTCTTTGCTCACGTTCGTCCTCCATAGCTGAACTTCAGTCTTCTTTGTTCTGTGTCCAGATTACAACAACTAATCCCACTTCTGACACCATGTTTCGTTCTTTCAACCCAGACCACATTTTGAACAGAGTTCAGCTTCTACATCTTTACTCGATGCTATCTCAATCGCAACTGGCAATACAAGTCATGCAAACTATTAACATACCTCACAGTGTGTGTGTGTGTGCGCGCGCGCGCGCTGGTTTTTAATGATGGTGGTGATGATTGCGGAAGTGGTGGTGGTGGTGGTGGTGGTGAAAAAAGCTACTCTGATAGTGAAGCAAATACAGTTGAAGACAGGAACAGAAAATAAAATGGGTGGCGCAGCTCTTGTGGCGACGCGCTCTCTCTGGTGAGAGCAGCCCGAATTTCACAGGGGAGGGGTGGGGGGGGGAAAGAAAAGAAAGAAAAATGATGACTGTGGAGGTGGTGGTGGTGATGATTGTGAAGGTGGTGGTTGTGGTGGTGGCAGGGAAAGTGGTGTTTAGTAGTGATGGTGGTGGTTGTATTTTTTTAAAGATTGATTATTCATTACTTTCTGTGATAAGCGTCTTTCTGTCTAATGTTCTTCATGTCTAATGTGGGCTTGTAGCCAACAGGAATATCCCTGTTTATTGAGATAATCGAGTTTTGGTATTGATATTGGCAGTGGTGGTGGTGATAGTGATGGTGGTTAACAGTGATATTGTTCATACGCGCGACAGTTCCGTTTATTGTGGGAGTGACGCGTCATGTTTTTTTAGCAGTGGTTGGGTGTACGACGTGGTGAAGCGTGGCCACGTGTGGTGTTGCGCTGGAGAATGTCAGGTTGTTCCAGTGTCGGTGCTTGAGACCATTTCCAGGCAGGTGAGCCGAGACCTCCTCAGCGGTAGGTAGTGAGGCTTTGGTTGATACACCTCCGTGTCGTGAGGGAGGGCGGGGAGGGTTGTGAGGAGGGCAGCCATGACGCCCCCCACCCGCCTGGGGCTCCTGAGATGGCAGAGAGGAAAACGCTCTTGAAGCTGTGATTCAGGCCCACCATGCCGTACGCCATGCATCTCTTTTCCCTCGAAAGACTTGTTTTTATGTAAAGAGACACCCAACACTGGCCTCAGTGACGGACTCATATCCAACTGCGCCCCTTGTTCAGTGATCATCACTCTGACTCTCTTCCTAAACTAGGTGTATTCCAGGGTTAATGGGGCCTTTTTGTTTTGAGTTTCTTGAAAATACCTTTTGGTTCTCATGATTTCGTTGAGTTCCCTGATAAATTCCTCATTCGTTGTGTACATCCCTCCGCTCTTATTGATGGTGTACTGGGTGAGGTAAAGATAGTCCGTATAAGGTCGTAGGTGAGCGAGGCGTCAGAGACCTCACTTCTCTAGGGGCCAGCATATTGAGGGTGGCGCCCATCTCCTCTCTCTCGCTGCTTTACCTTCCCTGACCTTAAAGAGGCAGGTACCCATTTACAGCTGGGTGAGCTGGGGGATTGGGGTGTATTGGGTAGGGGGTTGATGAATTAGAAATATCTGAAGCTACAGCTCAGGCTGAAGAGCCGTGGAGACACCCTAATGGCATCGCTACCGAACTGCAGCGATGCTTTTTCCGTTTTTAAAAAGGTATGATCAAGTGATCAAGAACTCCTATGAAAGAATGACCTCCCGGGTGGTCCATGGAGGACAACTCACAAACAGCTTTGAGGTGAAGACTGGAGTCAGACAAGGCTTCTCCTGTCACCTTTCCTCTTCCTCCTGGCGATCGATTGGACCATGAAGACATCAACAGCATACAGAAGAAATGGAATCCAGTGGACACTGTGGGACCAGCTGGATGATCTCGACTTTGCAGACGACCTGGCCCTGCTTTCCCACAGCCGCCAACAGATGCAGGACAAGACTACAGAACTAGCAGCCACCTCATTACAAGTTGGTATCAAGATCCATGAAGGCAAAACCAAGATTCTCAAGATCAACGCAGCGAGTGAGGACCCAGTCACACTAAATGGGAAGGAGCTGGAAGAAGTGGAGACATTCACGTACCTGGGTAGTATCATTAACATGCAGGGCGGCACAGACAGTTTTCCCCGCAAGACGTGGAACCCGCGACGACTCGGGTGAAAACATGGCGACACCTGAGATCCATTCTCCGGGAACTTAAAAGATGAAATGACAATGATGATGACGATGACAATGGTTTATTGGGGTAAGCTTACTATCCCATTCACAAGGGACAGTGGGAAGAGGACTGGGCACAAACACATATTAACCAATAAGTAAAAACAATTCACAACTGCCCAAATAATCATCATGACATGGATTCCATATCGTGGTTAATCAGCTGCAACAAACACCAGTATATTGTAAACTATAATTATTATTAAATTGTTAGCATGGCGAGAAACAATGGACAAAATTTATTACCGGCCATGCCTTTTTGTTTTGACAATTTACCACATGTGTAAAACCAACCCTGAAACCTGGGAAGTAGGAAACCACGTCAGCACAATCTCTGTGTAAGAGGAAACCACGTCATCACAATCTCTGTAAGAGGAAACCACGTCAGCACAATCTCTGTGTAAGAGGAAACTACGTCAGCACAATCTCTGTGTAAGAGGAAACCACGTCAGCACAATCTCTGTGTCAGAGGAAACCACGTCAGCACAATCTCTGTGTCAGAGGAAACCACGTCAGCACAATCTCTGTGTAAGAGGAAACCACGTCAGCACAATGTCTGTAAGAGGAAACCACGTCAGCACAATCTCTGTGTAAGAGGACACCACGTCGGCACAATCTCTGTGTCAGAGGAAACCACGTCAGCACAATCTCTGTGCCAGAGGAAACCACGTCAGCACAATCTCTGTGTCAGAGGAAACCACGTCAGCACAATCTCTGTGTAAGAGGAAACCACGTCAGCACAATCTCTGTGTCAGAGGAAACCACGTCAGCACAATCTCTGTGTCAGAGGAAACCACGTCAGCACAATCTCTGTGTCAGAGGAAACCACGTCAGCACAATCTCTGTGTCAGAGGAAACCACGTCAGCACAATCTCTGTGTCAGAGGAAACCACGTCAGCACAATCTCTGTGTCAGAGGAAACCACGTCAGCACAATCTCTGTGTCAGAGGAAACCACGTCAGCACACTCTCTGTGTAAGAGGACTTCAACTTTTAAAAAATATAACTCGAGTCGTGATGTCCTGTTTGGAGTCCTTACAAGGTCTTATCCAATGGCATAAAACCTTCTTTTCTTCTTTTTTGGAGACGTTAAGGACACTTTTTTTGGGGGGGGGAGGGGGGCGGGACAACTGACATTACAGACACACGCGCCTGCACACACACACACACGCACACACTCGCACACACTCACACATGTGCCCATGCACACACACTTGCGCGCACTCAGGCACGCACGCACAACACACATACATGTGATATATCAATCCCTCCACCCGAATCTCCACGTCTTTTTAATGTTGCCATACACACATGAGGAAGTGAAGGCCAGAATTACAAACACCATCGACAATATGAAGAGCTCCTGACTTCAGTGAAAAAACGCAAACTAAAGTGGTAGGGGCACGTCACACCAACATCCAGGCTGGCCAAGACTGTCCTACAAGGAACAGGACAAGCAGGGAGACGAAGAGGCAGACAGAGAACACGATGGGATCAGAGAGTGGACTGGCCTTGAGCGGAATGAAGTACTACGGAAAGCAGAAGATCGCGGGGAGTGGAGGAAGCTGGTTCCAAAACCTTCATTAGTGCCCCACGGTCCAAGGAACTACGGGACAGGTGAGGTTACACACAATATCTTGAGCATGCTGTCCCAAGCCCAGAAGAAAAACAGGGAAAAGACGTCTTTTTTCCCTTACAACATGATAATATTGCTGTTGCTATTACTGACATTTCACATATGCACACATACATACATACATACATACATACATACATACATACATACATACATACATACATACATACATACATACATACATACACACATACATACATACATGCATATATACATGCATACATGTATACATGCATACATGCATACATACATACATACATACATACATACATACATACATACATACACGGGTGCAGGCACATTTCTGCCATGACCTACATACTCATTCCCTGTCCTTATTAGAAATGGTGTGTAACATGAACAATGACATTTTCAATACAGACTGATGTTTGCCTTAGTTACCGTACATGCCAGGACTCGCGCAACACAAACACCTGACTTATCTCTCCCTTAATTTCTATCATAACTGACTTCTTTTCCTCTCATTCTACTTTATTTCGTCCTCTGCCCCTTCAACACAGACCTGCTGACATTTCGCGCTCAATATTTCGGTTAATGATACAGACCCACTGACATTTTGCTTAATGACTTAATGATATGACCTGACCCTCAGTGATCTGACCTCTGACATTGCACTCGATGACCCTAATCTTTCATCCTGAGCCATGATAGGCCTTTATTTAATATTACTACTTGTATCACATCCACTGAAAAAGCACCTACATCATTTTAGTCCCCAAGGCAAACAAAACTAGGCCGTGCTGAGGACGCCAGCCATTCCGCCTACCACAACAGCCAAGATTACCACCACAACAACAAAAGTGTAAAGCAAAAAGAGATAACGAATTCTTCAAAGTATTCAAAACTACACCAAAAATGTCCTTTATGTATGGACAAATAAGGCTGAAGTATGAACAATTTGTGCCCATCATCCCAGTGTTAATGTCATCACTAGTTGGTCACCAGAACAAAAGACTACAGCACAATGTCATATAACTGCCAAGTGGTTGTCAGATTTGTTTGAAGAAGGTAAGGCAGAAGAATGAACTGGGAAGGCAGAAAATAGGCAGGGGAGAGAGACACTTGACATTTGACACTTTTATTGATATCAGCGTTATACAGCTCTGTAGCCAAAGAGGGGGAGGGGGGGGGGAATGATGAAATAGTAGTCAGCAGTTTTCAGATAAGCAAAAAGAAACAAAGTAATAGACAATCAATCAAATTAACGACTTGAAATATTATGTATGACACAGACGTAGCATTACAGAGGACATGCGTTTTATGGGAACAACATGTGCTCCTACATACAGAAAAGAGATATTGTGTTAAATATTGTGAGCAAAAGAAATGTAACCAACTGACTATGTAACTGACTCTACATTAAAAAAAAAAAAAAGAATGTGCAAAAATACTGCCAGTATGTGTCTTATGTAAACAGCTTTCATCTCATTAATATAATTTCTTTGTTCTGATAGTAGATGTCTCTGGGATATACCCCTGCAAGAGATATTTTATCATCTTCATTGTATGTTGACAATACATTACTAAGTGACATCTTAATAACGCCACAGGTAACGAAAATACAACATTTCCAATTGTCTCATATTGTTTGCACTGGAAAGTGAAAGGAACTTTCATCTTCTGCTCATTTCTAGCTCTATTTACATGGATATCAGTGTCAACAGCCGTATTGAATCAGTTCTTGCTATCACCCTCTCCAAGGGTTCCTGCTCGAAATCTTGCCAGAATGAAAAACCTACGCCATTTATTTGACAGTTATGAAAGCTATTTTCTGTTTGAAAAATACCTTTAAAGAGAAATGGCAGCTATACTTTGTGTTTTCATCCAAATAAGCATGCCACTTTTGCTTAAATGAAGTAATCAGCACGTCTTTAAACTTAGTTATACATCTAGCTTCTTTCACTGCAACTCGCTGACTAAGCCAAACAATACCAAACCCGTTGTTTATCAATACTTTCTTGACACTGTCTTTCCAGTTCCGCTTTCCGTCTTCATGTTGCCCTAACTTCATTAATGTTCATACATAACCTTGCCATACATAACCTTGTCATACATAACCTTGTCATACATAACCTTAACCTTGTCATACATAACCTTGTCACCGGAAAATGTGGGATTTTTAACTAATATTTAAATTCTTGACAGTTGTGGGAATTTTTAATAGATACCTACCAATCTCTCCATATACCATGGGGACGGGATAGCTCAGTGGTCGGAGCACTCGCTTTCCCCCAGCCAAGTTAAGCAGCGTCTAGCGTGGTTACCAGTTGGATGGGTGACCGTTTGCGCGCCTTGGCTTCAGTACAGTTCCCCCAGTTCACCCAGCTGTAAATGGGTACCTGCCCTCTTTAGGGTCAGGGAAGGTAAAGCAGCGAGGGAGAGGAGATGGGCGCCGCCCTCAATATGCTGGCCCTAGAGAAGTGAGGTCTCTGACGCCTCGCTCCCCTACGACCTTATAGGTTATGGGACTCCTTCCTCTACCAATCTCTCCATATACCATGTTATTCGATGAGTGAATAGCCACATCTCAACGTTTTATGGCAAATGTGTGTACATTTTCCATCTGATTATTTTCAGAGATACCTCAGATTTCTGCCGTATATGTTAATTAACATTGGTTCAGCTCTGTATGAAACAGTTTCCAGTACTCTGAAATATTGATACAGATACATTTTTTCCTAGATGTGACAATTTCGATAACGGCTTTCCACCCTTTCTTAATTAATGTTTCTGTCCAGGCAGCGTTCACGTTTTATTTTGTTGTAAAAATTCACGCCGAGTTATCTAAAGAAAGTCATAGCCTTAATATCTCCATCTCCATACAGCCAATTTCATGTGCACCAAGATGTCCTCCCTTGCGAACAACCATTATCTTAGTTTTGTCCAAAAACGCATTCAGGAATGATTTAGCTGATTGTCGATTCAGAACATGCTTCTTCTTCTTCTTTCTCAAACACTCAAACAGCAACTTATTGTTGTCTGTCATGTGACAGGGTGTGTGACCTCTGTGTGTGTGTGTGTGTGTGTGTGTGCACATTTGGACTTTATGGAACTGTTGCTTGTTACTGGTTGTATGACTGTGAGGGAATGAGTTGAGTGCAAGCGCTTTGATTTGTCTCTGCAAGATATGGCGCTATATAAATTCCATTTATTATTATTATTTATTATTATGTGAGCGAAAATGCGTTGCGCTGCCCTTAAGTGCCTGACAAGCCAATCCCAGCGCATCTGATTTCGGCATGGGGGGAGAATTGTTACATCCTAAGTCTTTCTGGATTTTTTTAAAAAGAGGGCAGGAGAATGGACCAAGAAGACATAAAATAGTCAAGGAGGAGGTGACAGGAAGAAAAGGAACAAGGCTGAAACAAAGAGAGGGAAAGAAAAGAAGGAATTCCTAGCACAGAATTTCCAGACGGTGGGGATGCTATTTATACTGACAGGCTCCATGCAACTGGTGCTGTAAAATAACAACAGTTTTAGAGAGAAGTATTATGTCACCAGCAAAAAGCAAACAGAATATTTCAGCAGCTCCAGGAATCATTTGTATTCCATGTTGTTTAATAAGTATAATAATATATGGAATTTATATAGCGCTGAATCCTGTAAAAAACAAACAAATCGAAGCGCTTGCACTCAAATCATTTACACGCATGCAACTCTCCTTAAACATAGTGAACAACAGATTTTAAATCCATGCGCGCGCGCGTACGTACGCACACACACACACACACACACACAAACACACACTCGCAAACACACTTAGGAGGTGCAAGATGCTGTTGAAAATTAGGGACAGATATGAGGGGAAAAGTCTCAGGTAGGAAATAAGTGTGTTTTGAGGCTGGATTTGAAGGTATCAAGTGAAGGCTTTTGGCGAAGTGAAAGAGGGAGGTCATTCCAGGTGGATGGACCAGAAGCAGAGAAAGAGCGACAGCCAAGAGTGGTTTGTTTGAATCTGGGTGTTCGAAAGCACAAAGTATCTGCGGCTGAACGAAGGGAACGGGATGGAGTATACAGGTGAAGACAGTTACAGAGATAAGAGGGTGCAGATTTGTGGAGACATTTGAAACAGAGGGTATTAATCTTATACTCCAGTCTTTGTGAGACAGGCAGCCAATGAAGAGATCGCAGAGGAGGAGTGATGTGTTCAGATTTTTTCTTTCTTAGGACTAGTCGAGCTGCAGAGTCTTGTATGCCTTGAAGAGATTGGATAGATGATGCTGGTAGGCCAGCCAAAAGAGAATTACAGTAGTCTAAACCTGAGAGAATGAGAGATGTGACAAGCTTGGAAGTTGCATCAGTGGACAGATATTTGCGAATTGCGCTTATGCGTCGTAATTGATAGTAGCAAGACTGGCAGGTCTGGGTGATTAAATTTTTCATAGAGAGTGTGTTGTCAAGAACTACTCCTAAATACTTCACAGAGTTGGACAAAGGAACTGATGTATTGCCGAATTCTATTGAAGTTTTTGTGATAAAGGAAAGTTTATGTTGGGTCCCTATGACCATGGCTTCGGTTTTATCAGCATTAAGTTGTAATTGGTTCTGAGTCATCCAGTTTTGAATGTCTTAAAGGCAGTAGGACATATTTGTCAGGAGGGAAGGCAAGTTTTCAACAGTATCACTGCACTTAAGCTGAGTATCATCGGCATAGAAGTGATGATCAATATTGTGGTTATTTATTATATATGAGAGTGGAGCAGTGTAGAGAGTAAAGAGAGCAGGGCCCAGGACTGATCCCTGCGGGACTCCACATTCCAGTCTGACAGGTTTTGATTGATTTTTGTTTACAATAACTTTCTGGAATCAGTCTGTGAGGTTTGAAGTAAACCAGGTGAGGGCTGTGCCATTAATACCAAATATAGTTTGGAGGCGAGAAAGAAGAATTGAGTGATTTATAGTATCAAAGGCTGTAGATAAGTCAAGAAGAGTGAGGAGGGAGATTTTTCCTGCATCAATAGCAAGTAGAAGTGTATCCAAAGTGTGGACTAGGGTGGTTTCGGTGCTGTGGTTGGGGCGATAGGCAGATTGAAAAGGGGAAGGAGATCATTGGAATGAAGCTGACTGTTGAGCTGTTTGAGAACAACTTTTTCTAGTACTTTAGAAGCAAAGGGTAAGTTTGAGACAGGTCTATAATTCTTCAGAATGTTGGGATCGAGGTCGTGCTTTTTCAGTAGAGGTGTGACTATTGCGGTTTTAAGAGCTGATGGAAAATTTCCTGACACAAGAGATGAGTTTACTATTTTAGTGATAAAAGTTACAAGTTGTGGAAGGCATTGTGAGAAAACAGGAGCAGATATGGGATCAAGGTCGCATGATTTTATAGTCATTTCCTTCAGAATTGTCATGATTTCGTTTTCACTTGTGGGATGGAAGGAAAAGAGAGGAGTGCCAGTGAACTGGGGATCAGGAGGCGCAGGTTGGAATTGAGTCTGATCCAGTCTGGAGCGTATGTTGCGGACTTTGTCTGAAAAGAAGGCAGAAAAGATGGATGGAAGTTCAGACAGGCTGTGGGTGTTAGGCAAAGGAGTTGATTTTGCAGATCCAAGGAGATTTGAGGTGAGGGAAAAAAGAGATTTTATGGATGTAGCACAGAGAACTTGGGAAGAGTAGTAGTCTGTCTTTGCTGAATGGATTAAGAGTTTGACTTTGTTTATTTGTTTTCGGAAAAGCTGTTTGTTGATTTCGGTTTTTGACTTCCGCCACTGCCGTTCTAGTTGCCGGCGTTTGCGCTTCGATATCTAGATGTCTTGGGTATACCATGGCGCACAGGGTCTGTCAGGGAGGAGATGGTCAGTAGGAGGTGCATGCTCATCAAGCAGTTGGCGGAGAATAGTGTTAAAGTAATCAGAGAGGTCAGTGTGGTCAGAGGTTTGTGAAAAACGTTCGGAAGCTTGTGAAGAAAAGAAGACTGGTTGTCGAAATGGAAGTTGAAGTCACCGAGAATTATATGTTTAGTGGGAGAGAGGCTGTAGTGGTCGAGGAGTGACTGGAATTCTTGGTGAAAAAGAGAAGATGTCAGATTGTTTTTACGGCTGGGAGGTGGACGGTAAAGGCAGCAGAAAGTAATAGAGTGGCCAGGTAGGTTAAGATTGATTTCGCAAACTTCAAAAGGTTCATGTGAGAATTGAAGGTTGTGACTGAAAGAAAGAGATAGTTCCAATGTGTCTTTGAGAATGATGGCAATCCCACCTCCTCGAGAGAGTCAGTCGGGGAAAAGAAATAGTTTTATATCCAGGAGGAGTCAGCTGTTTTATTTTGGGCTCACGGCCATGTGGTTTAAGCCAAGTTTCGGTGAGGAAGGTTAAGTCAATGGGTTTTTTTTTTTATCAGAGATGAAATCAGAAATGTAGTAGGCTTTTCCATTTGGACAGACAGACTGCACATTGAACAAACAAACTTGAAGGAGATCTGAAAGAGGTGGAGAGGTTGAAGATGAAAGTGGTGAGTTTGGACAAGAATCAGAGGAAGAGGATGACGGTGATGGTGGAGATGTGGCTAGCGGAAGAACAGACAAGAGTTTGGATGGTGAATCAGGAGTAGAAGATGGGGAGAGAACTGTGTTAATCAGGGGATTCGGTGATTGACACACATCATGATACACATCATCATCAGAACAAAAAATATTGTCAGAATCACAAGCAACAGAACAATCAAAAGCTGAAGGGGCGGGTGGACGACAGCATGGGGAAGAAGCGTTGTCAGGGTAACAGAAATGATGTCAGAGGTGAGGGGGGAGACACGGGAGATGGAAGTCCACCACTGGCGATGACGTCGGTCTGCCCTGTTCCCGTCTGGTTTTGCGGGGATGAATGCGTAAGTTTTTTACATGCTGCTAAATCTCAGGAGCAAACGTGTACTGTTTTTGACAAAACTCAGGTGCGAGCATAGCTCTAATGTCCGCGGCTCTCACTGCCATGGTAGCAGCACAACACACACTAGTCTTGATTGATGGGGGTGGTGTCAGTTCGTGAATCACGTGCAATTTGTTGAACGGCAGCAGCTTCAGATTAAAGTGGGTCACGAAGACCAGCACAGTCAGGTAAACACAATCCATAAGTCGATTCGATATTTTGAACAATGAAACAGAAAATGAAAATTATACATTGAAATATCTCAAAAAGTAGATAATAACAAATAAAAATGTTCTGACCTTATAACTCAGGGTGAAAACACGAACAAGAAGATGTAAAAATTTATCGAAAGGAAGCAGAACAATACACACATCCAGCATTCAAAAACAGAGCCACACATAGTGCTGCCAAGAGGTGCAAAGGTGATCACAGAGTTCTGATTTACAGAGTTCTGGTTTATCAGAGGGAAAGGGGGGGGGGGGGGGGAGGGAGAGAGAGAGAGAGGGAGAGAGAGAACTCTGAACTCTGAACTCTGAACATATTTAATATGTACATTGGCCTTAGGCCACAATGCATGGAGTGCAGGGGAGGGCGGAAGCAAAACTACTGATGTTGTGCCGAATTCACTGTAACAGGAAAAACAACCCGTGGAGCATGATCACAATGACCACATATTGAACAGGCCTGGAACGTGATAAACACACCTTATACTGCATCAACATTGTTGGCATCAAACATCAAAATCACCGTGTCAAAATGCAATATTGCATTTCAGGATAACCGCGACAGTACTTGTGAAACATATCTTATTACGCACACCAAGAACTTAAATACTATTTTGATATAACAACTTCTTCCTTCTATTAATGGAGTGAAAAACGTATCTGGATAGGTAATGAGTGCGTTCTCTATTTAATGATTTTATTAAATCTGGTAGAGGTATATCAATACACTCAGTTAAGAACTTTTTCCTTAAATCAGAGTACATTGAGCATTCTAGCAAAAAATGTACTTCGTTTTCATTTTTGGGTTTACAAAACGGACAAATTTTTTCTTAATCATTTTTAGTATATCTGAAAACATTGTTATTAAGGGGTAAAGCATTTAACCTAACTTGTGTCACAGCAACCTGGAAACAGTAAGTGTCCATAAAGTCAATGTATTTTTCTTTTTCAAAGATATTTTTGAACGATCTGTAGTTTTCATATCTCGAGGGAGAGAGAGACACAGAGAGAGAGAGAGACAGAGACAGAGAGGAGGAGGAGGAGGAGTTAAGGAAAACGACATAAACAAAGAGAGTGATAGAAAAAGGGCAAATTTCTAGCACACAATTTCCGGAAGGTGGGCACCTGTTTGTACTGACAGAGCACCCCCCCCCCCCCCCCCCCCCCCCCCCCCATCTCCCCACCAGCATCTCCAGGAAGGAGGGGGGGGGGGGGTTGGGGGGACAGCAGCTCTGCTGCTGCTTTGGAAAACAGGGCACCAGTGAGCTATTTTATTTATTTATTTATTTATTATTTTATATCGACGATAATGGAATAAGCACTCATGTGCCTTTTTACATCCAGTCCCCGTGTGTATGCGGTCTTGTAAATTTTGTCATCTGTTCCCACCGGCACACAATGGCCTACTCTTTCGAAAAGCGGAAGAGGATTTAACGCGTGCGCAAGATGTTCTGCATGCGTCCGCAACACGGGGCCTCGGTTTATAGTCTCACCCGAAGGACTTTACTATTGTATGTGGCCTGCAGGATGTGTGAAGGCAGACAGGAGGGCGGGGGGTGGGGGTGGGGGGGGGTGATGTGCCGTCACAGCACACTTGTTGGGTTTTCTTTTTGTCTGGTGGAGGGGGGGGGAGTGTGGAGGTGGATGGAGATTCTTGTAAGGGGTTGGTTGGTTGGTTGGTTGATTGGTTGGCTGGTTTTGGTTGGTTGGTTGGTTGGCTGGTTTTTGGTTGGTTTGTTGGTTGGCTGGTTGGCTGTTGGTTGGATGGCTGCTGGGTTGGCGGGCTGGTTTTGGTTGTTGGTTGGTTTGGGCTGGCTGGTTTTGGTTGGTTGGTTGGCTGGCTGGTTTTGGTTGTTGGCGGGTTTGGGTTTTGGGGTTGGTTGGTTGGTTTGGTTGGCTGGTTTTGGTTGGTTGGCTGGTTGGTTGGCTGGCTGGTTTTTGGTTGGTTGGTTTTGGTTGGTTGGGTGGTTGGCTGGTTTTGGTTGGTTGGTTGGTTGGTTGGTTGGCTGGTTTGGGTTGGTTGGCTGGTTGGTTGGCTGGCTGGTTTGGTTGGTTGTTGGTTTTGGTTTTGGTTTGGGTTGGTTGGTTGCTGGTTTTGGTTGGTTGGTTGGCTGGTTGGCTGGTTGTTTGGATGGCTGGTTGGTTGGCTGGCTGGTTTTGGTTGGTTGGTTGGTTGGCTGGCTGGTTTTGGTTGGGTTGGTTGGTTGGCTGGCTGGTTTTGGTTGGTTGGTTGGCGGGTTGGTTGGCTGGCTGGTTTTGGTTGGCTGTTTGGTTGGTTTGCTGGCTGGTTTTGGTTGGTTGGTTGGCTGGTTGGTTGGCTGGCGTGTAAAATGGGGTTGATGTAATGCAGTGTAATGTAACATGTGGTCGTGCTACTATCAATTACGGGGTATTAGTGCAATTCGAAAGTACCTGTCCACAGATGCAACATCCAAACTCCTTACGTCTCTCATTCTTTCACGTCTGGACTATTGCAATTCTCTGTTGGCTGGTCTGCCAGCATCATCAATCCACTCCCTTCAACGTATACAAAACTCTGCAGCTAGACTAGTCCTCAGAAAGAAAAAATCTGAGCACATTACCCCGCTCTTGCGATCTCTCCACTGGTTGCCTGTGTCACAGAGAGTAAACTATAAGATCAGTACCCTCTATTACAAATGTCTCCACAAAACAGCACCCGCCTACCTCTGTGAATATCTTCATTTGTACACTCCTTCTCGTTCTCTCCGCTCTGCTGCAGATACCTTGTCCTTAGGAATACCTAGATTCAACCAATCCACCATTGGCCGTCGCTCTTTCTCTATTTCTGGTCCATCGATCTGGAATGACCTCCCTCTCTCTCTCCGCCAAAAGACTTCTTATCATCATCATCATCATCATCATCAGACCCGTGACCTTGGCGGTCGTGGGGGAGACACGAAAGACGATGCCGTGGTAAGCCTCCTCCATCCATCTCGGTCCTCGGCTCTGCGCAGTAGTGCCGAGTCATTCATTCTGGTCCATTCTCTGATGTTGTCCATCCATGACTTGTTCTGTCTTCCCCTCTTTCTGCCACCTTCGAGTGTTCCCTGCATACTTTTTTTGGCAGTGTTGTGGCGGGTGACGGGGCCGAACCATGTCAGCTTTTTCTTCTTTGACGATGGTGAGAAGGGGTTCCTGTGGACCTGCCAGCCGTGTTATTTGGCTCTTGACAAATTCATTGGTCTTTCGTTCTCTCCAGGATATGCCCAGTAGTTTTCTATGGCATTTTGTTTCAAATGACTGGATTCGCTTTGCTGTTTCAGCAGTCAATGTCCAGGTTTCACTTCCGTACAGCAGGATAGTCTGAATTAGGCTTTGTAGAGCTTTAGTTTGATTGGGAAACTGATCTCTTACTTTTCCATAGGTGGTGAGTTTTGTCATGGAAGATGTTGCCATGGCTATTCTGACTTTGATTTCTGTCGTCGATCGCCCGTCCTTTGTGAGTGTAGCGCCAAGGTATTTAAAAGCGTCTACCTCCTCCAGTTTGGCCGTTTTATGTAAATTTAGCAGTGGCGTTGCTCGTGATGTTCACAAGTACTTTTCTTTTCTCCGAGCTCACCTCCATCCCATATGCTCCAGCTCTGTTCTCAAGTCTGGTCGTAAGATATTGCAGCTCTGTGTACTTTCCGCCCATGAGGTCAATGTAATCGGCAAACCGCAAGTTGTTGAGGGGGCTGCCGCCAATGGAGATGGTAGAGTGGAAGTCATGGAGGGTCTCTCTCATAATGTTTTCTAAGAAAAAGATTAAACAGGACTGGAGATAACAGGCATCCTTGTCGGACCCCAACTGTGGTTTTGAAGTAGTCTCCGACCTGATTGTTCAGAAGGACTGCACTGCTTGCGGTGTTGTATAGTGCTTGAATGGTTTGCACTAGTCCTTCTTCAATGCCAAACATTCTGAGGACCTGCCACAGGCCTTCGTGCCATACTCTGTCGAAAGCCTTCTTGAAGTGGATGAAGTTGTGGAACAGGTCTCTCTGATGTTGAAGATGTTTTTCCATCAGGATGTGGCAGTTAAAAATCTGTTCGATTGTGCTCCTGTCTGCCCTGAACCCAGCTTGTTCCTCTGCAAGGTGTTCTGCCTCCTTCTTGAGTCGATTTTAAAATAACTTTGAGCAGATCCCTTGCTGGCGTGGCTGATGAGGCTGATTGTTCTATAGTTTTGGCATTGGCGTAAATTCCCCTTCATGGGCAGGGGTATGATGAGTGATTGTGTCCATTCTGTTGGCCACTGTTTTGTCTCCCAAATCTTCTGACAGATAGCTGGAACATGTGTGATGACTGTTTCGCCACCATGCTTGAGCAGCTCTGCTGGTATGTTGTCTGCTCCTGGGGGCTTTCCTACTGGTAAACTGCGGATGGCTTCTTCCACTTCTTCCCTCAGTATAGGTAATGGCGAGGGTGCTCTTGATGTAGCTGCTTTCTCTTCTATTCTCTTCTACATGAAAGACTTCTTATGACACTTTTAAATCCAGTCTCGAGACATATTTATTTCAAACCTGAGATTTTCCTCTCCTGCTTCATCTCATTGTTTTTCCCTGCCTTCAACAACCTATATTTTATCATCCTGCCAGGTGTGTGACCTGTGTTGTGTGTGTGTGTGTGTGTGTGTGTGTGAGTGTGTGTGTTTTGTGTGTGTGTGTGTGTGTGTGTGTGTGTGTGTGTGTGGTGTGTGTGTGTGTGTGTGTGTGTGTGTGTGTGTGTGTGTGTGTGTGTGTGTGTGTGTGTGTGTGTGCGTGCGTGCGTGCGTGCACATTTGGACTTGGTGGAACTATTATGGTTACTGGTTGTATGACTGTGTGGGAATGAGTTGAGTGCAAGCGCTTTGATTTGTCTCTGCAAGATATAGCACTATATAAATTCCATTTATTATTATTTTATTATGTGGTTGATATAATGTTGTGTAACATTATAATATGTGGGTGATGAAATGCAGTGTGATGTTGTGAAATGTCAATTAAACAGGATGAGCATGTCACTTTATTGACAGTCTGGCTTTTTAGAGCTCCAGGGTGCACCCCTGCGTATGGGACCGTTAGACCCCTGCGTTAGACCCCTGCGTTAGACCCCTGTGTTAGACCCCTGCGTTAGACCCCTGTGTTAGACCCCTGAGTTAGACCCCTGAGTTAGACCCCTGAGTTAGACCCCTGAGTTAGACCCCTGAGTTAGACCCCTGAGTTAGACCCCTGTGTATGGGACCGGCTCCCCCACCCCCATATTTAGGTAGCCGCATTCCGACTTCAGAGACATTGACAGTTCAAATCCACTACAAGCATAACCAAACAGCACACACAACGACAGCAAACCAGCAAACAAACTAAACGTGGGGAAAGGGCAAGGATGCGCTATGTCACAATCAGTGCTGGCACACAGTTAACTGTTCAGTCAGCCATATCAAAAGGTTGATCAAGCGGAAAATCTGTCCTGGCAGTTCTGTCCTGAATTCAGTACACTGTGTGTGATGTCTGTATAGACTTGTTTGACCTCCTGCCTCCCCCTCCCCCCCCCCCCCCTCCCACCTCTCTCCTCGCCCACTCCCCATCTATCTCCTTCCTCCTATTCTGCTTTTCCTCTGTCTGTCTAATTCCATCTCTTATCTAGGGTACGGTACAGTGTAGGGCAGTACAGTGCATTACAGTACACTACACTACACTTTACTACATTGCGCTACACTACACTACACTGACACTACGCTACACTGCACTACTCTACGCCAGTATACTCTACAGTACCATACTCTACACCACACCACACTACAGTACACTAACACCACTATACTCTACACTACACTACGCAGCACTACACAACACTACACTACACCACACCACACCACACCACACTACACTACACTACACTACACTACACCACACCACACCACACCACACTGCACTGCACTACACTACACTACACTACACTAACACTACACTGCACTGCGCTGCACTGCACTGCACTACACTACACTACACTACACCACACCACACCACACTACACTACACTACACTACACTGCGCTACACTGCACTGCACTGCACTACACTACACTACACTACCCTACACTGAGCTACACTACCCTACACTACACTGCACTGCATGCACTGCACTACACTACACTACACTACCCTACACTGAACTACACTACACTACACTACACTACACTACACTACACTACACCACACTACACTGCACATACACTGCACTACACTACACTACACTGCACTACACTACACTACCCTACACTGAACTACACTACACTACACTACACTGCACTACACTACACTACCCTACACTGAACTACACTACACTACACTACACTACCCTACACTACACTACACTACACTACCCTACACTGAACTACACTACACTGCACTACACTACACCACACTACACTGCACTACACTACACTACACTACACTACACTACACTGAACTACACTACACTACACTACACTACACTGCACTACACTACACTGCACTACACTACACTACACTAGGCTGCACTGAAATGCAGTGTGCTCCACTCCACCCCGCTATACTGCACTGCACTATTCTCCGCTACAATTCGCTCTTCTCCACTACACTCCATTGCATTCTACCCTAATACAACAAATACAACACATCACAACATTCCAACATGGATTCCCTCCATCCACCCCCATATTCCCCCTCATCCTCCATGCTAGTATCTCCTGATGACCATCATGTTCTTGATGTGCCGAGCTAGTGTCCACACGGGTCAGTTCAGCCCTCACCAGGCCCTCACCAGGCCCTCACTGACGTCAGTGCAGGTAACTGGCAGGACAGGCTGTGTGTGGGGGGGCAGCCAGCGGGCGACAGGCTAACGAGCTGACTGAGGACCGGGCTGATATGATGGGGGAAGGGAGACAAGCCGTTGGTACAGCATGGAACCACGTGATCTGACTGACGGTAATAACCCAGGACACGGGTTGAGTCTCCAATGAAATGGTCATTCAAGGGTTTGGATTGGGGTAATTTTTGCTCTTTTTTTTCGCGGGGAAGGGGGGGGTGTGGGTTGATGTTTTTGGGGTGTTGTTGTTTTTTTTATTGTTGTTTGCGGGGTTTTGTCGTTGGTTGTTGGGTTTTTACTGAGGAGGGAAGGGTGGTGGTGGTTTCGCTAGAGTTAACAGCGGAACCGTCTTACTTTCCCTACAATCCAGATGAGGCAATAAATGGAGACTGTGTGGCGAACGCACGCAGACCATCCTGCTAGTGACATCTTCATTCTTCTCCCCCTGTTCCTCAGCTAGAGTTCCCATGTTCACCAACGGTGAGATTTTGCATATGCAACCGCCCTACCCCTACTATGAAGGTAGCCGACTTCCGACTTCGGGTAAGTAATGTTATTCATGAAAGTGCAGCCATTTTTCATAGGTGAGTAGGCCACATAATTCTGGCTGGTGGCAGAGAGGACATGGAGCTACTCACTAGGAACCTTGGAGACGCCGGGAACTAGGCACTCCTTGAGAAGGAAGGGAGGATGGGCTCTGCCAGTTTCAGCTGTGCCAGAGACAGGCCCTGAAACTACAGTTCAGTATTCTGCGGTGAGTCCTGCATGGATGGAGGGACAAATCAAGCAGAGCCAATGGCCGGAAAGTCGATCAACAAATGACCTACATCGTTTCGGAAGCGACGCTGTAGCCGAGTGGTTACGACAGTTGGACATCAATCCCATATGACCGTGATGTCGGGGGTTCGAATCTCGGCGGCAGCGTCTGGTGATTTAAAGGTGTCGAATTTTTGCAATCACCCAGGTCAACTTCAAGGGCAGATACGCCAGTGCCTTAATTCCCTGCGTGTACATTCTCATGCAGAAGATGAATATGAGCGTTAAAGATTCCATCCTCATGCAGCGGTCTGCCAGAAGCGAACACAACATCAGCTGAGCAATGAAGTGAGCGGCTCTGAAGGTGAAGGTGACGGCTGAGGCAGCGTGCAAGCTGCTGCATAGTGACAAGTCCATAAAGACCAGCACAACACACCGCATGGTAAATGAAGGCAGAGTAAGAGAAGGGAAAGGGAAGGGAAGGGAAGATTTCGAATGATCTGATAATAGCAGATGCATGGTGCAAAAACTAAAACTTAATGGAGAAAAAGTCAAGAACTAATAATCTTTCTTCCTCACAGAGAAGAGAGATGAGAGAGAGAGAGAGAGAGAGAGAGAGAAGAGAGAGAGAAGAGAGAGAGAGAGAACTCCTGCACTGCTGAACACTGAACAAGGTTTAATGTACATGCCCTTTGGCCCAAACATTCAGGTGTAGGAAAGGAAAAAAGGTAATTGAAAGGAAATCTAACTATTCTATCTATCTGTCCCGTAGTCTGACGACCGAGGGGACACCCTCAAAGACTCAGCAACCCAGTTCCCTCCATTCTTCTCTCTGTTTCTGCCTTTCTCAGGGTTTGTTGAGTTCTAGCCTGTCCATCACTGATGTTATCCTCACCAGCTCTTAATCCTTGGTCTGCCTCTTCTTCTCCTCCTTGGACATGCCTTGCAAAACAGTCTTTGTAATTTCCTTGGAATCTTGTGACCATTCCCATACCACTTAAGTTTACGCTTTTTCACGATCGTTAGAAGTGTTCTCATAGGGTCCAATGGTTTGTGCTGGATTCTGTTATGCACGCTTCGTTGCTAAAGTGTTCTTTGTAGAGATGCAAGGAGTCTCCGAAAGCATCACATCTCCACGTGCGTACTCTTCTCGTCCAAATCAGCAGTCAGGGTCCATGATTCACAGGCTTACAGAAATATGGATATGACAAGAGAGCGCATGTAGACCTGATCTGGAGATAAGTGAGATATTATCTTATCTCCCAGATGGTGTTTTAGTTTGACAGAGCTGATATTGTCTGTGCAGTCCTGCATACTAACTTCTGGCTTGGATCCCTGGTCGGATCAATGGCTCCCAAGGTACATGAATCTTTGAACTGATTCCCCCAGCTCTGTCATAAACCCATATATCAGTGCTAATGCCGTTGAGTGTTTATTAGTCATCAGTTGGGTCCTTCTCTGCTCTGATTTCTTTCATGCCGAAATGGTTTTGGAGGCCTTATCCAAGTGTTCTGTTAGGACTGGACAAGGCTCTTTTTCTGATCCTGCATATTCCATCGATGTCCCATTGCGAATGTCGGAGGTTTGTGATCGTTTCGCCACCAATTCTGACGGATCCTCCATGATGTTCCAGTGCACAGCCATGATTCTCTCATGGAAGATGTTGAAAAAGAGTGGGTGAGGTAACACCCTGCCTTACTCCCATACTGTTGTTCGAAACCATATCTCACAATGTTGTTGTTGTAGTACACAGCACTTGGAGGCTCTCGCTGCACAGCTGTTTGATACTCTGATCATGTTTGCATGATGCTGTACAAGATCATGGTTGCCCACAAAGCTGCATGCCACACCCTGTCAATGCCTTCAAAAAATCGATAAAATACGTGGTATAGTCTTGTTATGTTTGAAGGTACCGCTCACATTAATTCTGAGGTAGAATATCTGTTCTGTTTGTGCTGCGCCCTGCTCTGAAACCTGTCTTGTTCCCTCATCAATGATGGTCCTCCTGCTTGTGGCTTCAGTCATTCAAAATTATCTGCAGCAAGTTACCTTGCTTTGGGTGACATAATGAGCTGATAGTGCGGTAAATATGGCATTTGTTGTAGATTTTCCTTTCTTGGTGAGGGAGATGATGAGCGACTGCGTCCATGGTGTTGGCCATTTTCCTGTCTGCCCAGATCTTGTTGCAGATTCTTCGAGGGCGCAGATCATGGCTTCCTCCCCTCCAGCGTAGGACCAACTCAGCTGGAATGTTGTCAGCCCCTGCTGACTTCCCCTCTTTCAGCGATCTGACTGCTGTTTCCACTATCTCGGAGGAAAGGGTGACTGTCCTTTGTCCTTTGCTTTCTAATCCGGGGAGTACAATTAGAAGACTTCTGGATCTCCTGGGTTCTATAGTTTTATACGGTCGGAGCAGTATTTCTGTCCATCTGTTCAGAAAATATCCTGTCGCAGTGAGACACTTCCCATTTTTGACTTGATTGTTTAAAACCTTATTCTCTGTTTCGTGCAGTCAGTCTTTCACCATCTTGATATGCATTCTTGCTATTGTTTTTTCTTGATGTTCTCTTCAATTCTTTGCACTGTTTCACCGATCCTTTCTCATTTGCCTCCGCATGGACTTCCCTGATTAATTTGTTGACTGCCCTATATTGTTCTGCTCTTCTTTTGTTTCATTTTTCTTTTTCCCATCAACTCTGGGGTACAGCTAGTTGTCGCATAGTTGTAGTATGTTTTAGGTGTGACCCAAGGTTTTTTTTGACTGTCGGTCGTTGCCAAGAAGCACGTTTGCTGTTTCAGTCACTGCTGTATTGAAAACTATTCGTCATAGTTCTATGTCGAGACTATCACTGTGAGTGCTAGAAACTTTCCACCTATCGCTTGCTTGAAAAAATTCCAATACCTCTGTTCCTTCAGCTTCTCGAGTCAAAATTGATCCTGATGTTGTTCCGCTTGTGGATTTTCTTTAAGACGTAGTCGTAAGAGTCCATCATCACAAGATCAATGATCACTCCCTATTTCTGCTCCTGGAAAACTTCGTGTCTGGTGCGATGTTAACGCTAGACTGAAATCGTACTTTTCACCATGATTGAAATCTATTTGGTTTGTGGTGTTTTCTCCATTGGGGGCTATGCCATGTCCATTTTCTGGATTTCTTTGTGGGGCAAGTGTAATCACTAGCTGGAGGAGGTTTTTACTGGCAAACTCCAGAGTCTCAAGCTCTTTCATTTGATTGTTATTATACAATTGTCCCACAAACGCCCTCCCAGTCTTTCCATGCATCTTCTCCTACCTTGGCGTTCACAGTCGCCCTAGCACAACGAGGAATGTTCTTCTTGGTGTTTGATTCGGGGCGGGGGGGGGGGGGGGAAACCCTCTGTACTGGGTCATAAAATTCTTCTAACTGCTTCATCTAGTGCAGTCTGTGTAGGGGCGTAATGCCTGTAATATAGTATGTTAAAGGGGTGCTCTCAGTGCTGGATGGTAATTAAGTCTGGCTGGACACAGGCTGCGCTCATGACCGGTTGTACACGGAGTCTTTGTGAACGAGAAACCCCACGCCGTGTTCATGTTTTATCCATGTTTTCCACTGTAGTATAATATTTTGGTCTTCCTGGGTCGGTGTATTCTTTCTCCCATGTTATTCCACCCGACTTCGCAGTAGCCCAAGGATGTGCCCATGATAACTGGACATCTCATGTGTCAGTTTCTTTCACTTTTGCCCTGCACTCTTAGTGTCCGTAATTCCATGTGCCAATGAAGGTGTTGTGTCGGCACGAATTTGCTGCGTTATTACAACATAGCATAACTTTTCGTCATCATGTCCTGATGACAAACAGCAGCGCTGTCCTTGGAAACCACGGGCGAAACGACCGTTCCGTGTATGGAGATTCGCTGTCTTTGTCTTGGTGTATCTTGGCAAATCAAACCTGGTCGAGCCCATTCCCTCACCAGGTCGTATTTTTTGTTGGTTTACTCCCACATGAGGCAAGGTGGTACTGGGTTTTCATGTTTAACCAAAATAGCAGAGGGAGTCTCTGACCTACCATCAAGTGAAGGAAACGAAATGCAAAAATAGATTGTCACATTTTTCCCATCTAAGCCAGCTCTCCTGGTGGAAATCACACCAATTACATCATCCAAATAAACAAAACAATAAGAACGATAAGCCTTGAAACAAAAACACGAAGTCAATTGCATATAAGATAATCCAAAAGAACAGCACATCAAGCATCCACATGACTTATGATGGAAACAAGGAGTAGCCAACATGACAACAGCTCAATTACAAAATTGCTTTTTTTTCGTCTGTTAAATAGCAGAAAAAACACACCCTGGGAGAGATGTGTCGGTGATTTTCATTTGTTTCCTTTCGCAATCTGGATAGTGCATGCATTTGATTCTTTATAGAAATTTCCTTCTAAGATCAGTATTCAAACTTGCCACAAATATAACTGGACACACAGTAAAGGACAGCTTTGTGTGTGTGTGTGTTGTGGTGTGTGTGTGCGGCGTGCGTGCGGGCGTGCGTGCGTGCGTGCGTGCGTGCGTGCGTGCGTGCGTGCGTGCGTGCGTGCGTGCGTGCGTGTGTGTGTGTGTGTGCTAGAGAGAGAGAGATTTTATCTGGAAAAAAGGAGGTTTTTGTTTTCCAATACAGAAGCATGTCATAGGAAACGTATCTAAAGCTTTCGGAAGTCGTATTTCCTTCCCGGGGCATTTTTCTCATCTTTATCATTCTGTCTCTGCCTCTGTGTGCGTGTGTGTGTCTGTCTGCCTGCCTGCTCCCCCTCTCTCTCTCTCTCTCCCCCCTCTCTCCTCTCTCTCCCCTCTCTCTCTCTCTCTCACCCACACACACACACACACACACACACAGGGAGAGAGAGGGAAGGCAGTAGGAGACCAACAAGAAAGACAGACAGAGGACAGGAATGAAGGAAGGAAAAAAGGACGGACAGCAGGACAGCCAGACAGATGGAGACAGACACACAGGCAAAGAAAGATGAAGGGAGACCACACACTGACTCACGCACGTATGCTGTGTCGTAAAGGAATTGTTGTCCATAAGTGGACAAGCTCAATGAAGATAGGAACTCATTCCTTGGTTTGGAAACTGGTTGTGGAAACTTTACTTTCTTCTTTTGTTCACCAGGTGGTCTGGCTGCCAATGCACAGACTGCAGATCACGAGACAAACGATTCCAGATCTGACATTGCCTATTGTCTTTGTGATCATGCATACGATTGGGTAGAACAACAAGTTTTCCTTGGGAAAGTTCGCAGTCTCGAATGAGTTTTGACTTATGCAATCTCTTTCTTTTTCTTACCATTTTTTCTGGGTTATGGTTTCATGTGTGTTGATAGAAAATTATATGCTAACCAGTTTGAAAATAATTTCCACTAATGTTTGGGCCGGGTTGGCACAGCTTGAACTCTGAATCCAGTTAATGACAAGGACTGCACTTAACGACACCACCCACATGGTGCGTGTGATGATGATAAACTGCTTCGTTTCTTCCTCGATCCGTTTCCTTCCGTTTTTCTTCGTTTCCATAGTAACGGTTTTTGCCTCAGGACAGGGAAATCGGAAGAGAGAGAGAGAGAGAGAGAGAGAGAGAGAGAGAGAGAGAGAGAGAGAGAAGAGAGAGAGAGAAGAGAGAGAGAGAGAGAGAAAAGAGAACTCGAACTCGAACTCGAACTTTTTATTGAGAGTAAATGGATAAGCTCAGGGCTTTTTTACACCATGCTCTCCAAAAAAACCAAAAAAAAACAAACAAAAAAACCCACCACCAACAACAATCAAAAACCACCAAAAAACAAAACAAAAACCCAAACAAACAAAACCCAACAACAACCCCCCCCCCCCCCCCCCCCCAATCCCCAAAAAAAACCCGCAAACAATCATTATCAACAGTTTTAAAGACACCAAAATGAAAATTCAAAATTGATTATTATAATCAAACACTAAAAATGAGAACTAGATACAATGACGATGAATGTCATACAAGGGAGACAATGGAGAAGGAAAGAAAAGCAAACAAACAAACAAACACAGACAAACAAGTATTTAAAAAAAAAAAATTTTTAATAATTTAAAAAAACCACCACCACACACACACAACCACCGACTCAGAAACCACATTACAGAGAGAGACAGAAAGAGACAAAGAGACAGACAGGCAGACGGACATACAGACAGCGGCAAAACAGCAAAGGATATAGAGAGTGAGGAAGGGGGGGGAGTTGCTTACAGAGTTATGGACAGTGTGAGGACAGAAATAGATCAACAGGGAAAGGACAAAAAACAAAACAAAACAACAACAGCAAAGAGACGTGAAGAATGAAATCGCATAAACATGAATTGTGTGCTAATGACTACTACAGATAATTAAACATGAATTGTGTGCTAATGACTACTAGAGATAAGGATTTCGAACACAAAAATGAAATTCCAATCATAGAGAGAGAGAGAGAGAGAGAGAGAGAGAGAGAGAGAGAGAGAGAGAGGGAGAGAGAGAGAGAGAGAGAAAAGAGAGTGTGTATGTGTGTGTGTGTGTGTGTGTGTGTGTGTGTGTGTGTGTGGTGTGTGTGTGTGTGTGTGTGTGTGTGTGTGTGTGTGTGTGTGTGTGCCCGCGCACTTGCGCTCCTACCTGCTTGTGTGGGTAGGTGGCACATGGCAATTACAGGCTTAGATCTGGCTATCATTTATTGCATCAATAGGAAAATTGCATCATTAGAAAGATCTTTCTCCAAGTTATCAAGATCTATCATTCCTTACAAGTAACAGGTAATATTTCTTTACCATTCTTTACCATACTTTACCTTTATTTACCATACTTTACATTTCTTTTCATACATAATCCCGCCCCAATAGGCAGTCGACTGACCGTTTTGACTAAATAAGGCCTGCATAATACATAACCACGCATCTGCTTGGCAGTTGATTTAGTATTTTGACCATATAAAGCTTGTATGTAAAAAACAAAAAACAAAAAAAACAAGTATTGAGCTTGTTCTATCCCCCCCCTTCCCCAGACAATAAAATTTCGTTTTCGTTATAGTGATTGTTAACCATGCCTGTGTAGTGGTTTTGACCATATAAGGAAGAATATAAACCATATGACCATATAAACACCCATGTGTTAGCCAGTGAATAGATAATTTTAACCATATAAGGCTGATATTTACATAACCATGCCTCTCTCGGGTATTCAGGTAACCATTCTGACCATATAAGACCTTTAGGGAGTCTATTGATCATTTTAACCATGAAGACCTGTATTTACATAACCACGTCCATATAAGAAATTGAGTTGTCTTTCCGACCATATAAGGCAAGCATATATGAAAGATCAACAATTGACAGGAGTATGAAAAAAAAGTTCGAAAATACACAATTGGCACCTACGCTACACTGCACTGCACTGCACTGCACTTCACTGCACTATACTACACTACACTACTCTACTGTACACTACACTCACTCACTCACTCAGTCCCATGTCCCAAAGGACGTAGGGGGGACATGAGAGAAGACGCAACAGAGATCTTTTTCCATGCTTCACGATCCTGTGTGGCTAGTAGAAGGTGTTGCAGGGGTTGGGCGGTCCATTCTTTGATGTTGTCAACACATGGTTTCTTTTGGCGGCCTCTTCTTCTCTTGCCTTTTCCCTTGCCTTGCAAGATGGTTTTTGCTAAGGTGTTGTGTCTTGTGGTGTGACCAAACCACATCAGTTTTCTCCTCTTAATGGTGGAGAGCAAAGGTTCTTGGGAGCCTACACTATTTTTTATTTCTTCTATCACATAGTTGTTGGTCTTGTGTTCTTTGTATGATATTTTGAGGAGTCTTCTGTGGCACTCGTTCTTGAATGCTTGGATTCTTCTCTCTAGCTCTGCTGACAGAGTTCATGATTCACAGCCATATAGGAGGATAGATATCACGAGGGATTTGTAGAGGTGGTATTTGGTGCAGAAGCTGATGTTGTTGCTTCTGATGATCCTCTCGAGTCTGGCTAGAGCAGATGTTGCTGTTGCAATGCGAGCTTTCAGTTCATTGTTTGATGTGCCATCTTTTGTTAGGATGGAGCCTAAGTATTTGAATTGGCTCACCTCTTCAAGTATTTCTCCATTCATCTTTATTTCCGTGCTGTCATTACTTGCGCTGTTGACCATGATCTTTGATTTCTCTGTACTGACCTTCAACCACTTCCTCGAAAACATGACAGAGACACTGCAAAACCACCACACTTCCATCTCCATTGGTGGAAGACCTCTTTGCAACCTCAGATTTGCAGATGACATTGACCTCAATGCCGTATGTGCTTGCTCGATCTGATAGACTATCTGTGAGGTTTTGCAGTTCTTGTTTGCTGCCGCCCATGAGGTCAATGTCATCTGCAAATCTGAGGTTGCAAAGGGGTCTTCCACCAATGGAGATGGAAGTGTGGTGGTTTTGCAGTGTCTCTGTCATGATGTTTTCGAGGAAGTGGTTGAAGAGTACAGGTGAGAGAAGGCAGCCCTGACGGACCTAACCGTGGTCTTGAAGAACTCGCCCATGTGATTGTTCATGAAAACTGCACTTCTTGCGCTCTCGTACAGTGCCTTGATGACTTCAATGAGGCAGTTGTCAATGTTGAAGTGCCTGAGTACTTGCCAGAGGCCGTCATGCCATACCCTGTCAAAGGCCTTTTTGAAGTCTATGAAATTGTGATACAAGTCTTTTTGGTGTTGGAAATGTTTCTCTATCAGAATTCTCAGATTGAAAATTTGTTCCATTGTACTGCGTTTTGGTCTAAAGCCAGGATTTTCACCGTTTTTCAGTCTGTTGAGGACTACCCGCAGCATGATCTTGCTAGGATGGCTTATGAGACTGATGTTCTGTAGTTCTGGCATTGCTTGAGGTTTCCTCTCTTTGGTAGGGGTATTACAAGAGACTGTGTCCATTCTTCTGGCCATTCTTTGGTGTCGTGAATCTTCTGACAAAGTTCTGTGAATCGCCTTGCTGTTTCATTCCCTCCATATTTTATGAGTTCAGCTGGGATGTTATCGATTCCAGGGGACTTCCCTTTCTTCAATTCTTTAATAGCTGTGTCTACTTCACACCTTAGTATTGGTGGGTCTTTATCTTGGTGTTCAGGGGGTTTGTCAGAAACTATGTTGGTATCTGGGCGTAGTGGGTAGTTATACAATCCCTCACAGTATTCCGTCCAGCGTTGGAGGATGGCATTGCTTTCCGTTAAAAGATTTCCTTCTTTGTCTTCAATAACAGAGGCTTTAGGCTGTGTGGTTTTAGTTAGTGATTTCAGAGTGTCGTAAGCTGTTTTGCTGTTTCTCTTGGCCATTCCAACTTCGATGCTGTGGCATTGTTCTTCTATCGACGCTTCTTTGGCTTCTCTCATCTTTTTCCTCCACTACACTACTCTACACTAAACTACACTACACTACACTGCACTGCACTTCCCTACACTAAACTACACTACACTACACTACACTACACTACTACACTACACTACACTGCACTATACTACACTACACTACACTACACTACTCTACACTACACTACACTACACTACACTACTCTACTCTACTCTACACTACACTACACTACACTACTCTACTCTACACTACACTACTACACACTACATTACACTACACTACTCTACCTACACTACACTACACTACACTACTCTACTCTACTCTACACTACACTACACTACTCTAACACTACACTACACTACAATTACTCTACACTACACTACACTACATTACTACACTACTACACTACTCTACTCTTCACTACACTACATTACTCTACACTACACTACACTACTCTACTCTACTCTACACTACACTACTACACTACTCTACTCTACACTACACTACACTTACACTACACTACACTACACTACTCCCTACTACTACACTACACTATACTACACTACACTACACTACACTACACTACACTACTCTACTCTACACTACACTACTACTCACTACCTCTACACTACTCTACACTACACTACACTACATTACTCTACACTACACTACACCTACATTACTACACTACATACACTACTCTACACTAACACTACATACTACACTACACTACATTACTCTACACTACACTTCACTACTCTACACTACACTACACTACTACAATACTCTACTCTACACTACACTACACTACACTACACTACTCTACTCTACACTACACTATACTACACTACTCTACACTACACTACACTACACTACTCTACACTACACTACACTACTCTACACTCTTCTACACTACTCTACACTACACTACACTACACTACTCTACACTACACTACACTACTACACTACACTACACTACTCTACACTATTCTACACTACACTACACTACACTACACTACACTACACACTACACTACACTACACTACACACTACACTACACTACACACCACACTACACTACAACTACACACTAACACTACACTACACTACACTACACTACACTACACTACACTACACACTACACTACACTACACACTACACTACACTACACTACACTACACTACACTACACTACACTACACTACACTTGCCCCATACAGACAGACACTCCCTCACCCGCTCCATTTCCTGTGGGAATGCCTGTGGTTCTTTCAGTATGAATAGCTTCCCATTTTCTGGAAATTCTGTGCTAGAAGTTTTCTATTTTCTATCACTCCCTAAGTGCCTGCACCCCCCCCCCCCCCCTCTCTCTCTCTCTCTCCCCCATCTCTCTCTCTTATCTAAAGCTTGATATAAACATACATTTGAAAAGAATTATGTCTAAATTTAGACTTGGTATATCAGACATAAATGTTCATAAATTTAGATATATAGAACACGATGATGATGACCTCAGGTTGCTATGCCCATTATGTAAGCAAACAGGGGAAGATGAAGTGCATATAGTGCTGTGCTGTCCAGGATTAGAAAATGTAAGACAGAATTACATTCCGGTAAAGTATAGTAGACAGCCTAATTTATTTAGATTCGTCTACCCATGGCATCTAGTCACCCTGAGATTGTGCGCAGCCTTGCTTTATATTTGTGTAAAGCCTTTAGAATAAGAGATATCTTGGTTTCTTAAGTCATATTTTTTGTAACTGATTTTTATTGTGGTGGTTGTAGTTATACAATAACATTTTCAGGGTTTTTTGTGCTTCCTATTTTTCTCACTAAAATACTAAGCAGTTTGACAACCCCCCTTCATGTATGGGCCAATGGCTTTTTGTGAATAAATCTTTCGAGTTCTCTCTCTCTCTCTCTCTCTCTCTCTCTCATTGTAGTTAACTCTCCACCTGTGCCTGCCTCTCCCTCTCCAACAGGCCCTACGTTGCCATGTCCTCTTACACATACATTGGCTGACCTGGTTTCATCGTAAAGTCCCTGGTATTATGGTTGGTTTTACACATGTGGTAAATTGTCAAAACAAAAACGCTGTCATCAGTGAGTTAGGTGAGGTCCTGCTGAATGGCTGGTAAAGCTTTAGCAGAAATGAATGTTGTCCTTTGTTTCTCACCCTGTAAAACATCGTAATAATCAGTTTACAATGTACGGTGTCTGTTGCAGCTGTTGAACCATGATAGGGAATCCATGTCATGATGATATTTGGGCAGTTGTGAATTGTCTTTACTTCTTGGTTAATATGTGTCTGTGGCCAGTCTTCTTCCCACTGTCTCCTTGTGAATGGGCTAGTAAGCTTACCACAAAAACCATTGTCATTGTCTGTCATTGTCATTCTCTCTCTCTCTCTCTCTCTCTCTCTCCTCTCTCTCTCTCTCTCTCTCTCTCTCTCTCTCTCTCTCTCTCTTTCTCATGCTTATTTTCCGCCCATCCAGCCCATTCTCCTGCCTTTTTTCAAGCAAATCTAATGAGCTATCATGAAGTCGGAACATGTCGGTTGAGGCCAGCAGGCAGACCTCTTGCAGAGTTACAAGCACAGGAGAAGACCAGGCACTACACATTCCACACAATATGGCCATGCAACAGACAGAGTGATAGACAGAGACACAGGCAGAGACTCAGACAGACAGAGACACTGAAAGAGACAGAGACACAGGCAGAGACACTGACAGAGACAGACAGAGACACAGGCAGAGACAGAGACACAGACACAGACAGAGACACAGACACAGGCAGATACACTGACAGAGACACAGACACAGGCAGAGACACTGACGACACAGAGACACAGGCAGAGACACAGACAAGACACAGACAGAGACACACGAGACAGAGACACAGGCAGAGACACAACAGACAGACCGACACAGACACAGCAGAGACATGAGACACAGAGACCAAAGAGACACAGACAAGAAGAGACACAGACAGAGACACAGACAGAGACACTGACAGAGACACAGGCAGAGACACAGACAGAGACACAGGCAGAGAACAGACAAGACAGAGACACAGGACAGACAAGACAGAGAACACAGGCAAGACACACAGAGACCAAGAGACACACAAGACAGAGACACAGACACAGACACAGACACAAGACACAGACACGAACACAGGCAGAGACACACGAGACAGAGACACGGACACAGAGACACAGACAGACACAGACAGAGACACAGACAGAGACACTGACAGAGACACAGGCAGAGACAACAGACAGAGACACAGACAGAGACACAGGACAGCAGACACAGACAGAGACACAGACACAGACACAGAGACACAGAAGAGCACAGACAGAGACCAGAACACAGACACGACACAGGCAGGACACTGACAGAGACCGAAGACAGACAGACAGAGACAGCAGAGACACAGACAGAGACACACAGAGACACAGAACAGAACACAGACCAGAGACACGACAGAGCAGCAGAGACACAGACAGAGACACAGACAGAGACACAGACAGAGACACAGACACAGCGAGACACAGACAGGCACGACACTGACAGAGACACAAGACAGAGCAGAGACACAGACACAGCAGAGACAAGACAGACAGACACACGGACAGACACAGACAACAGACCAGAACGACAGACAAGACAGAACACCGACAGAGACACAGACAAGACACAGCAGAGACACAGACAGAACAGACAGGACACAGACACAGAGACACACAGAGACAGAGACACAGCAGAGACAACAGAGACAAGACACAGACAGAGACACGCAAGACAAGACAAGAACACGACAGAGACACGACAAGACACAGACACAGGACAGAGACACTGAGACAAGACAGAGACACAGACAGAGACAAACAGACACAGACAGAGACACTGACAGAGACACAGACAGAGACAAAGACACAGCAGAGACACTGACAGAAGACAAGACACAGACAGAGACACAGACAGAGACACAGACAGACAGACAGACAAGACACGAGACAAGACACAGCAGAGACAAGGCAGAGACACAGACAGAGACACAGACAAGACAAGACACGAGACAGAGACAGACACAGACAGAGACACAGCAGAGACACAGACAGACAGAGACACAGAACAACAGAACACAGACAGAGACACAGACAGAGACACAGACAGAGAACAGAGAGACAACACAGACACAGAGACAAGACAGAGACACAGACAGAGACACAGACACAGACACAGACAGCAGGACACAGACAGAGACACAGACAGAGACACAGACAAGACACAGACAGAGACACAGACAGAGACACAGACAAGACACAGCACAGACAAACAGGACAAGACACAGACAGACACAGCAGAGACACAGACAAGACACAGACAGAGACACAGACAGAGACACAGACACAGCACAGGACAGACACAGACAAGACAAGACACAGACAAGAGACACAGACAGAGACATAGGACAGACAAGACACAGACACAGAGAATACAGACAGAGACAACAGACAGAGACAGACAGACACAGACACAGCAAGACACAGACAGAGAACAGACAGAGACACAGAGACAGAAGACACAGACAAGACACAGAGACACAGACAGAGACACAGGACAGACAGAGACAACAGAACGACACAGACAGAGACACAGACAGACGACACAGGACAGAGACACAGACAGAGACAAGACAGACAGACAGAACAAGACACAGCAGAGACACAAGACACAGAGAGACACAGACAGAGACAACAGACAGAGACACAGACAGAGACACAGACAGAGCAGACAGAGACTACAGACAGAGACACACACAGACAGAGACACCAGACAGAGACACAGACAGAGACACAGGACACAGACAAGACACAGACAGAGACAACAGACAGAGACACAGACAGAGACACAGAGACACAGACAGAAGGACACAGACACAGACACAGAGACAGCAAGACACAAGACAGAGACACAGACAGAGACACAGAGACACAGACAGAGACTCAGAGACAGACAGAGACACAGACAGAGACACAGCAGAGACACAGACAGAGAAAACAGAGAACAGACAGAGACACAGGGCAGAGAAAACAGGCAAAAGACAAGAACACAGACAAGACACAGGAAGAGAACACAGGCAGAGACACAGAGAAACAGACAGAAGACACAGCAGAGACAAAGACAGAGACAGAGGCAGACAGAAGAGACACAGACAGAGGGACACAGACAGAGACACAGACAGAGACACAGCAGAGGACACAGAACACAGAGGACAAAAGACGAGACAGACAGAACACAGCAGAGACAACAGAGAACAGCAGACAAGACACAGAGAACAACAAGACACAGACGACAAGACAGGGACAGAGACAGAAGACACAGACAGAGCACAGGCACAGACACAGGCACAGACACGAACACAGACAGAGACACAGCAAGACAACAGACAACAGACAGAGACACAGACAGAGACAACAGGAGAGACACAGACAAGACACACGAGACACAAAGAGGGCGGGGCGAGTTTCTAACACAAAGCAAAAGCAATAGTTTGAAGAGAGAAAAAATAAGCAAAGGAAATTTTAGTATGGGAAATGACAAAAGGAAAAATCACCAAGAATAAAAAACATCAAGAAACAAGACCAGGTAGTAATGAGAGAGAGACAGACAGACAGAAAAAGACAAATAGTAAGACAGACAGAAAAACAGAGAGGCATACATACAGACGGACAGACAGGCGACAGAAAGACATACAGACAGACGGACAGACAGACAGGCGACAGAGAGACATACAGACAGACGGACAGACAGACAGAAAACAGAGAGGCATACATACAGACGGAAAGACAGGCGACAGAGAGACATACAGACAAACGGACAGACAGACAGGCGACAGAGAGACATACAGACAGACGGACAGACAGACAGGCGACAGAGAGACATACAGACAGACGGACAGACAGACAGGCGACAGAGAGACATACAGACAGACGGACAGACAGACAGGCGACAGAGAGACATACAGACAGACGAACAGACAGACAGGCGACAGAGAGACATACAGAGAGACGGACAGACAAACAGGCGACAGAGAGGCATACAGACAGAAGGAGGCACAAAGAGGCAGACGACGCATTTTCTGTCAGCTATAAAATTTCTAAGAATCCTATTTGTAGAGAGATGAAATGACAGACAAGTGATGTGGAATGATTTCTGATTGACAGACCTGACCCAGACATTTCTGGCAGAATATTGAGGAACAGTATGTACATGCGCGCGTGCATCATGTCAAGTCAAGTCAAATTTTTATTTCCAGATGGTACATTGAATAAGCAATACATTTGCTTTTTTTCATCAAGCCATCTATCTAGGAACAAAAAACTTGATCAACATTATCCAACTACATTATTACCATAACCAATAAAAATAAGATTAACTCCACAAGAAAAATAGAAACAGAGAAAAAAAGAAAGATAACACACACACACGCACACACACACACACACACACACACACACACACACACACACACACACACACACTCACACGCGACCAGAAACAAAAAACAAAAAAACTCATCAATAACGAAAATGGACCCTCCCCCCCCCCCCCCCCCCCCCCAACCAACAAGAAAAATACACTGCATAACTCGTACACACATACACGCGCGCACACACACACGCGCACACGCAACGCAACGCATGATAACACAACACAACACAACCCAACACAACACACACACACACACAAACACACACACACACACACACACCACACACACACACACACACACACATACTCAAGTACACACACGCGCACATTTGGATTACAAGAAAATGAGAGAAAAAAGGAACATATCAAACAAAATATATCAGGTTACAATATTACCCGTTTCATTGGCATACTTTATAATTAATGACAACCACCACACAACAAGTCGTGACCCCCCCCCCCCCCCCCCCCAAAAAAAAAAAAAAAACCCACCACAAAAAACCCCACCGAAAAAACACAATAATCAAACAAGGAAACAAACAAACAAAACAAAGCATCCCCCTCCCACAATTTTTTTTTTAGAAATCCCCAAACAAACAAACAAAAAGAAGAAAATACTATGCATCCATACCTAATTGCATTGATAATACTGTCAGCAATTATATCCCTCCTCTCCTCTCAACATGCATGAACAATTATTCATATGCGCTCATGTTCTTAGAGTAGTACTTTTCAACATCTAAAATATATATTCAATACCAATCAAACATAAAAGATCAGACAAATAACTCGATAATAATGATTATAACAAGTTGATACAACAACAACGATAATCACCCAATACCACAAAAATAATACAGTAATAAGAAAAAAGTAATGGAAAAAGACAGGGGGTGGGGGTGGGGGATATCGGGTAGGAACGTTAAAAAAAACCCAACAAGCCAACATACAGAAAAATGAGAAGGAAAAATATACAAATAAAAAAACTAGTCTACATACATCTATGAATTCCTACATAATGAAGAAAAAGACAAACCAAGGCCCACAACTAACTAGACTGTCAAACCAAAACAATAAAAATGATAACAGTACTTACAATCCCAGGACTAAGAATAACAAAAACAACATCCATAACCAAATCTGTTGAACTGGACATGAGAGAAGGCATTGGGAAATTAAATCCAGTCACAATAATTATCTAGTCAGCAGTCAACCTTTTGCTTTTCTCCTCCTTCCCTTGTTCAGCTTCAGTTTTACAGGGGCTTTTACAAGTTATTCATAGCCTTTCATTAACATTAACAGTAGCTAAAAACAATATGCCTCTTTCTCTCCATCCACCCTTTACACACACGCGCGCGGCGCACGCACACACACGCCTGCGCGCGTTCGCGCTCAGAGCATGTAAGAGTGTAATATTTCGAGTGACAGTAAATCACACCTAAAACATGGTGCAGAAAGTGCTGATCCATTTAATATCAGCATGGAGTTATAAGTCGTTTCCTAAACATTTATGCATTAAATGATTATTCAGCTGTGTCTTGAACTGATTTTTGTTTTTGATACATTTCAAACTTTTTGGGAGCTTGTTCCATAAAACACTACCTGAATATAAGAAGCTTGCTTGCGTGCGTGCGTGCGTGCGTGTACCTGCATTTGTATGGGTGGGTGCGAGGGTGCACGCGTGCGTGTTGCATTCAAACGTAACGTCATATCATGTGAGTCTTTCTCTCTCTCTCTCTCTCTCTCTCTCTCTCTCTCTCTCTCTCTCTCTCTCTCTCTCTCTCTCTCTCTCTCTCTCCTCTCTCTCTCTCTCTCTCTCTCTCTCTCTCCTTCAATCAATCAAACAAATGGAGCCAATCTGAGAACATCAGTGATATTGCACTAGAAATAAACTGGCATCCTTATATATGTTTTATTGGCTGCGTTATTTCTTTTTGTTAGCTCAAGTGGAGCATTATTACAGAGATGCAAATCCCCATCAGGTTTTGAGGGTCTTGTTATGTATAAGGCATGACATTATCATCGATTGTTGATTGTGAGTATTATTATTGTATTGCTGTCCCAGGAAGCGGTAAATAACGTTCAATATCGGCGTCAGCACTCTCTCTCTCTCTCTCTCTCCTCTCTCTCTTCTCTCTCTCTCTCTCTCTCTCTCTCTCTCTCTCTCTCTCTCTCGCTCTCTCTCGCTCTCTCTCTCTCTCTCTCGCTCGCTCTCTTTCTCTGTCTCTCTCTCGCTCTCTCTCTCGCTCTCTCTCTCTCTCTCTCTCCTCTCTCTCTCTCTCTCTCTCTCTCTCTCTCTCTTTCTCTCTCTCTCTCTCTCTCTCTCTCTCTCTCTCTCTCTCTCTCTCTCTCTCTCTCTTTCTTTCTCTTTTGTTTGTTTGTTTGTTTTGGTTAGGGTTTTTTTGGGGGGTGGGGGTGGGGTGGGGGGTATTTTTAGGGTTTTCTTTTATTTGCTTGCTTTGGGGGGGGGGGGGGGGGGGGTTGTTTGGGGGGGAGCTGTTTTGAAAAGGGTTATTTCCACTTGTTTTTATTGTGAGACTGTATAAGTATTGGGTTATTATTATTAAGATGTATCCCAAACGGTCGGGGACTGGATGTAAAAAAGCACATGTGTGCTTATTCATTATCCTCGAAATAAAAGAATTTGTCATTGTCATTGTTATTGTCTCTCTCTCTCTCTCTCTCCTCTCTCTCTCTCTCTCTCTCCTCTCTCTCTCTCTCTCTCTCTGTCTTTCTGTCTGTCTCTCTCTCTCTCTCTCTCTCTGTGCGCGTGCGCGAGGGTTTGTGTGTGTGTGTGTGTGTGTTTATGTTGTGTGTGTTTATGTTGTGTGTGTGCGTGTGTGTGTGTGTGTGTGTGTGGTGTGTGTGTGTGTGTGTGTGTGTGTGTGTGTGTGTGTGTGTGTGTGTGTGTGTGCGTGCGGGCGTGTGTGTGTGTATGTGCATGCGTGTATGTGTGTATGTACGGTGAAGAGAGCTTGATTTGTCTTTTTGCTAAAAGTGTACTCTACTCGCTTGCTTCGTGGGTTACTGTTTGTATCGTTTTTGTTTGGGGGCTTTGGTTTGTTTCGGGTTTTGTTGTTGTTGTTGTTGTTGTTTGGTGTTGTTTTTATTTATTTTAGACGATAAGTAAAGGTAAAGGTGTTCCCATAACCTATAAGGTCGTAGGGGAGCGGAGCGTCAGAGACCTCAGCTTCTCTAGGGGTCAGCATATTGAGGGCGGCGCCCATCTCCTCTCCTTACCTGCTTTACCTTCCCTGACCCTAAGGAGGCAGGACCCATTTACAGCTGGGTGAACTGGGGGAACTGTACTGAAGCCAAGGCGCGTACAAACAGTCACTCATCCAACTGATAACCACGCTTGATGTTGCTTAACCTTGGCTGAGGGAAAGCGAGTGCTCTGACCACTGAACTATCCCATCACTTGATACCGAATCAAAATGTAGATGGCTTAATTTTCCCTGGTGAAGTCTCAGTCTTGAGAAGCTGCTCAAGCCTTTCAAATGTATTTCAACTTAGTGTCAGCACAAACACTTCACTTGTCTTGGAATAAAAGAGAACGTTGAAAGGTTAGGAGAACATCTGTGAGGTAAAAGGAAACCTTCAATCTGACTTGGCAGCATTACTGAAAGTGGAGGTGGTTCCATTTCTTTTGTTCCAGGGTTTGGTTTTGTGTTCTTTCTTTGTTTTTTTGTTGTTTGTTGTTGCTTGTTTGTTGTTGTTTGTTTGTTGTTTTTGTTTTGGTTTTATTGGAAAGGAAGGGCTTTTTTGTTGCTTTTTTGGTATTGTTGTGTTTGGTGTATGACTGCGTGATAAAATAAAACATATATCGTGAAAAATCATACCTATATGTGCACATGCGTGCACACAAACACACAGACACAGACACAGAGACACACACACACACTACAGCCACCCCACTCCCACTAACGCCACCATCACCCCCACCATTATTATCAAAACTCCGTCCAGGAAAAAGAACACCAGTTTTTGTCGATACAGATCTTCCTCTTCCTCTTCCTAGTTAACTTTTTTATCTGATACATTTGTTGTCTGTTTTGTTTTTATCAAACAGCAGTGAGCGCTGTTAGGTCCTGGTTCAGCCTTCGCCCTGTAACTACATGTCTGTTATTACTTTTTTTTTTAAGGGGGGGGGGGGGTGGCGGAGGCTGGTGGTAGTTATTTGGTTGGTTGGTTGGTTGGCTGGCTGGTTGGTTAGTTGGTTAGCAGGCTGGCTGGTTGGCTGGATGGCTGGTTGGTTGCTTGCTTGTTTGGCTTGTTGGTTGGTTGGTTGATCGATTGTTTGATTGGTTGTTAGGTTGGTTGCTTGGTTGTTTGGTTGATTGGTTGCTTAGTTAGCTGGCCGACTGGCTGGTCGGATGGTTGATTGGATGGTTGGATGCTTGCTTGCTTGTGTTGTGGGTTCGGGTTAGTTTGGATTTATTTTAAAAACATCATTAGTTTCTGATCCAATTTGTGTATGCGTGTGCGTGTGTGCGTGCGTGTGTGCGTGCATATTTGTCGGTCTGTTTGCCTGCCTGCCTGTCTGTCTGTCTGTTTATCTGCCTGCCTGTTTGTCTTGTTTGCCTGCCTGTTTGTCTATCTGTCTGCCTGCCTGTGTCTGTCAATAAAGAAGGCAGCAGGCGGTGTCGTTACGGACAGCTGTGTCAGAGGATACTGTGGACACCTTTCCCCGGACAGACCCACTGGCGGACCACGGCGCAGAGCCGACACACAGCGGTGCTGGTTGGAAGACGCTGACTACTTGGTTTGTCTACAGTCACTCTAGCTGCTGTGAACAGACGTTCGACTGAAGATATTGCACTGAACACAATACCGACACCAGCAGATCGTAGAATTGCAGTTGTACCCCATTCTTTTTGCTTGTTTGTTTCGGTTTTGTTATGTTTGGTTTGTTTGTTTCTTTCTTTCTTTCTTGTTTTTTCTCTTTTTTTGCGAACTCCTTTAAACCAGATATAGGCTTCCTTCCAAAATGTGATTGCAGCAAAATCAGGAAATGTGACCAGTTCATTTTGTTTTTGTTGGGATAGTATTGAGAGACAGACAGACAGAGACAGAGACAGACAGACAGATATAGACAGACAGTGAGACAGAGACAGACAGACACACAGACAGGCACGCACGCACGCACCCCCGCACGCACGCACGCACGCACGCATGCGCTATGCACGCACGCACGCATGCACGCACGCACGCACAGCACGCACGCACACACACAGAGGGATGACAGTGCATTCGTGAAGCCGTATTCTCACTCAGAAGAAAGCAACCTGAAGTCCCGACAGAGAAATGTGCCGTGACTCAGCAGTCACACAGTACACCATGACGAACCAACCACACAAAGCATCTACTGATGACTGGCATTGATTTGCTTTTCTTTCTTTCTTTCTTTTTTGGGTGGGGGGGGGGGGGATGTTATTGTTGCCATTGTGTTTTTGCCACTGAAAGTACAGTGACTGTCTTCTTCTTCTTGCATAGTTGTTTTCGTTTTATTTTGTTTTGTTTGGGGTTTTTGGTGGGTTTCTTTTTGGTTGTTGTTTTTTTTTGTTTTTGCATTGTTTTGTTTCGAGTTTTGTTGTTGGTTTTGGGGGGAGAGAGAGCGAGAGAGAGAGAGAAAGAAAGAGAAAGAGAGACAGACAGACAGAGACACACAAACACACAGACACAGACACAGACACAGACACACACACACACACACACACACACACACACATACACACACACACACACACACACACACACACACACACACACACACACACACACACACACCCACAACACGAAATTTCTTCTTAGATAGATGGCTTGATGAAAAAAAGCAAACGCATTGCTTATTCAATGTACCATCTGGAAATAAAAATTTTGACTTGACTTGACTTGACACACACACACACAGACACACACACACACACAGACACACACACACACACACACACACACACACACACACACACACACCACACACACACAGAATGTTTCTCGATTTTCATCCTCTTAACATAGCAAACAGTGTCGCTTCTAATGAAAGGCAATCCTCTTTCTTGTCAATGCCATCCTCTTAGCTGTGTCTTTGCTGAGCGCTGCTGAAGGCTGGAGCAGGATGGTCTGCACTGTGCTATGCTGTGCTATGCTATGCTATGCTGTGCTATGCTGTGCTATGCTATGCTGTGCTATGCTGTGCTATGCTATGCTGTGCTGTGCTATGCTATGATATGCTATGCTATGCTATGCCATGCTATGCTATGCTGTGCTATGCTGTGCTGTGCTATGCTATTCTATGCTATGCTATGCTATGCCATGCTATGCTATGCTATGCCATGCCATGCCATGCCATGCTATGCTGTGCTGTGCTGTGCTGTGCTATGCTGTGCTGTGCTGTGCTATGCTGTGCTGTGCTATGCTGTGCTGTGCTATGCTATGTTGTACTGTGCTATGCTGTACTATGCTGTGCTGTGCTATGCTGTGCTGTGCTATGCTATGCTATGCTGTGCTATGCTGTGCTATGCTGTGCTATGCTGTGCTATGCTATGCTGTACTGCGCTATGCTGTGCTGTGCTATGCTATGCTATGCTATGCTATGCTGTGCTATGCTGTGCTATGCTATGCTGTACTGTGCTATGCTGTGCTATGCTGTGCTATGCTATGCTGTGCTGTGGTATGCTGTGCTATGCTATGCTGTGCTATGCTATGCTATGCTGTGCTATGCTGTGCTGTGCTATGTTGTGCTATGCTGTGCTGTGCTATGCTGTGCTGTGCTATGCTGTGCTATGCTATGCTGTGCTGTGCTATGCTATGCTATGCTGTACTGTGCTGTGCTATGCTGTGCTATGCTGTACTGTGCTATGCTGTGCTATGCTGTGCTATGCTGCACTGTGCTATGCTGTGCTATGCTGTGCTGTGCTATGCTGTGCTATGCTGCACTGTGCTATGCTGTGCTATGCTGTGCTATGCTGTGCTATGTTGTGCTATGCTATGCTTTGCTGTGTTATGCTATGCTATGCTGCACTGTGCTATGCTGTGCTATGTTGTGCTGTGCTATGCTATGCTATGCTATGCTGTGCTTTGCTGCACTGTGCTATGCTGTGCTATGTTGTGCTGTGCTTTGCTGTGCTGTGCTATGCTATGCTGCACTGTGCTATGCTGTGCTATGTTGTGCTGTGCTATGCTGTGCTATGCTGTGCTATGCTATGCTGTACTGTGCTATGCTGTGCTATGCTGTGCTGTGCTATGCTGTGCTATGCTATGCTGTACTATGCTATGCTATGCTGTGCTATGCTGTGCTGTGCTATGTTGTGCTATGCTGTGCTGTGCTATGCTGTGCTGTGCTATGCTGTGCTATGCTATGCTGTGCTGTGCTATGCTATGCTATGCTGTTCTATGCTGTGCTATGCTGTGCTATGCTGTACTGTGCTATGATGTGCTATGATGTGCTATGCTGCACTGTGCTATGCTGTGCTGTGCTATGCTATGCTATGCTATGCTATGCTTTGCTGTGCTATGCTATGCTATGCTATGCTGTGCTATGTTGTGCTATGCTGTGCTTTGCTGTGCTATGCTATGCTATGCTGCACTGTGCTATGCTGTGCTATGTTGTGCTGTGCTATGCTATGCTATGCTGTGCTTTGCTGTGCTATGCTATGCTGTGCTGTGCTATACTATGCTGTGCTTTGCTGTGCTATGCTTTGCTGTGCTATGCTATGCTGTGCTATGCTATGCTGTGCTTTGCTGTGCTGTGCTATACTATGCTGTGCTTTGTTGTGCTATGTTATGCTATGCTGTGCTATGCCGTGCTATGCTGTGCTGTGCTATGCTGTGCCATGCTATTCTATGCTGTGCTATGCTGTGCTGTGCTATGCTTGCTGTGCTATGCTATGCTGTGCTATGCTGTGCTATTCTATGCTGTGCTATGCTGTGCTATGCTATGCTGTGCTGTGCTATGCCGTGCTATGCTGTGCTATGCTATGCTGTGCTATGCTATGCTGTGCTATGCTGTGCTGTGCTATGCTGTGCTATGCTGTGCTTTGCTATGCTATGCTGTTCTATGCTATGCTGTGCTGTGCTGTGCTATGCCATGCTATGCTGTGCTATGCTGTGCTATGCTGTGCTATGCTGTACTATGCTATGCTGTGCTGTGCTATGCTGTGCTATGCTATGGTGTGCTGTGCTGTGCTATGCTATGGTGTGCTGTGCTATGCTATGCTATGCTATGCTATGCTGTGCTATGCTGTGCTATGCTGTGCTATGCTATGCTGTGCTATGCTGTGCTATGCTATGGTGTGCTGTGCTATGCTGTGCTATGCTATGCTGTGCTATTCTATGCCATGCTATGCTATGCTCTGCTATGCTATGCTGTGCTGTGCTATGCCATGCTATGCTATGCTATGCTATGCTATGCCATGCTATGCTATGCTATGCTATGCTGAGCACTGGCAATCCTAATTAGGTTTGGCGCACGAAAGTACTAGACCTTTTTAGCAGAAAGATTTGTTTCCCTTTTATTTTGCTATGTGCTTCTTTTTCTAGTAGTTTCGTATAAAAGGTAAAGGTAAAGGTGTCCCATAACCTATAAGGTCGTAGGGGAGCGAGGCGTCAGAGACCTCACTTCTCTAGGGCCAGCATATTGAGGGCGGCGCCCAACTCCTCTCCCTCGCTGCTTTACCTTCACTGACCCTAAAGAGGGCAGGTACCCATTTACAGCTGGGTGAACTGGGGGAACTGTACTGAAGCCAAGGCGCACAAACGGTCACCCATCCAGTTGGTAACCACGCTCGACGCTGCTTAACTTGGCTGGGGAAAAAGCGAGTGCTCCGACCACTGAGCTATTTCGTATACAAATTCCATATATTTAATTTTTTTCTTTATTTCATTAGTTGTTGTACTTTAATAATTCTGGATTAAAGACAGTTCACAAAAATAAAGCTGGGAGCTAAAGGAGTTTTAATATTTACCGTGTATCATAGGTTCAAATCTTTCACCTTTGATTTCTTTGGAAATATTTTGTTCAGACTTGAACAGTCAACACGTTTCTATTTTTTCGATGGTTTTGTTTTGATCAATGAAAGTACCACATAATTTTCAAGCTTTTTCTTTCTTTCTTTTTTCTCTCTTTCTTTATTCATTCATTTATCTATTTATCAGGCTTCTGTTGAATGCTCACATTGATGCTGTGATATCATAGTAGAATCAATATATTCGCTAAAAAAAAAAAAGATCTTATCCAGATGAGATGCCCTTAATTCCACCCTCTCCACCAGCCTCCCCCTCGCCCTTCCCCGCCCCCTCCGCCACCCACTAAGAACGACCCACCTGAGCAGAAAAAAAGCACCAACGCCAACAATAACAACAATAACAAAACACTATCCGTCTGTCTGTCCTTCCACCAGAAAAGCAGAACCTAAACCTGGCTTGACAAGTCTGCCTCAGACTATAGATCAATCCTTTCCATCACCATCACTGCATACCCTCCACCCCCTCCACCCACCATACCACCACTACCCCCCCCCCCCCCCCCCCCCCCCCCCCCCCCCCTAGTCCTTGCCTCTCCTGCCTTCAGCAGCCCATCTCTCTTTCTATCGATCTTCAGCTCTGAGGTAAGTACTTTCTCTACCTCTGTCCCTTCTCTGCACTTTTCCGTCTTCCCTTGCTAACGTTGCGTGGTGGTTTTTGTTGTTGCTGTTTTGTTGTTGTTGTTGTTTGTTCTGATAGCTCAGTGGCTAGAGCATTGGGCTCGTTATCTGTACGGTGTGAGTTCGAGTCCGAGTCGAGGCCAATACTATTGACAAGGAGGGAAGGGGGATGGGGGCGGGGGGGGGGGGGGGGTTCTCCTGTGTTGATATTGCTCTCTGGCTATATTCTTCTGTGAGTCTTTCGGTTGCGTCATTATTAAATTAAGGTTCTTTGGTGTGGAGGGGAGGGGGGGGGGGGGGGGGGAGGCGGGTAAAATTCTATTTTAAAACTTTTAAAGAAACAGAAGCTACTGCTACTGGAAAATAAAACCGAACACAGGCAGGAAGTATGACCCGCAAAATGTGTGGCGCTGCTCTCCAGGGAGAGAACTACACATCTTCTGTTGAGAATTCTGCCATGACCGACAATGGCTGCAAGAGGAAGAATGCAGCAGTTCTTCAGTTTAACGTCCTTCCACTAAATAGTGATATCAGACAGGAAAGTGTGTGTATGTGTGTGTGCGTGCGTGTGTGCGTGCGTGCGTGTGTGTGTGTGCGCACGCGCACGTGCTTGTGTGTGTATGAAGGGGGGAGGGGTATGCACATAACTAATCAATCGCAATCAACAACTATTATGAAAAAAGCATAAACAAGAATTTTGGGGGAGGGAAAAAAAACAACAACAAAAAACCAACAACAACAAAAAACAACCAACCCCAAAAACATCAAACAGCAAAAAATACCAACTTTCCAAATTCATATAACTTGAAGCTATCCTTATATCAGAGGAGTCTGAAAATAGAGAGGAAGAATGCAACAGTTCAGAATAGACAAGTAAACCATTAGGCAGAGGCCCAAGCTGTGGCATAAAGCCAACAAAAAAAGAGGAATATGATGAAGAGCTCTACAGTGTGGCGACACAGTGACTCCTCACGAATTTAAAGGGGAAAGAAGAAGAGTGAACTGTGTTTGGTAGTCGTCCTCTCTTAAACCCCCCTCTTTCTGAATACAACATATTTCACCCTTTCTTATCTATATCACCCTCTCTTATCTAAGTCACCCTGTCTTATCTAAGTCGCCCTGTCTTATCTAAGTCACCCTGTCTTATCTATATCACCCTCTCTTATCTAAGTCACCCTTTCTTAAACCAGCTTCTTGAAAGAAAACCTCAATCATCGTCTCTTCAATTACCATCTTCTGAAAAGAAACTCTTAAATCATCCTCTCTTAAACCACCTTCTTAAAAATGCAAAATCTAAGTCATCATCTCATAAACTACCACTTTCTCAATGAAAAATATGTGCCATCCTCTCTTAAATCACCCGCCTTCTCAATGCAAAATCTAAATCATCCTCTCTTGATTAAATCACCTTCTCAAAGCAAAATTTAAAAAAACACCCCCTCTTATTCACCCCCACTTCTCAATACAAAATCGTAACCATTCCCATTTAAACGACTTTCTCAATGCAAAATCTTAATCATCCTCTCTTCATTAAACCACCTTCTCAACACAAAATCTAAGCCATCCTCTCCTAAACCACCTTGTGAATAAACAAGAAATGGAAGTGGGAATTCTCTCTTTAACGAAACACCCTCTGATACACTCCTCCACACCATCCCAAAATGAAACAGAGCCTGAGCGTGATTTGACAGTTAAGCCACAGACCGTACAACTCAAGCCCTAAAATAAACGCCGCCCAGTGCCAATCCCATCACTACTGCTCCCCCCCCCCCCCACCACCCCCACTTTGGTTCCAGCCCCCACGCTTGTTCTCTGGCCCCCTTCTCCCCCTGCCTCCCTCCTTCCCACCTCTGCTCCCCTTCCATCATCGTCTCCAGATTTTTTGTTCCCATTGTCTTCTGCCATCATTGTAATGATGGCGGCTGATGATCTGTAGGAATTGGTGTGTGTGTGTGTGTGTGTGTGTGTGTGTGTGTGTGTGTGTGTGTGTGTGTGTGTGTGTGTGATGTGTGTGTGTGTGTGTGTGTGTGTGTGTGTGTGTGTGTGTGTGTGTGTGTGTGTGTGTGTGGTGTGTGTATGTGTGTGTGTGTGTGTGTGTGTGTGTGTGTGTGTGTGTGTGTGTGTGTGTGTGTGGTGTGTGTCTGTGTGTGATGTGTGTGTGTGTGTGTGTGTGTGTGTGTGTGTGTGTGTGTGTGTGTGTGTGTGTGTGTGGTGTGTGTGTGTGTGTGATGTGTGTGTGTGTGTGATGTGTGTGTGTGTGTGTGTGTGTGTGTGTGTGTGTGTGTGTGTGTGTGTGTGTGTGTGTGTTCTGTGGTGTTTCCCGGTTTCCAGCCGTCCTGTGGTGTTTTTTGGTCATTGTGTGTTTTGTTGTTAATCAGGATCCTGTCTCTGTTCGAGGAGGAAGGAGGGGAAGGCAGAAGATGGAGGGCAAAGAGGAAGCAGGGAGGAGGGTGAAGAAGGAGGGTGAAGAAGGGTGAAGAAGAAGGGTGAAAAAGGAGGGTGAAGAAGGAGGGGTGAAGAAGGAGGGTGAAGAAGGGGGGGTGAAGAAGGAGGGGTGAAGGAGGAGGGTGAAGAAGGAGGGTGAAGAAGGAGGGTGAAGAAGGAGGGGTGAAGAAGGAGGGGTGAAGAAGGAGGGTAAAGAAGGAGGGTAAAGAAGGAGGGTGAAGAAGGAGAGTGAAGAAGGAGGGTGAAGAAGGAGGGTGAAGAAGGGTAAAGAAGGAGGGGTGAAGAAGGAGGGTAAAGAAGGAGGGTGAAGAAGGAGGGTGAAGAAGGGTAAAGAAGGAGGGGTGACGAAGGTGGGTGAAGAAAGATGAAGAAGGAGGGGTGAAGAAGGAGGAATGAAGAGGGAGGGGTGAAGAAGGAGGGTGAAGAAGGAAGGGTGAAGAAGGAGGGTGAAGAAGGAGGGTGAAGAAAGAGGGTGAAGAAAGAGGGTGAAGAAGGAAGGGTGAAGAAGGAAGGGTGAAGAAGGAGGGTGAAGAAAGAAGGGTGAAGAAGGAGGGTGAAGAAAGAAGGGTGGAGAAGGAGGGTGAGGAAGGAGGATGAAGAAAGAAGGGTGAAGAAGGAGGGTGAGGAAGGAGGATGAAGAAGGAGGGTGAAGAAGGAGGATGAAGAAGGGTGAAGAAGAGGGGTGAAGAAGGGGTGAAGAAGGGGTGAAGAAGGAGGCTGAAGAAGGAGCTGAAGAAGGAGGAATAAGAAAGGTGAAGAAGGAGGTGAAGAAGGAGGGTGAATAAAGGGGTGACGAAGAGGAAAGAAGGTGAAGAAGGAGGGTGAAGAAGAAGGGTGAAGAAGGAGGGATGAAAGAAGAGGGGTGAAGAAGGGGTGAAGGGTGAAGAATGAAGAAGAGGGTGAAGAAGGAGGGGTGAAGAAGGAGGGTGAAGAAGGGGGAAAGAAGGAGGGTGAAGAAGGAGGGTGAAGAAGGAGGGTGAAGAAGGAGGGTGAAGAAGGAGGGTGAAGAAGGAGGGTGAAGAAGGAGGGGGAAGAAGGAGGTATGAAGGAGGGTGAAGAAGGAGGTGAAGAAGGAAGGGTGAAGAAGGAGGGTGAAGAAGGAGGGTGAAGAAGGAGGGTGAAAGAAGGAGGATGAAGAAGGGTGAAGAAGGAGGGGGTGAAGAAGGAGGGTGAAGAAGGAGGGTGAAGAAGGAGGCTGAAGAAGGAGCGTGAAGAAGGAGGAATGAAGAGAGGTGAAGAAGGAGGGTGAAGAAGGAGGGTGAATAAGGAGGGGTGACGAAGGAGGAATGAAGAAGGAGGTGAAGAAGGAGGGTGAAGAAGGGTGAAGAAGGAGGGTGAAGAAGGAGGGGTGAAGAAGGAGGGTGAAGAGAGGGTGAAGAAGGAGGATGAAGAAGGAGGGTGTGAAGAAGGAGGGGTGAAGAAGGAGGGTGAAGAAGGAAGGGAAGTGAAGAAGGAGGGTGAAGAAGGGGAGAAGGGTGAAGAAGAAGGGTGAAGAAGGAGGTGGGTGAAGAAGGAGGGTGAAGAAAAGGTGAGGGTGAAGAAGGAGGGTAAAGAAGGAGGGTGAAGAAGGGAGGGTAAAGAAGGAGGGTGAAGAAGGAGGGTGAAGAAGGAGTGGTGAAGAAGGAGGGTGAAAGAAGGAGGGTAGAAGGAAAGAGGAGGGTAGAAGAAGGAGGGTGAAGAAGGAGGGTAAAGAAGGAGGGTGAAGAAGGAGGGTGAAGAAGGATGGTGAAGAAGGAGGGTGAAGAAGGAGTGGTGAAGAAGGAGGGTGAAGAAGGAGGGTGAAGAAGGAGGGTGAAGAAGGAGTGGTGAAGAAGGAGGGTGAAGAAGGAGAGGTGAAGAAGGAGGGTGAAGAAGGAGGGTGAAGAAGGAGGATGAAGAAGGGGGTGAAGAAGGAGGGGTGAAGAAGGAGGGTGAAGAAGGAGGGTGAAGAAGGAGGGGTGAAGAAGGAGGGTGTAGAAGGAGGGTGAAGAGGAGGGGTGAAGAAAGGGTGAAGAAGGAGGAGTGAAGAAGGAGGGTGAAGAAGGAAGGGTGAAGAAGGGTGAAGAAGGAGGGTGAAGAAGGAGGGTGAAGGAGGGTGAAGAAGGAAGGTGAAGAAAAAGGGGTGACGAAGGAGGGTGAAGAAGGAGGGTGAAGAAGGAGGGGTGACGAAGGTGGGTGAAGAAGGGTGAATAAGGGGGTGAAGAAGGAGGGTGAAGAAGGAGGGTGAAGAAGGAGGGTGAAGAAGGAGGGTGAAGAAGGAGGGTAAGAAGGAGAGTGAGGAAGGAGGGGTGAAGAAAAGGTGAAGAAGGAAGGGTGAAGAAGGAGGGTGATGAAGGAGGGTGAAGAAGGAGGATAAAGAGGGTGAAGAAGGAGGGTGAGAAGGAGGGTGAAGAAGGAGGTGTGAAGAAGGAGGGTGAAGAAGGGTGAAGAAGGAGGATGAAGAAGGAAGGGTGAAGAAGGAGGGTGAAGAAGGAGGGTGAAATGGAGGGTGAAGAGGAGGATAAGAGGTTGAGGAGGATGAAGAAGGTGCTTTGAAGGTGGAAGGTGATTAGGGGTGAAGAAGATGGGTGAAGGAGGGTGATGATTGGAGGTGAAGAAGAAGGGTGAAGAAGGAGATGAAGAAGGGGGTGAAGAAGGAGGGGTGAAGAAGGAGGTGAAGAAGGAGGGTAAAGAGGAGGGTGAAGAAGGAGGGGTGAAGAAGGAAGGGTGAAGAAGGAGTGGTGAAGAAGGAGGGTGAAGAAGGAGGGTGAAGAAGGAGGGTGAAGAAGGAGGGTGAAGAAGGAGAGGTGAAGAAGGAGGGTGAAGAAGGAGGGTGAAGAAGGAGGGTGAAGAAGGAGGGTGAGAAGGAGGGGTGAAGAAGGAGGGTGAAGAAGGAGGGTGAAGAAGGAGAGTGAGGAAGGAGGGGTGAAGAAGGAGGGTGTAGAAGGAGGGTGAAGAAGGAGGGGTGAAGAAGGGTGAGAAGGAGAGTGAAGAAGGAGGGGTGAAGAAGGAAGGGTGAGAAGGGTGAAGAAGGAAGGGTGAAGAAGGAGGGTGAAGGAGGGTGAAGAAGGAAGGTGAAGAAAAAGGGGTGACGAAGGAGGGTGAAGAAGGAGGGTGAAGAAGGAGGGGTGACGAAGGTGGGTGAAGAATGGTAAAGAAGGAGGGTGAAGAAGGGTAATGAAGGAGGGAAGAAGAAGGAGGGGTGACGAAGGAGGAGTGAAGAAGGAGGGGTGAATAAGGAGGGGTGAATAAGGAGGGGTGAAGAAGGAGGGGTGAAGAAGGAGGGTGAAGAAGGAGGGGTGAAGAAGGAGGAATGAAGAAGGAGGAGTGAAGAAGGGTGAAGAAGGAGGGGTGAAGAAGGAGGGATGAAAGAAGGAGGAATGAAGGAGGATTGAAGAAGGGTGAATAAGGAGGGGTGAAGAAGGAGGGGTGAAGAAGGAGGGTGAAGAAGGAGGGTGGAAGAAGGAGGGTGAAGAAGAAGGGTGAAGAAGGAAGGGTGTGAAGAAGGAAGGGTGAAGAAGGAAGGGTGACGAAGGAAGGGTGAGGAGGGTGAAGAAGGAGGGTGAAGGAGGGTGAAGAAGGAGGGTGAAGAAGGAGGGTGAAGGAGGGTGAAGAAGGAGGGTGAAGAAGGAGGGTGAAGAAGGGTGAAGAAGGAGGGTGAAGAAGGAGGGTGAAGAAGGGTGAAGAAGGAGGGTGAAGAAGGAAGGAGGCAAAGGAAGAAAGAAGGAGGGGCCAAAAGAGGAAGGAGGGGAATAAGAAAGGAAAGAGGAAGAAGGATTAGGAAAGAGGAAGAGAAAGAAGGAAGGAGAGAAGGAGGAGGAGTAAAAAGGAAGAATGAAGAGAGGTAGGAGGGGTGAAAAGGATGAGAAGGAAGAAGGGTGAGAGGGGTTCAGTTTGTGATCACGTTGCACTGAGAAGTCATGAACTCCAAAGAGAATTACACCCCAGTTACCGCTCCCTTCTTACACACACACACACACACACACACACTCACACACACATGCACACATGTACACATGCACCCGCGTGTGTGCACGCACGCACACTCCCACGCACTCACGGACACGCGCGCGCGCACACACAAACACACCAGAAACACACACACACACAACACACACACACACGCGCGCGCGCGCACACACGATTGCATCGCCCTTTCCCCATGTCCAATCGAACTAGTAGTGATGCAGTATATGTTTATTCATGGCTTGCCGGGGACTCCTGCCACAACGTATCACGCTTCAGTTTTTGGCCCCGGATTTCTCTGGTACTGTCACCTTCAGGAGATAGACAGATCGGCAGACAAACACACACACAGATAGACAGACACACAGGCAGATCGACAGACAGACAGACAGATGGGCGGAAGGCTGGACAGACAGATTGATGGATGGACTGACAGGTGGACACACAAACGGACGAAAGGACGAGTAAATTGCTGATCGGACGAACGGACACACAGAAGAGAAACAGAGATACAGATAGACAGACCAACTGACAGATAGACAGACCAACTGACAAACACACACACACACACACACACACACACACACACACACAAGCAGACAAACAGACAGACAAGTGCACCAACAAAACAGAGAGAGAGAGACAGACAGACAGACAGACAGAGACAGAGACAGAGACAGACAGACAGGCAGGAAGGCAGGCAGACAGAAAAACAGCAAGTAGACAAACAGGCAGACAGACCGACAGAGACAGAGACAGACAGACAGACAGATAGATAGATAGATAGACAGACAGACAGACAGACAGACAGACAGACAGACAAACAGACAGACAGACAGACAGATAGATAGGTAAACAGAAAGACAGATCGACAGACATGGAAAGAGACAGAGAGAGACAGACCGACGGACAGACAGACACATGATAAAACTGCTGGCTCGTCACCACGTTCTTGTTACACCCCCACGTGATGACAGCCATGTACAGCAGGCCAGGGCCAATAAGGATCTCTCAGAGATCAATGACCATAGATAATCGCTGACTGCAAACCATTAGCTGGGATTACTCCTTGGAGACCATTACAAATACTTTTCCATCAAAAACCATGACTAATACTTCTCTATTGGAGACTTTTACCAATACTTCCTTATCGGAGACTTTTACCAATATTTCCTTATTAGAGACTTTTACCAATACTTCCTCAAAGGAGACCTTTACCATTACTTCCTCAATGGAGACCTTTACCATTACTTCCTTATTGGAGACCTTTACCAATACTTCCTCAATGGAGACTTTTACCAATACTTCCTTAGTGGAGACCTTTACCAATACTTCCTCAATGGAGACTTTTACAATTACTTCCTTATTGGAGACCTTTACCAATACTTCCTCAATTGAGACCTTTACCAATACTTCCTCAATTGAGACCTTTACCAATACTTCCTCAATGGAGACCTTTACCAATACTTCCTCAATGGAGACCTTTACCATTACTTCCTCAATGGAGACCTTTACCAATACTTCCTTAATGGAGACCAGTACCAATATTTCCTTATTGGAGACTTTTACCAATACTTCCTTACTGGAGACCTTTACAATTACTTCCTTACTGGAGACCTTTACCAATACCTCCTTATTGGAGACCTTTACCAATACTTCCTTACTGGAGACCTTTACCAATACCTCCTTATTGAAGACCTTTAACAACAATTAATGATCAGAGACCATTAGCACTACTTTAGCACTGATCAATACACGCTGACCGTTAAAAATATTAATCACTCAGAGACCACAAGCAATAAGCAGTAATAAAAAAAATCATCACATAATTACTTTTCATAGATCCTTAGCAATAATTAATGATCAGAAAACATTCACAATAATCATTCATCACAGATCATTAACAATGATTACTTCATTAAACATCATTAACACTAATTATTTCATCACAGACCATTAACAATAATTACTCGTCACATATCATTAACAATAATTACTTTATCACAGATGATTAACAATAATTCCTCTTCACAGACCATTAACAATAATTCTTCCCCACAGACCATTAACAATAATTCCTCTTCACAGGCCATTAACAATAATTCTTCTTCACAGACCATTAACAATAATTCCTCATCATAGGCCATTAATAATAATTCCTCATCATAGGCCATTAATAATAATTCCTCATCACAGACCATTAACAACTATTACTCACTAAAGACCATATTCAATGATTACTCCTCAGAGACCAACAGCAATAATGACTATGTCTCTGTCATACACACACACACACATACACACACACACACACACACACACACACACACACACACACACACACACACACACACAGATAGTCAAACAGACAGACCGACAGAGGCAAAGACAAACCGACGGAGAGACACTAAGACGCAAACAGAGACAGACAGACAGACAGACAGGCAGGCAGGCAGGCAGGCAGGCACACAGACACAGACAGAGCTAGACAGACAGACACCGGCAGACAGACAGAGACACAGACAAAGAGTGACAGACGGTCAGAAAACTGCAGGGACAGAACAGGCAGCCAGCAGACCAAACACGCTGACCCTAACAGTCGACACATCACTCCACTGCTGGGAACAGGAGGTGGGGAGTCAGGGAGATGGCGATGAATGGGGAGGAGGGGAGTGGGAAACACAGAGAGGAAGGAGGACAGAAGGGGAAGCAGGGCACCAAAGACAGACAGGGGGCAGGGGGTAGGTTGGGGGGGGGGGGATCTGCAGGATTTGGTATTGGGTGGGGGTGGGGGGTGGGGGTGACTGCAGGAACTGATTTTAGGGTCTGTGGCAGCAGTGTCAAACTAGATTGATGGTCCGTTTCATTCTCAAGTGGTGTCCTGGATTAAGAATTTCTGTCCAGCAGATGGAAGCAGAAGAAGAAAAAAACGATGTACTGTGTTTGATCATCTGTTCTTTAACCTTCTTCTTCTCCCTGTCCTTTTCTCCTGATTTTTTTCTTCCAGAACCGCTTCTTCTCCTCCTCCCCATTCTCCCCCTCCTCTTCTTCTTCTTCTGCTTCTTCTTCTACTTCTTCTTCTTCTTCTTTACTTCCTGGAGAGTCATGCAGGCACTGCACAGAAGACCTGGTCACCCCATTCCTCTGTTTACGTTGGTTGTGTGCCAACACTTATGTCACCATACAGTGTACACAGATACAGAATGTATCATGTCAAAGTCAACCCTTAGTCATCACATACACGGAACTGCTCCATGGGGATACCAGGGGCCGCACACGGGACCTCGGTTTATAGTGTCATCCGAAGGACTTTGAAAGACTGGCAGCCAGACAACAGACCATGTGCTGTATACAGTCCTGCCCGCTACATGAGGTAGCACTCCCAAAGAGGACCTGGCCTGACTGACCCATACCACCCCAGTGACCAAGAAGCTCTTCGTGACTTGGAGGACCTACAGTGTACTACTGCCTTCATTGCAAGTCCTTCGGATGAGACTCTACACCAAAGTCCCGTGTGCGACCGCACACAGAGCATCTTGTGCACACGTTAAAATCTGTTCCGCTTTTCGGAAGAGTAGGCCATTGTGTGCCGGTGGGAACGGATGACAAAATTTTTAAAACTGCATACACACGGGGACTAGATGTAAAAGAGCACATGAGTGCTTATTTCATTATCCTCGAAATGAAAGAAAAGAATAAAAAAGAATTACAGAGACTAATCTGTCCATCTGAAGAAATCAAAGGACAAGTTAATCCATGGAGCGGGAAGGAGCAGTTTCTAAATCCAGAGTGAGATACCATCCTGAGAGTAATGCCAGTCCCCTCACTGACACATGTCCCATCTAACCGTCAACATTTTTAGCTGAGTTGAGGTCGGAGTTTTCTCCCTTGTACAAGAACGGGAAGGTCGGTCCTAGTGCTGGTCTTTTATGACACGATAAACCAAGGACCTATGTGCAACATACATTTTAAAGGTTAAGGCCTTCCCATAATCTATGCGGTCGTTGAGGAGCGAGGTTTCAGAGACCTCAGCTTCTCAAGGGGCCAGCATATTGAGGGCGGCGCCCATCTCCTCTCCCTCGCTGTTTTACCTTCCCTGTCCCTAAAGAGGGCAGGTACCCTTTTAGAGCTGGGTGAACTGAGGGACTGTACTGAAGCCATGGCGCGAAAACAGTCACCCATCCACTTGGTAACCACGCTCGATGCTGCTTAACCTTAGCTTGGGAAACTGAGTGCTCTGACCACTGAGCTATCCTCCCCCCCCCTAACATACATTTAGCACACAACAAATAACCCATGACTACAAGAGAGGTGTCCCTGGCAAGTTGTTGGTTTTATAATCCAGCTGCTCCAGCTCCAAGAAGTGCGATCACGCGGCACAAAGTGTCTTTTGCTGTGAGTGTTTGCTTTGTCTTTTGGCTGGGGCTTTTGGGTTATTGTTGTTGTTGTTGTTGTTGTTTTTTTGGGGGGGTTGTTTTTGTTATTTTTGGTGGGTGTTTCGGGGGGGGGGGGGGTGGGGGGGGGGGGTCGTTAGTTTCTGTCTGGCAGACAATTGCTTTGCTTCTTGTTCTTTCTGAGGATTTTTGCAAGACGCAGTTCTGCTCTTGTTGTCAGTTGTTTTACAGTGATACTGCTCGTGGGATGTCGGTCTGGGTTTGTTGGGATGTCGTCATAGTCATGCAGACGACACAGCTTCAAAGCAGCAATGGAAGACACTTAACAGCCAAAAACCAAACATAAAGGGGAACCAAAACATAACAAAACCAAATCACAAGGGAAAATATTGAAATAGGGAAAAAACCCTTTAAGTTTGTCAAATGAACCAAGGGCTATTATCAGTGGCTAAAATAGCTGTAGAAGAGCCAGGTCAGCGCTACGAAATAGGCACGAAGATCCAGCTCCCCGTGGGGATGTCGGGGCCTATCAGTTTAAAAAGCATCCCCACGTGCTGGGAATTCTGTGCTAGAAATTTCCTCTTTTCTATCCCTCTCTTTGTTTCTGCCTTTTTCCTTTTCTTCCTGTCACATCCTCCTTGTCTATTTTCTGTCTTCTTGGTCCATTCCCCTGCCTTTTTTCCAAAAAGACTTAAAAACAACAATTCTCTCTTATGCCGAAGTCGGAAGCGCTGGGCCTGATTTGTCAGGCGCTTGACGGCAGCGTGATGCATTTTCGTTCATATAACAGACAACAACAGTTGCTGTCAGTTCGAAGAAGAAGTAGATCCAGTAATTAAGGAATCAGGTGTGTGTGTGTGTGTGTGTGTGTGTGTGTGTGTGTGTGTGTGTGTGTGTGTGTGTGTGTGTGTGTGTGTGTGTGTGTGTGTGTGTGTGTGTGTGTGTGTGTGTTTTGTGTGTGTGTGTGTGTGTGTGTGTGTTGTCTGTTGTCTGTCTGTTGTCTGTCTCTGTCTTCTCTCTCTCTTCTCTTCTCTCTCTCTCTAGATAGATAGATAGATAGATAGATAGATAGATAGATAAGAGAGAGAGAGGAGTAGAGATGATAGAGAGATAGGAGATAGAAGATAGATAGTATAGATAGATAGAGAGAGAGATAGATGATAGATAGATAGAGAGTAGATAGATAGATAGATAGATAGATAGAAGATAGATATAGATAGATAGAGAGATAGATAGAGAGAGAGAGATAGATAGATAGATAGATAGATAGATAGATAGATAGATAGATAGATAGATAGATAGATAGATAGATAGATAGATAGATAGATAGATAGATAGATAGATAGATAGATAGATAGATAGAAAACTTCGAGGAGGATGTATAAACACGACACCAGTGTGCGTAATCTCATCGTAAGGACTGTCGGGGAAGTGGAGTCGGCACTGGTGTTAACTGCAGAGAAAACTCCCCTGAAGGGTGTCTGTCTGGTGGTGGCTGAACCCGGCTGTTCAAACCCCGAGCACAACGCTCTGGCCACAGTTGTCCATACCACTTCAGTCACGGCACATCTCTCTACGTCAAATTCGGACTGCTCCCGCAGCGCTACCCTTTTTTTCTTTTCCTGTCTTCAACTGTATTTGTTTCCCTATCAGAGTTCCTTTTTTCCATAGAATTTTGCCAGGGACAACTGTCTTGTTGCCGTGGGTTCTTTTACGTGCGCTAAATAATTTTGTGGGACCTCGGTTTCGGGCTCAAACCATCGCACCCTTCCGACCCGGACTTTCCGCTTTTTAGGCAGGCGCGTTACCTAGACCCCCGATCTCTGCTATCCGCCACCCTGCTGACAAAGTGATTATTTCCAGTCATGCCCTGAAACAGATCATGAGATACCATTCACTGTTGTGCAAACACAGCCGTGTGCCCGCCCCTGCAAACAGCGTGAATTGTCACAATGCTCGCTCTCTCTCTGTCTCTGTCTCTCTCTCTCTGTCTGTCTCTCTCTCTCTCTCTCTCTCTCTCTCTCTCTGTCTCTCTGTCTCTGTGTGTGTACTGACAATGTATTTCCAGTACTATTATTCTGAAATTGGTCATAAGCTGTCCACTACTATGATGCAAACACTACTGAAAACCTTGTACCGCGAAAACGTGAATCGATATAAGTTCCATTTTTCAGTGGTGTGTGTGTGTGTGTGTGTGTGTGTGTGTGTGTGTGTGCGTGCGTGTGGCTCTATATTTGTATGTGTCTGTGGGTCTGTCTGTCAGTGCCTCTGTGTGTGTGTCTGTGTGTGCATGCATGCGTGCAAAGCCGTGAAGCTATATACTTCACGTCCCTCCAGGTACCAATGCCCCAATTTCTCTGACAATACATTATATACCTGGTCTTTCTCCATGTGCAATAGCCCCTAACACATCCTGTAACATAAACTGTTAAATGACGTCAGGACTCATTTCATAACCATGTGTGCATAAAGGAAAAAAGGTATGTATGTTTGTGTGTATGAGGCTTGACTTGCACAATTCTTATTTGCTGCAGCCGGGGACTTGGAGAACATCTCTAGCGCTGACTTGGCCGAGAGAGGGGTGTGGGCAAGGCACCTCCACTATAATCAAATGTCTGCCTCAGTTCCAAAACAGCAGCAGCTGCCTCCTCTGCTGCTTTGACCTTCATCGCTGACCAGGAAGGACACACACACACACACACACACACACACACACACACATATATATATATATATATATATATGTTGTGAGACGCGGGGCGGTAATTAGCTTATCTCTCATGCGATCAGAGCGACGTGTGTTGTTACTATTTTGGGACACACCTGCAAATTGTACAGCGCTCTGATTCGTTGGGTGGTAGTTGAAAAGTGTCCGTTGCATACACTTCGGTCTTACGGTAAAATGTGGTGTTATTACAGTCTCCTATTGGGGGCTATATCTTTTGTCGTAGTGGAGAAGTTGTACATAGACATAACAAGATGAAATATCTCTACACGCATTCATACATGTAGGGTGATATGAACTAGTACACACTTACATGTTTGTTAAATGGATAGTGTGTGTGGGACTGTCTGTGAGTGAGGATGTTATTTACATGGGAGTGTTAATTATGATCCTGCCAATACTGACTTCCTTGCCGATAAACTAATGAAGCTGTAACAGTGACCGACAGAGAGAAACATCAGCTAGTGGGTTGTCGTACCTTTATCATGAACACTCCCCAACACCACACCTTTGTGACTGAAAGCAGCACTCCATTGCTTCAATCAAATCATTGTATCAGTACGGTGTAAGGAATAACGTGTGTTTGGAACATTTTTCAGATTGGTTAACAAAAATGCATCGCTTTCATATTCATAGCACCCTGACCAGTTTTTTAAGCAAGTACAATATTATTTACAGTAAGCAAGTACAATATTATCTACAATTATTACATGCACTAAACACACACACACACTAAATAAAAGAAACATGCACATTGTTTGTTTAAGGTAGCCCTAAGAAGATAAAAAGGAGGGGGCGATTAGCCAACAAACAAATGATAATACTCAAAAAGAAAGAAGGAAGGATGGAAAACAGTACAGGAGTTGTGATGTCCTGTTTCACACCGCTATTGCTGTAAAAGCGACATGTGATCGTTCACCTGTAGTGTATGAAGCAATGTTCACTTCATTAGCCTTGCAACGAAAACGTTTCCTATTGCATTCGTGCACGGTGCGTGTGCGCATGTGTGTCTCTATGTGTTGCACAGGTGTGTACATGAAGATCATTTATGTCGATCAGGCAGTGTGTCCCGTTACCTTAAGGAAACAGACTTCACCAATGGAAGGCACAGTTACTTTTTCTGACACCTTTGTAACAATAAACAAATAACAAAATTTTGAAAGAAGAACAGAAAAAAAAAGCAAAAAAGCAAAGAAGTGATACTGAAAAGCAGGTACTCGAAGAAACAAGCACACAAACCAAAGATTTTTTTTAAATGAAAAGAAAGAACGAAGAAGAGACTTGAACAAAAAATAGTAATCATCTTGTTTATTATGAGTATTTCTATAAAACAAAAGATGGCAAAATCATTAAAGGGAAACACTAATGCTTACAGCCCAATAACAGATGTGAAGAAACAAAGGAGTCAGCGATTTTAAAAATGTACACAGAAGTAGATAAATAAACAGATAACTACATTTATTAATAAAAAGATATGATAAAACAATGGGAAACATTCTTAAATGAGGTAGAGGTTAATAATAATAAGAATAATAAAAGGAACTTATATAGCGCTATATCTTGCAAAGACAAATCAAAGCGCATGCATTCGACCTAATCTTACACAGTCATACAACCAATGACAAATAATCAATAGTACAAACAGATATTACAAACATGGTACGCTGCAGACCAAATCTATGAAATAAAATTGCAATAGTCAAATGATTTTCAAAAGCACACACAAACACACACACACACACATACACACACACACACAGGTCATATACTTTAGCAGGGTGATAGGACATGGGTTAGTGAAGGGTGGGATAGTTCTGATATGAGACAGGAGGGGGAAATCTTAGGTTTGAAATAAATATGTCTTGAGGCTTGATTTAAAAGTGTCATAGCTAGGCTTCTGGCGAAGAGAGAGAGGGAGCTCATTCCAGGTCGATGGACCCGAAATAGAGAAAGAGCGGCGGCCAACAGTAGATTGGTTGAATCTAGGTATTCGTAGGCACAAGGTATCTGCAGCAGAGCGGAGGGAACGTGAAGGAGTGCACAGGTTAAGACATTCACAGAGGTAGGAGGGTGCAGTTTTATGGAGACATTTGTAACAGAGGGTACTGATCTTATATTCTACTCTCTGTGGCACAGGCAGCCAGTGGAGAGATCGCAAGAGGGGGGTAATGTGCTCCGATTTTTTCTTTCTGAGAACTAGTCGAGCTGCGGAGTTTTGTATACGTTGAAGGGAGTGGATAGATGATGCTGGCAGACCAGACAAAAGAGAATTGCAATAGTCCAGACGTGAAAGAATAAGAGAAGTGACAAGTTTGGCTGTTGCATCGGTGGACAGGTACTTTGAATTGCACTAATACGCCGTAACTGATAGTAGCATGACTGACAGGTCTGGGTGATGAATTTTTGCATAGAGAGTGTGTTGTCGATAACAACACCTAGGTACTTCACAGCAGTGGATAGAGGGACTGATGCATTGCCAAGTTCTATTGAAGCTGTTGTAATGGAAGAGAGTTTGTGTTTGGTCCCTACAAGCATGCCTTCGGTTTTATCTACATTTAGCTGTAATTTGTTCTGTGTCATCCAATTTTGAATATCTTCAAAGCAGAGGGCCATATTTGCCAGGAGAGAAGGCAGATTTTCAGGAGTAACGCTGCTTTGAATCTGAGAGTCATCTGGTAAAAATGATGGTTGATTTGATGACGTTTTATTATATGTGACAGTGGGGCAGTGTAAAGAGTGAACAGAACAGGGCCTAGAACTGATCCCTGTGGGACTCCGCATTTCAGTTTGGCAGGTATTGATTGAATCTTGTTTACTGCAACTCTCTGAAATCGGTCAGTGAGGTATGAATTAAACCAGGTGAGGGCTGTGCCAGTGACACCGAACGTTTTTTGAAGACGGGAGAGAAGAATTGAGTGGTCTTAGTATCGAAGGCTGCCGATAAGTCGAGTAGAGTGAGAAGGGAGATTTTCCCTGAGTCAGAAGCTAGTAAAAGCGTGTTTAAAGTGTGTACTAGGGTGGTTTCAGTGCTGTGGTTGACGCGGTAGGCAGACTGAAACTCAGGAAGAAGATTGTTGGAGAGAAGGTGGTTGTTGAGCTGTTTGAGAACTACTTTTTCAAGGACTTTAGAAATAAAAGCTAGATTGGAAACAGGTCTATAATTCTTCAGAATGTTAGGGTCAAGGTCATGCTTTTTGAGTAGAGGTGTGACTATAGCAGTTTTGAGAGCTGATGGAACATTTCCTGAAACAAGAGATGAGTTCACTATTTTCGTGATAGTGGGTATAAGTTGTGGTAGGCACTGTGTGAAAAGAGAAGCAGGTATGGGATCAAGATCACATGATTTTATAGTCATTTTTTTCAGAATTATCGTGATTTCTTTCTCACTTGTCGGATGAAAGAAAAGGAGAGGAGTGCCAGAGAATTGGGGATCAGGAAGTGCAGGCTGGAAAGGAGTCTGATCCAGTTTGGAGCGAATGTTATGGACTTTTTCAGAAAAAAATGCAGAAAAATATAGAAGGAAGTTCAGAGTGATTGTGGATGGAAGGCAGAGGGCTTACCTTCACAGATCCAAGAAGAGTAGATGTGAGAGAAAAGAGAGATTTCATTGACGTGGTATCAAGAACTTGAGAAGAGTAATACTTTGTTTTTTTCTGAAAGAATTAAAGACTTGACTTTGTTTACTTGTTTGCGGAAGAGCTGCTTATTAATTTCCGTTTTTGCTTTTCGCCACTGCCGCTCTAGTTGCCTGCGTTTGCGCTTTGCGACCAGAATGTCATGGGTGTACCATGGCGCACATGGCCTATCAGGCAGGAGACGGTCAGTGGGAGGTGCATGCTCATCAAGCAGTTGGCTGAGAATATCATTGTAGTGTTTAGAGAGGTTATTGTTGTCAGAGGTTTGCGATAGGCGTTCAGCAGCTTGTGCATAGAAAGTTTGAATATCTATGGCCTTGAGGTTGCGACGGGTGACATACTTTTTCTTTCTGATAGGCTTTGCAATGTTTAGAGAAAAAAACAGCGGAATGATCAGAAAGTAGTTCATCAGTGATAGATACAGATGTGATCAGATCTTGGGAAACATCAATAATTAGCCAGTCTAAAATATGTCCTGATCTGTGCGTTGCTTCATTTACCAGCTGAGAAAGAGAGTGGTTTGACAAAGAAAGAGAAAGACGTTTGACGTCGGAAGAAGATTGGTTATCAAAGTGGAAGTTAAAGTCACCGAGAATGATAAGCTTTCTGGGAGAGAGGCTGTAGTGATCCAGGAGTGACTGAAACTCCTGATGGAAGATGGAAGATGTCAGATTATTCTTACGGCTTGGAGGTGGACGGTAAATACAGCAGAAAGTAATAGAGTGGCCAGGTGTATTGAGGTTGAGTTCACAGACTTCGAAAGATTCAGGTGAGAAAGGAAGGGAGTGACAGAAAGAAAGAGCAGGTTCGAGTGTATATTTATAAACGATGGCAATGCCACCTCCACGGGAGGGTCGGGGAAGAGAAACAGTTTTATAATCAGGTGGTGTCAGTTGTTTTATTTTCGGTTCATGACCGTGTGGTTTTAACCAGGTTTCTGTAAGAAATGCTATATCAATATTCTGTTCAGAGACGAAATCAGAAATGATTTGATTTCTGCCTTAATGAACTAAAAAAATGAAAACATGGTATAAAAACAATCAGTGATAACAAGTCAGCGTATTAAGAAACAAACTAACGAATAATAAGAAATGGAAATAAAATAAAACATCTATGGGAATGCCAGGGGCTTGTCAGTATAAATAGCAACTCCACTTTCTGAAAAATCTGTGCTAGGAATTCCTTCTTTTCTATCCCTCTCTTTGTTTCTGCCTTGTTCATTTTCTTCCTGTCACCTCCTTCTTGTCTATTTTCTGCCTTCTTGGTCCATTCTCCTGTCCTTTTATCTAGAAAGACTTTAAAGATACCAGTTCTCTCTCACGCCGAAGTCGGATGTGCTACTTGTCAGGCAGTTTGCTCGTATGACAGACAGCAACATTTGCTGTCTGAGCGTTTGACGAAGAAGACACATTTGAATATAGTTAATCTTGTCTTGTTTTTATTTTTACTAGTATTGCTTCAAAAAGAGAAAGAAAGCAAAATACATCAGTGATTCTGACAAGCCAGTGTAGCAAGACTCAAACCAGACAGCGAACAACAAAGAGGGGGGAAAAAATTCTTTTAATGAATGAATGAAAAAAAGTGGGGGGGGGGGGGGGGGGGAGTAAAGCTGAAATGAAACAGACGTTATCTTATTACTGGCCATTATTCAAGAGATGGACGTCTTGTGTTCCTGGGCTAGAGCTCTCAGGTTCACCAACGGTCAGATTTTGTGTATGCAATCGTTGTTCCCCACTATGAAGCTTGCCGCATTCCGACTTCGGGGATGGTGTCTCTCAACACGACACCCGTGTGCATCTGGTTTTTAAATTCTGTCATCTGTTTCTACCAGCACAACATATCCCACTCTTCCGAAAGGTGGAACGGGGTTTCAACGTGTGCGCAAGATGTTCTGCGTGCGTCCCCACACGGGACCTCGGTTTAGAGTCTCATCCGAAGGCCTTTTGTGGAGGCTGAGTGCGTACTGATGTTAACTCCGGGCGGGGTAGACATGCCCTAAAAAGGGAGCCTCGGTGGTGGTTCGATCCACGGCCGTCAGATCATAAGCGCAAGGCTCTAACCAGTAGGCTGTCCCACCTCCAAGAGTTGGAGATGATGACGTGATGTACAAATACCAACGCATACTAGAGATGGAGATGATGACGTGATGTACAAATACCAACGCATACTAGAGATGGAGATGATGATGTGATGTACAAATACCAACGCATACTAGAGATGGAGATGATGATAGATGTACAAATACCAACGCATACTAGAGATGGAGATGATGACGTGATGTACAAATACCAACGCATACTAGAGATGGAGATGATGATGTGATGTACAAATACCAACGCATACTAGAGATGGAGATGATGATGTGATGTACAAATACTAACGCCAACTAGATATGGACATGATGATGAACAAATACGAACGCCAACTAGAGATGGACATGATGATGTACAAATACCAACGCCAACTAGAGATGGAGATGATGATGTGATATACAGATACCAACGCCAACTAGAGATGGAGATGATGATGTGATGTACAAATACCAACGCCAACTAGAGATGGACATGATGATGTACAAATACCACCGCCAACTAGAGATGGAGATGATGACGTGATGTACAAATACTAACGCCAACTAGAGATGGAGATGATGACGTGATGTACAAATACCAACGCCAACTAGAGATGGAAATGATGATGTACAAATACCAACACCAACTAGAGATGGAAATTATGATATGATGTACAAATACCAATACAAGCTACATATGGAAATGATGAAATACAAATACCAACGCCAACATGAGATGGAAATGATAATGTACACATACCAACGCCAACTAGAGATGGAAATGATGATGTACACATACCAACGCCAACTAGAGATGGAAATGATGATGTACACATACCAACGCCAACTAGAGATGGAAATGATGATGTACACATACCAACGCCAACTAGAGATGGAAATGATGATGTACACATACCAACGCCAACTAGAGATGGAAATGATGATGTACACATACCAACGCCAACATGAGATGGAAATGATGATGTACACATACCAACGCCAACTAGAGATGGAAATGATGATGTACACATACCAACGCCAACTAGAGATGGAAATGATGATGTACACATACCAACGCCAACTAGAGATGGAAATGATGATGTACACATACCAACGCCAACTAGAGATGGAAATGATGATGTACACATACCAACGCCAACTAGAGATGGAAATGATGATGTACACATACCAACGCCAACTAGAGATGGAAATGATAGTGTACAAATACCAACGCCAACTAGAGATGGAAATGATAATGTACAAATACCAACGACAAATAGAGATTGAGATGATGATATGATGTACAAATACCAACGCCAACTAAAGATTGAGATGATGACATGATGTAAAAATACCAACGCCAACTAAAGATTGATATGATGACATGATGTAAAAATACCAACGCCAACAAGAGATGGAAATAATGATATAATGTACATATACCAACGCCAACAAGAGATGGAAATGATAATAAACAAATACCAACACCACCTAGAAATTGAAATGATGATATACAAATACCAACGCCAACTAGCGATGGAAATGATAATGTACAAATACCAACGCCAACTAGAGATTGAGATGATGATATGATGTACAAATACCAACGCCAACTAGAGATGGAAATGATAATGTACAAATACCAACGCCAAATAGAGATTGAGAGATGGATGATGTACAAATACCAACGCCAACTAGAGATGGAATGATGACATGATGTCAAATACCAACGCAACTAAGAGATGAAGATGATGATGTAAAAATAACCAACGCCAAACAAGAGATGGAGATGAATGATATATGTACACATATACCAACGCCAACAAGAGATGGAATGAAAGATAATACACAATACCAACGCCAACTAGAGATGGAAATGAATGATTACAAATACCAACGCCAACTAGCGATGGAAATGATAATGTACAAATACCAACGCCAACTAGAGATTGAGATGATGATATGATGTACAAATACCAACGCCAACTAGAGATGGAAATGATGATAATATAACATGGATGAGTGATATACATATACCAACGCCAACAAGAGGAAAGATGAATAAACAAGCCATAAGATGGAAATGATGATATGATGTGCAAATACCAACGACAACTAGAGATAGAAATGATGATGTACAAATACCAACGACAATTAGAGATCGAAATGATGACGTGATTTTCAAAAACCAACATCAACAAGAGATCGAAATGATGACGTGATGTACAAAAACCAACGCCAACTACAGATGGAGATGATGATATGATGTACAAATACCAACGCCAACAAGAGATGGAAATAATGATATGATGTACAAATACCAACGCCAACAAGAGATGGAAATGATAATAAACAAATACCAACGCCAACTAGAGATTGAGATGATGATATGATGTACAAATACCAACGCCAACTACAGATGGAAATGATAATGTACAAATATAAACACCATATGGAGATTGAGATGATGATATAATGTACATATACCAACGCCAACATGAGATGGAAATGATGATATACAAATACCAACGCCAACTAGAGATGGAAATGATGATATGATGTGCAAATACCAACGACAACTAGAGATGAAAATGATGATATGATGTACAAATACCAACGCCAACTATAGATGGAAATGATGATGTATAAATACCAACGCCAAATGATGTATAAATACCAACACCACCTATAGATGGAAATAATGATGTACAAATACGCCAACTAGAGATGGAGATGATGATATGATGTACAAATACCAACGCCAACTAGAGATGGAAATGATGATGTGATGTACAAATACCAACGCCAACTAGAGATGGCGATGATGATGTGATGTACAAATACCAACGCCAACCAGAGATTGAAATGATGATGTACAAATACCATCGCCAACTAGAGATGGAGATGATGTACAAATAAAACGCCAAATAGGGATGGAAATGATGACATGATGTACAAATACCAACGGCAGCTAGAGATGGAATTAAAGATGTGATGTACAAATACCAACACTAATTAGAGATGGAAATGATGATATGATGTACAAATATCAACGCCAACTAGATGTGGAAATGGTGATATGATGAACAAATACCAACGCCAACTAGATGTGGAAATGGTGATATGATGAACAAATACCAACGCCAGCAGTTAATCATCTCAATAAACAGATAAATTCATGTGGGTTTTGAACCAAATGTAAGACCAATAAACCGAAAAAAATTACAGAAAGGATTAAATCAATTTAAACAATTCGACAAACTCACGCATGCACGCGCGCGCGCACACACACACACACACACACACAACACAAAAAAAACACAAACACACCGACACTGACACACACACACACACTCTTCTTCTCTGACTTCTCTCTCTCTCTCTCTCTCTCTCTCTCCCTCTCTCTCCTCTCTCTCTCTCTCGCTTTCTCTCCTTTTCACACACACACACACAACACACACAAACACACACACACACACACACACATAAAACACACACACACACACAAAACACACACACACACACACACACACACACACCGCGCGCGCGCATTTACGTACACAGCATGTAGGCACGTACGCATGCACACACATAGCGTACATACACACATGCCAATGCTCAAATGCTTGCAGCATTATCAAACAGTCCAGCAATATCAGTGATTGTGGAGCACTATACCAGTACACACACTCTGTCGCCCCGCCTGCTTTTGATAATGTAGCAGACAGGTTTTGTTGTTGTTGCTATTGTTGCATTAATATCGGGTTGTTTTATACCTAGTTTAGTACTGTTTCTGTGGAATCGTAATGTGTGCGTGCGTGCGTACATAAGTGTGTGCGTGTGTGAGTGCGAGTGTATATGAGTATGTATGTATGTATGTGTCTGTCTGTCTGCCTCTGTCTGTATCTGTATGTCTCTTTCTCTGTGCGGCTGTGTCTGTGTGTGTGTGAGAGAGAGCGAGAGAGAGAGGGGGGTGGGGAGGGGAGGAGAAAGAGAGAGAGAGAGAGGATGGGGAGGGAAGGAGAAAAGAGAGAGAGAAGAGAGATGAGAGAGGGGATAGAGAGAGAGAGAGAGAGGAGGATGAGAGAAGAGAGAGAGATGCAGAAAAGGAAAGGCAAGGCAAAAAGCTTTGATTGAATAACTTCGATGAAGAGAGAGAATATGGAGTGACGAGAAGAAAAAGATAAGAGAGTAAAATGAAGTTACGATGTGTATGAGAGACGAATGACTACAACAAGTACATGCAGGATGATGCAACTAAAGCATTATAGCACTAAACATTCCATTAATAGCCATCAATCAAGCTTGCTCCCTGGGCAGTCGCAATCAAACTGGACACACACACTTCATAATGACAAATACCAATTAACAGTAAATGTGTATCCAGCAGACATTACTTTACTAATGGACGCCTTGCGTGCACACAACCCATTGCACAGATTTCCACGCACACGCAAAAAATCGCAACAAAATGCGCGACGTTTGCTGGTGCGCGCCCTGCACATCAGACACGCCACAACACACACACACACTTCATGTTGAAAATAGCATTCAAAATGAAGATGAACAGATTTCTTTTCTTCCTTTAATGACGGCTTACTGGGTTGTTTAAAAGCACATTTTCCAATTATTCAAGCTTCTCTGACATTAATGCTTGGCTATTAATTTTGCAACAGATGGAATGTGTTTTCATCGTATGTGAAAGAATTTTAATGGCGAGCTCTGGTTTCATCATGAACGCCCGAGAACATTCTATGGGAACAGTTTTCTGTAAGATAAGCTTCTTTAAATTCATGAATAAAAGTGGACTTGTACCCTACACCTTGGCCATACCGTTCTCTGTAAGTTTCTTTTGCACATTTAATACCATATTGAAATGGCCAGAATCATGTTGTAATACAAGCCTTTCGAAAGCTTGACGGCATATCCTTGACACAGGCAACTGAACAAGCTTAAGCCAGCATTTAATACATTTAGCAGCGGTTGGTATGTGAAGTGTGTACCTGCCAGTCTCTGCATATACTTGTTTGTTGGAGGCATGAGGGGGGACATTCAAGAGGGTTTTTTAATAGCACAGGTATGCCCTGATTCGATTTCTTTACCCTCTGTCTCTAAACCCCACACTTCACATGCATAGGTTAAGACTGGTTCCATTTTGTGAATCGCCCAATTTCCAAAATAAATGTGGATCTGCTGACATTAACCTTTTCAGTGATCTCATTATTTCTATTACCCCCATTCTCCCCTTTCTACAACCCTCTGTCAGAGCACTGGTAAGGCTCATTTTAGTTGTGAACAGCATTTCTAAGTATTTGTATGAATTTATCACTGTAACAACTTCATTTCCATAAAACCATTTCTCTTTAAATACAATTATATTTGTCCTTTTTTTTTTAGTTTAACTGGTTTAATGCAAACGGCCAGCTTCTCTTTTTAAACTGTCAAGTTGACTTTGAAGTCCAACACCTGTATTGGACAACAGAATCACATCATCAGCACTCTTTCAGCATTTCAGTGAAGGTCCTTACCTGAGCGACCTGAGGATTCCCTGTCCTGCCTTTGGCCGTCACCAGGATTATTGCCTGAGACTGCACGCTCTCTGTCTGACGGTCAGCTGAACTGTTAAATGCCACTTCTCTGGAACCAGAAACGCCTGCTGCTTCTGCTGTCACTTCAGCGTATGTCCTGGGATCTGGTCGTTTGGGCCTCACAGTAGTCTGCCCCTCTTGAAAAAGGCCACAGTCAGTCTGCCTCTCTTGAAAAAGGCCACAGTAGTCTGCCTCTCTTGAAAAAGGCCACAGTAGTCTGCCTCTCTTGAAAAAAGGCCACAGTAGTCTGTCTTTCTTGAAAAAGGCCACAGTAGTCTGCCTCTCTTGAAAAAGGCCACAGTCAGTCTGCCTCTCTTGAAAAAGGCCACAGTAGTCTGCCTCTCTTGAAAAAGGCCACAGTAGTCTGTCTTTCTTGAAAAAGGCCACCCTCCTCTCCTTTCTAGCCTCAGCAACCACACTGGCCTGCTTCCTGGTCAGATTGTTGGCCACTCTTATTCCTTTTTCTTTCAGTCTGGCTCTGTAGTCCTGATCTCTGAGCACTGTCATTTTGTCTCTCCATCCACTGAACTTGACAATCATGAGCTTTGGCTCACTGCCTGACTTTCTTCTACCCTGTGTGCTCACGAAATGTCATCTGCACTTCACTGTTTTGGTGTGTTAACGCTGTTCAGTACGTCAGCAGCCAGTGTAGCACACATGTTGCATATTTCAACTCCTTCATGCTGGGGCACACCATAGAAATGGAGATTGTCAATTCTTGAAAAACTTTCCAAATTGTCACAGTGTTCTTCAAGAATAGCTCTTCGACGTCTTCTTTAGATTCTTTCAATCCAGTTGATAATTGTTCATTTTCTTCTTCCAGTCTGTCACAACGCTTTCCTATTTGGTCACACATCAGTTTTTCCTGCCCAAAATCTGTTTTGATAGAGCTGATGTCTTTCCGCATGCAGGCCACATTATTGCTGATGTCTTTCCGCATGCAGGCCACATTATTGCTGAGGTCTTTTCGCATGCAGGCCACATTATTGCTGA
>CM054158.1:40228481-40258481 GCA_028751875.1 Rapana venosa | reverse complement strand
ACACACCTACACACACACACACCTACACACACACACATACCTACACACACACACCTACACACACACACACACACCTACACACACACACATACCTACACACACACACAGCTACACCTACACACACAGCTACACCTACACACACACACATACCTACACACACACACCTACACACACACACCACACACACACCTACACACACACACACACACACACACACACTACACACACACACACACAGATACACCTGCACACACACACCTACACACACACACACACACACCTACACACACACACACACACACACCTACACACACACACACACACCTACACACACACACATACCTACACACACACACACCTACACACACACACACACACACACACACATACCTACACACACACACACACCTACACACACACACACACATACCTACACACACACACACCTACACACACACACACGCACACACACACACACACACACACACACACACACACACACACACACACACACACACACACACAACACACACAGCTGGGCGTGGCGCTGCTCTCCAGGAGGGAGGGGGAGGGATGGTTATACTGACCTCTCATCGACCAGGCTGCTCCACAGAGCGTGTTCCTGCCACACAGAGAGAGAGACAGACAGAGAGATAGACAGAGAGACAGACAGAGAGAGATAGACAGAGACAGACACAGAGAGAGAGACAGAGACAGAGACAGAGAGAGAGAGGCAGACAGAGAGACAGACAGACAGACAGACAGACAGACACAGACAGACAGAGAGAGAGACAAACAGACAGACAGAGACAGGCAGAGAGACAGACAGGCAGATGGACAGGCAGACGGGCAGACAGATAGAGACAGACAGGCAGACGGACAGACAGAGAGAGACAGACAGAGAGAGACAGACAAACGAGACAGAGCAGAGAGGACAGACAGGCAGACGGACAGACAGAGAGACAGACAAACAGACAGAGAAAGAGAGAGAGAGAGAGAGAGAGAGAGAGAGAGAGAGAGAGAGAGAGAGAGAGAGAGAGAGGAGAGAGAGAGAGAGAGAGAGAGAGAGAGGATCGACAATGAGTGAATGAATAAATGAAAAATCGTATGAACTGAATAAAAAAATAAAAACAAAGAAAGAAGTTCGAACAAAAAAAGTCTGAATGGATGGATGAAATGAAGGGATGAAGACAGAAAGCAAGGAAGGCAAAAGGGGGGGGGGGGGGTAAACTGGTAAACTGTAATAACCCAAAAAATGTCATGCAAAGTAAACTTTACACAAACCAACATTGTATTTCCAATGAATTTCCAATTAATAATTAATTATAATATGCATTTGTTAAAAATTCATCAAAATAGAATCCTGTTGACAAGACTTCAGACCTGTATGTATGATTTCAGGAACGTCAGTGTGAGTCACCACGTCAAGAACGTCAGTGTGAGTCACCACGTCAAGAACGTCAGTGTGAGTCACCACGTCAAGAACGTCAGTGTGAGTCACCACGTCAAGAACGTCAGTGAGTCATGCACAATACACAAAACCTAAGAAGTATGCATATAGCTGTTGTTGTTGTTGTTGTTGTTGCTGTTGTTGTTGTTGTACTGCACAGTAAGTAGGTTGTTCCTAACAGGCTCACAGTCAGGACGAGGGGTGGGGGTGGGGGTGGGGGTGGGGGGGTAGTCTGTGGTCAGAGCCTGGCGCTGGTGATGTGACGGCCCGGGATCCAGCCACCACAGAGGCGCCCTGGAGGTAACGTCAGTGCTGCCCTACACACCACTGGGTGTAATGGTTGATGATGATGATGATGATGATGATGATGATGATGATGATGATGATGATGATGATGATGATGATAACGTCAGTACTGACTCCGCCCCCGCAAAGGTCCTCCAGGTGAGACCATAACCCGAGGTCCCATGGGCGAACGCACACGTTAAAACCGTTTCGTCTTTAACAAGAGAGACCATTTTGTGCCCGCACGAAGGGACAACTTTTTTTTTTTTAAACAGCAAACACACAGGTGTCGTGTTTAGACACCATCCTCGAAGTCGGAGTGTGGCTACCTGAATGGCAGGTAAGAACGGTCGTAGAAGCGAAATCTCACGTTGGTGAACTTGGGGGTCTATGGCAGTCAGGACATAGGTCACATCACACACACACACACACACACACACACACACACACAGCCATGAAACTGAGAGACAGAGAGGGGCGAGGAGAGATACAAGTGACGGAATGGGTGTCAAGAGTTAACAAGCTGTCAGAAACCAGGACTGTGCAGAAAAGCCATATGTTCAATCCTCATCAAGTCGGAAAAAAGACTGATATCAACGGCAATATCCACATATTGTTTTCGGGGGGAATTACATGTTTTCCTTTTACTGAAAAAGCCTTACCACCATGCATTTTACTTTTTTTTTTCATAAGCACTGGTCAACTGTTTTCCGTGGAAGGAAGAAAAACAAAAGTAGTAGCTGGTGACGTCACGCTTAACACGACTTCAGAAGGATTTAAACATATATCATGTGGACAAAATCTCTGGGTTTGTACTTGAACTCTTTTTTTCAAAACTCTGTGGCTGTTACTGTCCCTGTTACTGTCCGTGTTACTGCCCCTGTTACCCTGTTACTGTCCCTGTTACTGTCCCTGTTACTGCCCCTGTTACCCTGTTACTGTTACTGTTACCCTGTTACTGTCCCTGTCCCTGTTACTGTCCCTGTTACTGGATGTGCACGTGACCGCTGCCAGTGCAGTGCCCCATGGATCCCATTTGCGGGGTTCTCATTTTGCAAATCAGGGGTAGGGGGGGTGGGGAGAGAGGAGAAGGGAGAATACCCACGAAGATCAGAAATGTGTGTCTAAAGACTCATCTCCCCCCGTCCTTCAAACACCCCCACCCCCCCCCCCCCCCAGCCAGAAACTGTAAATTGGGGGTTGGGATTTATAGTACTATCTCCCAGGTTACGTTGGAAAGATGAATTTAAAGCATCATATCAAAAGAGGTGTGTGTGTGTGTGTGTGTGTGTGTGTGTGTGTGTGTGTGGTGTGTGTGTGTGTGTGTGTGTGTGTGTGTGTGTGTGTGTGACAGACAGACAGAGATATTTATTTATTTATTTATTCTTTTTTATCTAGGATAATGGGATAAGCAGGCATGTGCTTTTTTACATCTAGTCCCCGTGTGTATGCGATTTTGTAAATTTTGTCATCTGTTCCCACCGCCACACAAATGGCCTACTCTTTCGAAAAACGGAACAGGATTTAACATGCGCAAGATGTTCTGCGTGTGTTCGCACATGGGGCCTTGGTTTACAGTCTCATCCAATGGACAGAGAGAGAGAGAGAGAGAGAGAGAGAGAGAGAGAGAGAGGCAGACAGACAGACAGACAGAGACAGACAGACAGACAGAAAGCAATTTCAATAAAACAGCCTAACAGCTTGCTGTGATGTATAAAATAATGTGTATCTATGTTTTTTCCCCAGTTGGTATTACTCCACACGTTATTGCCAGCAGACAGCCATCACTATGACAGGAGAACAGCAATGCCTTTGTTATGTCCATGAAGATAGCAGTGGTCCTTTGCTGGTGTTTTTGTTGTTGTTGCTGTTGCATTTTGGGGGAATTGTTTTGTTTTGTTTTGTTTTGTTCTTGAACTGGTTTGAGGTGGTTGTTGTTGTTTTCTTTCTGTGTGAACATGACTCATTGTAACACACCCAATAAACAAAGCACAAAGCTTTGCTTGAGAACTGGTGTCACCACCGCATTCTCATTCCAAGCAAAAAAAACCCTGTGTTCGTCTAGAAAGTTCATTTTGTGTTGAGTCCTTCAACGTGTGACGTTGTTTGTACGATGACGTATGCATTGATGATGTCAGTTTAGGTGTAACGAAATGAGGGCATAGGGATCGGTGGACCTAGAAAGACAACGTCCGGGTTTCAAGTGTGTGGTGGTTCGAGCCCCGTTTGAGCCCGAAACTTTTCCGCCCACCCACTAGATTGTGAGTGGTGGTCTGGGTGCTAGTCTTTCGGACGAGACCAAAAAAAACTGATGTCCTGTGTGCAATATTCATTTAGTGTACGTAAAAGAACCCACGACAACAGAAGAGTTGTCCCTGGCAAAAATGTGTAGAAAAAAGCCACTCTGATAGGAAACCAAATACGTATGCAAACAGAAAAGGAAAAAAATAGGTGGCGCTGCTCTTGTGGCGACACGTTATCGTCAGGGAGAGCAGCCCGAATTTCACGAAGAGAAATCTGCCGTGATTTAAAGTGGTATACAGTACAATACAATACAATGCAATGCAATACAATGCACAATACACTACAATACAATACAATACAATACAATACAATGCAATACAATGCAATGCAATGCAATGCAATACAATACAATGTGTGTTAAGAATTATTTTCAACAAATCTGTTCATTCTGAATTCCTGCATTTTCTGGAATGTTCATCAAGTTCCTGCAATGTTTTACACGTTTCTGGAATGTTCTCCTATTCTAGTCATTGAGTTATGGAAAATTCCGAAATGTACCCATTCTAGAGATTTCCGAAGTTTCTCCAATGTTTGTGGAATTCTACGGAGTTGCAGAATTTTCTGGAATCTGTTGTCTCTTGTAGGGAATTCCTAACGTTCCTGGAATATTCTTGTGTAAGTAAAGGTTGACACAGGGGGTGTGGGGGGGGCGGTGGTGGTGGTTCTCTCTTCAGCTCAATTCATTACTTCTCTGTGCAAGGCAGGTTGCAATAATTGGTTGTGATTATACTAAAATCCCAGCAAAGCCATCCAACTTAGGGACTAAACCATCAACCAACCATCACCAATTCACCAACCAACCATTGTCCCAGTGAATAGTTGTAGTTTTGTTTGCGAAATAATGATAGTAATAAAAATAATAATAATAACGAAATAACAAACATCATGAACCACAGAACCTATCACTTCAGGTAACTACGCCATCCATATTGAAGCAGGTGGAAGTCATCACTGCAAGACTTCACAGCAGGCAGCTGTGTAGGGTGGCCTGCCCCAGTGAGCTGTGTCAGGTGTCACATTAGGGTGGCCTGCCCCAGTGAGCTGTGTCAGGTGTCACATTAGGGTGGCCTGCCCCAGTGAGCTGTGTCAGGTGTCACATTAGGGTGGCCTGCCCCAGTGAGCTGTGTCAGGTGTCACATTAGGGTGGCCTGCCCCAGTGAGCTGTCAGGTGTCACACCAGGATGGCTGCCCCAGTGAGCTGTGTCAGGTGTCACACCAGGATGGCTGCCCCAGTGAGCTGTGTCAGGTGTCACACCAGGATGGCTGCCCCAGTGAGCTGTCAGGTGTCAATTTCGCTGGGACACTAATACAATTGACAGACAAACGCATGGCTGAACTACAAGCATTTGATACAAGGAGTGTACTAGGCTAGCTCTTGGCACTGTAACACATATGCCTCACACGAGACAAACAGGAAACAAAAGACTAAATCCTGGATTGATAAACGAGACAGAGACAGAGATATATATTTTTTTTTAATTCATTCTTTTATATCGAGGATAATGGAATAAGCACTTACGTGCTTTTTACATCCAGTCCCCGTGTGTATGCGGGTTTTGTAAATTCTGCCATTCTGAGAGAGAGAGAAGAGAGAGAGAGAGAGAGAGAGAGAGAGAGAGAGAGAGAGAGAGAGAGAGAGAGAGAGAGAGAGAGAGAGAGAGAGAGAGAGAGCAACTTCAATAAAACGGTTGGCAATGATTGTTTCCTGCCTGTGTGTTTTCCCCCTGCTGATATTAGTTTACACCATATTGCCAACAGGGACCCGTCAATGTAACAGCACACAGCAACATGATATGTTATGTCCGTATGTTTCAATGCTTCTTTGCTGATAATTATTGTCGTTGCTGTTGTCATTGGGTGGTTGCTGTTTTGTTTGTTGTTGGGTTGTTATTTTTTCTTTGTGTTTTGGTTGGTTGTTTTGGGGGCGGAGAAGCGTTCTTTCTGTTGGTTGTTGATCGCTTGCCTGCTGGTTTGGTTTGTAGTTTGTTCCTAGAGTTTTGCTTGTTGCTTTCTTTTGGGGTGGGGGGAGGGAGTGTCGGGTTTTGTTTATTTATTTGTTTTATTTGGTGGGGGGGCGGGAGGCGTTGTGTGTGTGATGTGTGTGTGTATGTGTAAAACAGGGTGCGTGTGTAAAACAGGGTGACACACATTGGAACAACGCTTTCCTTAACGACGACATGTGTGTGTGTGTGTGTGTGTGTGGAGGGGGAGGGAGGGGGTAAACTAAGGAAACACTAACGTTAAGTGTGGGGGAATTTGTTCATCTCAAGAGCCAGCCTAGCTTTGGCTGTTTCGTCATTGTTGGGTAACGCATGCATTCGTCACGTCATTTTACGTTTGTTGACAAAATGATTGCTACTCCCTGTAGTCTGTATACCTAAGTTTCTGTGTCAAAAATTGTTCTGGGCTTTTCTCTTCCACTTCATTATGTTCTGGAATATTCTCGTGATCCAGGAAGCTCGGGAAAATTCCAGAATGTTGTCATGTTCTTAAGAATTGAACGTGTTTGTATTTGTGTCTGTCGGGGATGGGGATGAGGGGTAAGGTAAAGGTAAAGGAGTCCCATAACCTATAAGGTCGTAGAGGAGTGAGGCTCAGAGACCTCACTTCTCCAGGGGGCAGCATATTGAGGGCGGCGCCCATCTCCTCTCCCTCGCTGCTTTACCTTCCCTGACCCTAAAGAGGGCAGGTACCCATTTACAACTGGGGGAACTGTACTGAAGCCAAGGCGCGCAAACGGTCACCCATCCAACTGGTAACCACGCTCGACGCTGCTTAACTTGGCTGGGGGAAAGCGAGTGCTCCGACCACTGAGCTATCCCGATGAGGGGTAGGATGGGCATATATGCATGCGTGCATTCGTGCGTGCTTTCGAGCGTGCGTGCGTGAGGATGTGAGTTTATTTGAGTTATTGACCTATGCTCATCATAAAATACTAAACAAGTTTTGTTGGTTTTTTTTGTTTTTGTTTTACCTTGGTGTGCATAAAAAATGAACGAACAAATGCTTTCGTTTTCATTTTGCACGAAGAGCAAAACACAGAGAGGCTAAACAACATTAACTACCACACATCCATAATCAAATTTATGCTTTTATTTTCATTTTGCACAAAGAACAAAAATACAGGAAAAGCTAAAAACACAATCACATAATAATAAACACTCAACAGGCAAAGAAATAGGTGTTTCGATGAAAATGTTTACGAAATATCACAAGAGCTCAAAGCTATAATATGTGAGTATAATATAGGTGGCAAGCTTGTTCCAGGGGTCACTAGGGGATAAAACACTCTACTGCATCCATAGCTGAAAGAATGAAACTGATTATCCTAGTGTGCGCAGTTTTTGCAGTCGCCATCTTACAAGATTCAGCGCAATATAAGTACTATACATTATTATTATTATTATTATTATTATTATTATTATTATTATTATTGTTGTTGTTGTTGTTGTTGTTTGTTGTTGTTGTTGTTGTTATTATTATTATTATTATTATTACACATATTAGAAATAAGTGCACACGCACGCACGCACACACGCACGCACCCACCCACCCACACACACACACACACGATTGAATCCTAATACACTGACCAAGACCAACTACACAGTATTAGAAATTGTTCCACTTAAGGACAGTCTGCAGTTCAACAAGTGTCTATGTATGTACATATTAAACGGAAAAGCCCAGAAGAAAACTGAAAAATGTTGCTGTCGATAAAAACAGGCCTACTCATAGATTGTTTTTGCCCAGGCCCCATAATAATCTCTAACAGTGTGGAATAATCTACCTCCCTTTTTAAAATCATCTCCTTCAAAACAAACGCTTAAGTAAGTTCTGAGAAACATCTGATGGACAAATTTTAAGTCTATTTTATGCTCGAGGTTACCTTACATCTGGCTGCTTTGTAAATTGTTACTCTACCCCTGTTATTTTGTATCTTCACTATTTGTCTGTATGAATTGAGCTTTCGTTGTACTGTGTTGGTTTTGTTTCATCTTGTGTTGTGAGGTCTGGATTTGTATTTTTTAAATATCTTTTTTAAAGTTTTCCTATTTCATTTTTGTTCTTTTCAGCATAGATTAACATTGTCTTTTGAATGGTTTTACACGTCAAGTATCCCGATTATTTTGTGATGGAAGGATGAAAAAAGTTATGTAAACTTAATCTTTGACCCCTAATGTTGATCATTTTGACTTGACTTGACTTGACACACTGTGCTGGAGAAGAAGAAAAGTGACCATTCACGGGAGAACACACGACAAGGCAGAAAAAGTACAACATTGGAGTTACTTCCCTTCTATCACTTTTTTCCCGCACACTCGCCAAGGCAGAAATGATACAACATTGAAGTTGCTTCCCTTTCACCACTTCTTTCAGCACAATGTGCTATCGCTCACACACGCATGCGTGCACAACACGCATGCGCACGCGCGCATGCACGTTAATTTTTTTTCGAGGGAAGGATGAAAAACAACTTGCGTAAACTTAATCTTTTACCTTCAATAAAGATCATTCTGACACTTGACTTCACAGAGAGAGAGAGAGACAATGACAATGACAATGACAATTTTTTTTATTTCGAGGATAATGAATAAGCACCCATGTGCTTTTTTACATCCAGTCCCCGACCTTAAGGATAAATATGATAATAAAATTAAAATAAAGCCCATAGCAATACACTTACACAGCATACGGAAAAAATAACTACACAAAAAATCCCCACAAAAATCACCGGAAGGAGAGAGAGAGAGAGAGAGAGAGAAGAGAGTAGCAGAAGTGAAGAGAAGAAGAAAGCAGAGAGAATAGAAGAAGCAGCAGAAAACAACGAAAAGAAAGTAACAAGAACCAAGAGCAAAACAAAAGCGGCAACAACAACAAGGAGAGAAGGGACAACCAAATAGTCCCCCCTCAAAAAAACAACAACCCCAAACCCAAACCAACAAAGCAAAACCTCCATAAAATAAAGGAGAACAAACCACGTAAATAGTTTCATTTTGGCTAACAGATAGAAACGTCAACAAATTCTTTGTGCTTTTATGGGAGGCAACAGCAATAGTAAACTACATGAAACAAATATTGTATAAGCAATTTGCATCCCCATGCACACATACACACACACACGCGCGCGTGCGCACGCACTCACACCATGCATCAATGCCAACATCAAATCTTTATGAATATCATGTATAGTCATAGAGAAGGACATCTGCACTTTGGAATTAGCTATACATAATTGGTACGCTCAAAACAAGATATCAAAATAGAACATCACTGAATCTCAAATATAGTCAACTTACGCAGTAAAACTGAAATATTAAATCTGAATAAAGTATTCAACGGGATACTAATTGTAAACACGACAATTAAATCTATAAGCAAACAATAAACAAGAGAGAGAGAGAGAGAGAGAGAGAGAGAGAGAGAGAGAGAGAGAGAGAGAGAGAGAGAGAGAGAGAGAGAGAGAGAGAGAGAGAGAGAGAGCACAGTACATTTTGAATCCATACGATAATGAATATAGTTTTCAATTCATCAACACTATCACCATTAGCACTCACTGTGATTTGACATTGTACATGTTAAGATCGTCCTAGAGTCATTATAAAGAAGTAGGATAGTAAAAGAATCATTTCTATAAGTCATTTTTCAATAACACAATAGCATATACAAGTAAAACACGTATACAGAGAGAGAGAGGGGGGGGGGGGAGAGAGAGAGAGAGAGAGAGAGAGAGAGAGAGAGAGAGAGAGAGAGAGAGAGAGAGAGAGAGAGAGAGAGAGAGAGGATAATTTGGTATAATGTAAGGGAGGATATATTTACTTTGTTTCCAACAGATCAATTGTGGATTTTTATGTTTGATGCATCAAGTGGATGAAAAAATTACTTTTGAAGATTGTTAATGATTGGTGTTGTCTAAATGAGTCAGGAAGGGAGTTCCACAGCACAGGGCCTGAGTAAAGTAAGCTAGATTTGAACAAATCTATTCTTGGGATTGGGACACATGGCTTTTCAGTATTTCTGGAATGATTCATTGGGAATTTGTCTTTGGAATCTCAATGTAAAATTTTGCAGTAGATTTTGTTTTCACATTTTATCTTGCTAGATTTATCTTTTGGATATAGGTTTACAACTAATATGGTTAACACATATCAGTCAGATTTATAACTGAGTAAGTTTGATTTTTGTTACGAGTTTCTGATTTCAGCAAAGTTATGGATAAATTATGATTTGAAAAGATTATTCCAAACCTAAGATTTTTCCCTCCTGTTTCATCTCAAATTTGTCCCTGCCTTCAACAGCCGAAATCCCCACCACCCTGCCAAAGTGTATAACCTGCGTGTGTGTGTGTGTGTGTGTGTGTGTGTGTGTTGTGTGTGCGAGCGCGCACGTGCGTGTGTGTGTGTACATTTGAATTTGTGAACTCTGTTAATTGGTATTGGTTGTAAGTGTATGGGTGTGTTGTATGCAAGCGCTTTGATTTGTTTTTGCAAGAATATAGCGCTATATAAATTCCAATTATTATTTTATTATTATTATTATAAGGATGAGGGAAAAGTTCCTGTCATTATCTTAAACATCATGATGCCTTTGTTAAATCTTAGTCTTAGGTGTAGGGGAAGAATGTTTAACTGAGTATAATCCACTTCTAGTAAGGTAGTCTTCTTCAGAAGAACCAGTTTAAGAGCACGTTTATACAGACTTAATAATGGTTTCATAGTGTTTGCACTAGCAGAATCCCACAGGGTTGAAGCATAATCTATTGAGGATTGTATATAAGCTTGAAAGAATAGTTTTCTTGAATGAAAGTCAAGAAAATGTTTGATTTTAGTCAATTGGTATACTCTTTGAGACATGTATTTGCACAGATACCAGCTGAGATTTTCATCAATTGTTACTCCTAGAACTTTGTGGTGAGAGGCTTGTTCGATTGTTTCCTTTTCAATATGGATTGGAGAAAATTTATGAGATAGATTTTGTCACTTTTGTCTGGTAGTGATAAGCATGCATTTTGTTTTTGGGGGGTGTATAGACATGTGATTTAGTTCAGTCCATTTACCAAGATCATCAGTGCTATTTTGCAATGTCTTTGCAAGAGAGTTAATGTCAGTATGGCTTGTATGTATGGTCGTGTCGTCAGCAAAAAGTTCGCATTTAGATTTGATATGGAGGGGGAGGTCATTTATGTATAATGAAAAGAGAATTGGTCCTAAGATGGATCCCTGTGGTACTCCATAATGAATGGGTTTTAGTGTGGATGTGGGCGTAGCTATTGAAACACATTGTTGCCTGTTGTTGTGTGTGTGTGTGTGAGGAGAGAGAGAGAGAGAGAGAGAGAGAGAGAGAGAGAGAGAGAGAGAGAGAAGAGAGAGAGAGAGAGAGAGAGAGAGAGAGTGTGTTTAAACTCGAATTTTTCTGCCATTCACCAGACCTATAGTGGTCTGGGTGCGAGTCTTTCGGTTGACACAATACATCGAGGTTCTGAGTGCAAATCACATTTAATTGTGTAAAGCACATTTAATGCACATGTAAAAGGACCCACAGCAAAAAGAAAGTTGTCCCTGGGCTAATGATGTAGAGAAAAACCCACTCACACTGAGAAACAATACACATATACACACTGAGAAACAATACACATATACACACTGAGCAACAATACACATATACACACTGAGAAACAATACACATATACACACTGAGAAACAATACACATATACACACTGAGAAACAATACACATAATTATACACACTGAGGAAAAAACGGTGGCGCTGCTCATGTGGCGAGACACTTTTCCAGCTGGAAGAAGTATGAATTTTTACATAGAGAAATCTGCCTTGACTAAAAGTGACATACAATACAATACAATACAATACAATACAAAAATGACGAGGACGACGATAACAACGGTGATACACCAGGATAATGACAGCAAGTGAAGGTAGTGATGACAACGTCGACGATGACAATAACAGTTTAAAAGTGTGTGTGTGTGTGTGTGTGTGTGTGTGTGTGTGTGTGTGTGTGTGTGTGTGTGTGTGTGTGTGTGTGTTGTGTGTGTGGTGGCGCGCGCACGCGCGCGCTTGAGTGTGTATGTGGTGTTTATGTGTGTGTGTGTGTGTGCGCGCGCGCGCGCGCGTGTGTGTGTGTGTGTGTGCGTGCGTGCGTGCGTGTATGTGTGTGTGTGTGTCGTGTGTGTGTGTGTGTGGTGTGTGTGGTGTGTGTGATGAACTTTGGCGAACCTATGTTATCACCAGTACGCATAGGGGTCACAGTGTAGGCCAACAGGGACGTACGTGCGCGTCAGGTCTTATATAAACACAATTTTAGCTTTGATTTATGGAACTGGTAGACCTATGAATAAATTATCACAAAAACCACCGTTCTTCACGAAATTTAAAAAACAAAAACAAACAAGAAATAGCTAAAACTTGACATTTTAATGCTGACACCAGCATTGTAAACTTATTAGTAATATATAACACACACCCCTCCTCTACACACACACACTCCACCCCTACCCCTCCCTCCCCGACTATCCTACCAGCCCTACCCCCCCCCCCCCCCCCCCCACCCCCCAATAATGCTGGCACTTTACATAAACTTTGTCAATGTGACCCCTAGTTAGCTTTTGGGGGCAGTGAACTTTGGATGAAATTTTAAAGACTTATAGGATGACAAAGGTAAGGAAGGTTCCCCCCCCCCCCACCTCTCTCTCTCTCTCTCTCTCTCTCTCTCTCTCTCTCTCTCTCTCTCTCTCTCTCTATCTATCTATCTATCTATCTATCTATATATCTCTCTCTCCTTATATTTTGTATGTTTTACTGAAACTTAGTTGCTTTTGAATGTAAACATGATTTGTAATTGATATTTCACCATTTTTACATCCAAAGTTAAGAGACTGTCTCATCAAGCACGGTATGCAGGTGATATGATCATTCTGATCAGAAATTAAAATTATAAGGGTTACAAAACGTGTATGAGTTGAACAAGAAAATCTGGTGGCTGTTAAACAAAAATTGTAATCTATTTTCCACAGAAAAAAACATTACATTCATTTCTTGGTTCGTTCTTTCACGTGACCTGGCATTTTTAGGGTGGCTGTGAAGGTAATCTTCATGGTTATATCAATGCCGACAGACTTGTATGATGTACATGATGATTTCTCCATCGCCCAAACTTCTACCCTATCCGCTAGACCTTGAGAGGTGCTCTGGGTGCTAGACTTTCGGGTGAGACGACAAACCGAAGTCCTGTGTGTATAACACATTCAGCGCAGGTAGAAGAACCCGCGGCAACAAGAGAGTTGTCCCTGGCAAAATTGTGCATGAAAAAGCCACTGTGATAAGAAAACAAGCACACAGGCAGACAGGAAAAGAACACATGGGCAACCCTGCTTCTGTGGCCACGCGATGTCCCCGGAGAGAGCAGCCCCAACTTCAAGCGGAGAAATCTGCCGTGACTGCAAGTGGCATCCAGTTCAGTCCGATTCCATTCTTAAAAGAGAACTTAAATGCTAGAACAGCTCATAGGAATTGTCCATTGAATGGTGTCGGTAGTGACTTTCCACCACAACAAAACCAATAAAAACCCACCATGCCTGTCAACCTGTTCCCAAGAAACTCTGAGATAGTTCCATCCATCCATCCATCAGTCTGTCTGGACAACCCCTGCTGGCAATGGATTGGACTCTGTCCTGCTGTGCTGTGCTAGTTTGTGCCATGCTGTGCCATGCGGTGCCATTTTTTGCTCTGCTGTCGGGGAGCTCTGCCATGCTCTGCTGTGGGAGAGGGAGGGGGGCTAGCCTAGTTATAATAATAATAATAAAATAATAATAATAATATGTATGGAATTTATATAGCGCTGAATCTTGTAAAGCAACAAATCAAAGCGCTCAGATGACTTTTTTTATGCGTGTGTATGCGGTTTTTTAAATTTTGTCATCTGTTCCCACCGGCACACAATGGCCTACTCTTTCGAACAACGGAACAGGATTTAAGGTGTGCGCAAGATGTTCTGCATGCGTCCGCACACGGGGCCTCGGTTTTAAGTCTCATCCGAAGGAGTTCTTTTTCTTTCTTCTTCGTCGAACGCTCAGACAGCAACTCCTGAGGCCCTGACAAATGCTGCTGTACGCTGAAGGCCCTCCCTCCAGGGGTCCGAAGAGTTTGTCCCTCATGGGCAGGTCAGTAGGCCAGATACTGGCCCTCAGGGTTTGGTGTGTTGGACAGACAGGTCTGGAGGAAGTGTTCTTCCACTGTCATGGGAGAAGTGCCACAGAGGCACGCCTCAAAATGACCGATGTGGAACTTGGTAAACACGCGATGTCTGAGTCTGCAGTGTCCAGTCCTCAGCCTCTCCATGGTGACTTGGGTCTTCTTTGGGGAGACTAGGCGTGGCGTGGCGTTCGTGATTTGACGGCGCGAGTTCGAGCCACCACCGAGACCCTCGCCCGTTGAAGGGAAACTGACCCCGGGTTTAACATCAGTATCATCCACTCCAGTTTCCTGCTGAAAGCCCTTTGGATGACACTGTAAACCTAAGCCGCATGTGCGAACGCGCACAGAACATCTTGCACACACACGTTAGAGCCCGTTCCGCCTTTCAGAAGAATAGGCCATTGTTTGCCAGTAGGAATGGACGAGAGAAAATGTACACAACTGTAGACACACTGGTTTCATGTTTAGACATCAGGCCGAAGTCGGAATGTGGCTACCTTCATGGTGGGCAAAACGTCGCATACGCAAAATCTCACGATAGGTGAATCTGGGAGCTCTGGCCTGGGAGCAAAGGAAAGCGTGCAGCCGTCCTTGTGTGGAGGTCAGTGGTGCTGGCTGCGCTGCCCGGGCTGTCTCTGGGGGCAGGTCAGTCATGGACAGTCCACCCTCAAGTGCTGCCTGACACCCTGCACCACTTCCAAACATGCCTCTAACAACATCAGCTACCTTCGTTAAGTAGCAGGTGTGTGTGTGTGTGTGTGTGTGTGTGTGTGTGTGTGTGTGTGTGTGTGTGTTTTGTGTGTGTGTGTGTGTTGCGCGCGCGCGCGCGTGCGTGCGTGGTGCGTGTGTGTTTTGTGTGTGTGTGTGTGTGTGTGTGTATGTGTGTGTGATCCATTTGTCTGTTCATCTGTCTATCCGAACCTGCACGTGCATGTGCGTGCATGCACATTCTGCATGTGTGCATGCATACGTGTATCATCATCTCATCAACGTCTGTGCCCCTGGCATGTGCAAAAATGTGTGGCATGCATATCTAGAAAATGTGTGTATGTGTGTTTGTATGTGTCTGTCTCTGTGCGTGTGTTTGTATGTGTGTGTGTCTGTCTCTGTGCGTGTGTGTGCGTGCGTGTGTGCGTGCGTGTGTGTGTGTGTGTGTGTGTGTGTGTCTGTATCACTCCTGCCGGTAAGATGACTAATTCTGCCTGCTATGGTGTGCCTAAGGCAAACATTTGCAACCAACGGCATGGCTTTTTGATACAGGCCCCTCATTCATCAACTCACCCCGCCCTTCCTCATGGAGGGTGAAACAGAGAGGAATAAACACACACACACACACGCACACACACACATACACACACACTACGCGCGCGCGAACGCACACACACACACACACTCACACATGATGGATGGTATGACAAAGTTGTTTACGTGTAAGATTTTCCTAAACCGACGCAATTAAGACGGTAAAGTGGCAAACGACAGGAAGACTGTCTGTGGTCATTTGTCAAAGTAGAAGCCATACTTATTGAAAGATGTAAGCTACTTGGTCAGGTAAACATGTGCAGAGCTTGTCTTCTTCAATTGCTCCTAAAGATCCTCACCCACCCACAAAAACAATGCATGCATAGACATGTTATCTCCATGTCTATCTCTTTATTGTCTTCTTACTCAGTTCTATTTATTTGTATTGTGAGGGCATTTCATTTTGTTCTGTTATTTCGAGAATAACGGAATAAGTACTCCTCTGCTTTTTTTTTTTTTTTACATCCAGTTTACCTCTGCGGTTTTGTAAATTTTGTCATGCATTCCCAACAGCACACAATGACCTATTTTTTTTCGAAAAGCGGGACACGTTTTAACGTGAGCGCAAGATGTTCTGCTCTATGCACAATCTTAATACCAGAGGCGAAAATATGATTATCCCAGTGTACAGTGCTATGCACAGAAAACAAACAACCCCTTGTAGAGGAGACACCTTGACGCGGTGGTTAGCGCTTTGAGCTACAGGCTGTAAGATCGCAGGTTTGAATTCCATAAGAGTTTTTGGAGATAATATTTTTTCGGACTGATCGGCTCCTACCCAGCATGAGTTTGACTATGGGCTCATCGGGAAGACTGGGACCACACAGTTCGGTTTCATCCGCTGAGCACATGCCATGTTGAGAGTGTTGCTGAAATCACTTGACCAAGACTGCAGGTGTCTTGTCTGATGCTGGATACATTAAGACAGAGTACAGCCCTAGTCTCAGAGTACAAGTCCTATTGCAATATCATGACACCATCCTCATTATTAGTGACCCTCATGCAGGTGTTTTTTAAAAATTGTCTCCGATTCTGTGGCCCTGTTTATTTTGGTCTCATGGTGACCTGTTTCGCTTTCCCGTGCACTTCTGTGCCTGTTGGGAGTCAGTGTCAAACCCTTTGGAGCTGGAGGATAGTGGGAGAACATGGGGGGGGGGGGGGGGGGGACTGTGGAGAGCACTTCTCCTGGTGGGCGTTTCACTCAGTCTGGCTTCCCACTAAGCTTTTTTTGTTTGGTTTTGTTTTGGGTTTTTTTCTTTGCGACAAAGCAATTATTGTTGTCAGTAGGGGACTTAGAAGCTGTGTATGTTAGCTCAAAACAGACGCCAGTGAACACCACCAAAGTGACCCAGCGGCAGTACAGGGCCCTTCTGGCTGGTGGCCTCGCAGCGGATTGACATTGATAAGTTTTCTGTAGCTTCAGACCCTGAGGATGCGACATGACAAATCTAGTCATGGCTGAGGCAGACAGGTGGAGATGAGAAGCCTGGGAACTAAGAAGGGACAGTGAAAACAACCCAGCACAGACGTGACACTGAAGATGTCACAGTACAGACGTGACACTGAAGATATCACAGTACAGACGTGACACTGAAGATGTCACAGTACAGACGTTACACTGAAGATGTCACAGTACAGACGTTACACTGAAGATATCACAGTACAGACGTGACACTGAAGATGTCACAGTACAGACGTTACACTGAAGATGTCACAGTACAGACGTGACACTGAAGATGTCACAGTACAGACGTTACACTGAAGATGTCACAGTACAGACGTTACACTGAATATGTCACACTACAGACGTTACACTGAAGATGTCACAGCACAGTCAGCTTCAGTGGGCAGGGCTGATGTGTGAGAGGCAGTGCACCACATGCCTAGACGCGTCTGGCAAGGGACATCAAGCCCCCCTGTATAAAAATAAATCAAAATGTTCCTCGTGGGGATGCCCAGGGCCTGTCAGTAAAAAATAGTATCCCCACCTTCTCTACTGGGTATTTCCTCTTTTCTATCCCTCTCTTTGTTCCTGCTTTGTTGCTTTTGTTCCTGTCGCCTCTTTCTTGCCTATACATTTTGTTCTTGTTATTTGTTCTTTGGCTAGAACTGCTCTTTTTGTCAACAGGTAGAACTTGTGGAGAAACAAAGTGCCTTTGTGGATAATTTGTGGTGGAAAAAAATGAACAAACGTGTTTTAGGACATTCATTTGTATGTTGGAGCTGTCTTGCCTTGAAGCTGCAGTATGTTGTAGGCCTTTCATGATATTCAGCTTTTTTCTTGGTAATGACTAACCGGGTTTCATTGCCTTTTCGCTGTAAGCCCTCGTCTGTATGTGAATAAAATGTGTCAGTATCAGTGTGCGTGTGTGTGTGTGTGTGTGTGTGTGTGTGTGTGTGTGTGTACTGTGTGTGTGTGTGTGAGTGTGTGTGTGTTTTCTCTCTCTCTCTCTCCTCTCTCTCTCTCTCTCCTCTCACATTTCCATATGCAAATCCATGTCTATGTCTCACCTTCAAGAGGTCATAAAACAGTATAGGGGGAAGTATACCACCCCCAACCCCCATCCTGCCCCCCCCCCCACCCTTCCTCCTCCAGTCTCCAACCTTCTCCCCTCCCCAACAGTGGGACTAGGATGAAGGTAGAGGAGGGGGGAGGGGGTGGCAAAATATGATGTGTAGAAATCGAGAGTAGGGAATGGAAAGTATGAGAGAGAGAAGGGTGGGGGAGGGGGGGGAGGGCTGAGGGAACATTCCCTGAAGCAACCAAGCGGAAAATACCTCCCTCTCCACATCAAGCGAAGCGTGCTTGTCGGCTGACAGTCGCCGCGGGCTTATGGACGACCCGTCCGCTCTCGCGTGACAGCGCGAGACCCGCCATAATTTATCCTGCTGCCGCCATGTTTACCCCCAAGGCAAGTGAGCTAGTCCTTCCCTGGGCCGCCTATACATGTCTGTCTGTCTGTCTGTCTGTCCGTCCTTCTGGATACCCTTCTTCGTCATCACCTTTCCCCCTGTTTTTATCTTCATCTTTATTGTCCTCAGTCCAGAAGGGATCTGTTTGATTCTGTGTCTCTGTGTGTGTCTGTGTGTGTGTGTCTGTGTCTGTGTGTGTGTGGTTGGTTTGGACAGGTGATTGGTGGGCTGCTGTCTGGCATGCTCACTGGATGGTTGGTTGGTTGGTTCAAAGACCCAATCGTTTGTTTGTTCACAACTGGTTGGTTGGTCTGCTGCTGGCTTGCTTAATTGGTGTTTATAAATCTAAATTGTCTAAACTGAGTAGGTAGGTAGGAAGGTGGGTGGGTGGGTGTATTTATGGCTAGATGGTTGACTGGTTGGTCCATCCTGCTTTGGAAGGATGAATGAATGCTCGCTAGGGATTGGTTAACTGATGAATTGCTTGGTTAATTGGTAGATTAGTTAGTTGGCTATGGATTGGTTGGTTGGTTGATTCATTGATAGTTTTATTGACTGATTGACTGGTCAATCATTTGACTCTTCCCAAAGTGTGTGTACCACTAATTTTGTTTGATTTGGGGGGGGGGGGGGGTTCTGGCTGGAATTTTAAGGGACGTATTTGGCGTGTGTTTTTGCTCTGAAGTCTGTGCATGCCTTTACTTCTGTCTTTGTGTTAAGTGTCTCTGCCCCTCCTGAGCATCATGTGTCTGTGTCCCTGGATCTCTGTTGTCTGTGTTGTTTTTTTCACATCAAGCTGAAGAGAGAAGATATCAGGATAGTTTAAACGTTCACCTGCCTGACAAGTAAGCCTTGAGGTCCTGGGTTCGATTCCCAGCCATGCCCTTTCTTGAAAGACATGAGGTTCTAGGTTTCATTCTCAGCCTTGCCCTTTCTTCTCAACTTGACAGGAAAATCAACTAACTGTCCAGTCTTTAGGAGGAGACTCTAAACAAGTTGGACCCCCCTATTTGTGCACTTGTGCACGTCAAAAGAGCCCATGACCCTTAAAAAGTCGACAGAGCAGGGAGTGTCATGGCAACATTGGTAGGTTCTTTTTTTTAATTGGTAGGTCTCTGCCACCTTAAGATCTCAGGCAATACTCTCTTATGTGCCAATACTACAGGAAGTTGCACTTTAACACACACAGTCACACACAGGCATGATTTGCGATAACATATGGAGCAAGCAGTCTGCGGAAAGCCCCCTACCAGAAGAGTCCCTGCACTGCAGATGGATCACTGTGGGGATGTTATTGTCTTACTCTTTGTCTTCCTATCACTTTCCTTACTGGTGTTTGAATTGTCTGACATCAGAATTATGGCTTCACTGATTCCAATCGTGGAAACAGCAGGGTCGGGGAGATAATGGTTGGAGATTTTCTCATCTTCAAACGCTCAGACAGCAGCTATTGTATATCATATGAGCTAAAATCCTTGTGCTGCCATTAAACGCCTGAAAAGTCAGGCCCAGCGCACCCGTTTTCTGCACCGGAGAGAATTGTTATATTTTAAGTCTTCCTGGGGAAATGGCAGGAGAATGGACCAAGAAGGCAGAATATAGACTAAAAGGAAGTGACAGGAAGAAAACCAAGTTAGAACTAAAAGAGGGATAGAAAAGAGGGAATTCATAGCATAACATTTCCAGAAGGTGGGGATGTTGTTTATACTGACAGACCCCCGGCCTCATGCTAATTGATGTTGTTACCCAAATCACCAACACACTGGCCTTTCTGAAAGATATGGTCATGAATGACTGGTAGAATCTGCACCCTCAGATCATTCTGTTAGTGTGAAACAGACGAAATGCTAAGAGATCTATACATTTTAAGCGCGTGTGATGTGGAGACTGTTCAAAGTTCTGAGGATGAAGTTATGCACACAAGGGGTACACACTCGCGAATGAAAAAACGTACATAAGTTCCATGCTGAGTGCTGATTGGCAGGAAGATAATAGCCATGTATCTGGAATAGAACACAGTGTGTTTGAAATCCTCAGGTTGAGCCTGACTCCCCTGACTGTCTGTTTGAGAAGCAGGCCCTCATGTAGCTGTGGGAGACAGGCAGTCCTTGTGACCAACCTCCTCAGCCACACAGTTCAGGAGGTCCCTGTGTCGCCACCTTTAGCCTCCTTTTGGTGTTTAGCCATGGGGAGATCAAACACACACCTTTAAGATCCTGTGATTCATATCAGTATTTCCTCTTTTTGTTTGTTTGTTGTTGGTTTGTTGTTGGGGGTTTTTTGGGGGGAAGAAGTTGGTTGGGTGGTGGGTTTTTTTTAAAGGGGAGGGGGGGGGGGGGGGGGGGGGACCTAAATATCCTTGCATGTAGATTGTTTGCTTGCTGTTTTGCTTTCTTTCTGGAGTTTGACCTCTTGCTCTATTTTCTAACCACTTTGTCATTGCCTCATCATTCATTGTGTCTGTGTATTCATTTAAAGCCTAGTCTTTTGTGTGACTTGATCTAACTGTTCATGGTTCAGAGACGCAGGCTCTGGCACAAATGAGTTTGAATGGAGGAATCTGCAAAAGAACTCTTCAGAGTGGTGCCCACAATGATTCCCCACAGAGTCGAGGAACAAGAAGACGGAGGTCCTTTCCCTACAGTATCCCTGGATTCTGGCTTTGACATCCAGTGTCTGTGTGTTTCTGAGGCTTCTCTCTGTAAAGACTTTGGGTTCAAGGCTTTGGGGATTTTTAAAAACTTTTTTTTGTATCTTTTTACCAGTCATGTATTTGTTTTATAGAAAAATGTGTACATGTGCACACTCGCAGGCATGCATATGCATGTATGCACGCTCCACGATGCAAAGTCGCACACCTTTTGCCACAGTGTATTGAATGAAGTTGAAAACCATCGACTTCGGAAGCTGTCTGACATCACACAGTGTATTGAATGAAATTGAAAACCATAGACTTCGGAAGCTGTCTGACATCACACAGCGTATTGAATGAAGCTGAGAACCATAGACTTCGGAAGCTGTCTGACATCACACAGTGTATGGTCTGTCCTCTTCTCCATATCTAGTTCTATTCATTCACGTACACATCTGGTCCTCTATGTGTCTATTGTTGGGAGTGGGCGGGCGTTGGGACACTTCACTTGATAGGAATGCAAGCACTGCTGCTCCCACGCCGCTCAGCCTGATCTCTGCACCCAGACTCACACGTAGATCAGTTCTGTCACACTCATAGAGAGTTAGCAGTTTAGTTATGAATGTTAGGCCGCGCACGGCCATTCATTGGAAGGGTCCCTGTCTACCCTTTTGTTGTTGTTGTTGGCTAACACTTTCAGGTAGAAATCAAATCATCCAGTTGCCAAAAGGATGTGTGTGTGTGTGTGTGTGTGTGTGTGTGTGTGTGTGTGTGTGTGTGTGTGTGTGTGTGTGTGTGTGTGTGTGTGTGTGTGTGTGTGTGTTGTTTGTTTTGTTTTGTTTAATGTCTATTCACTACATGGTGATTTAGACACAACCGCATTCATACCAAAGTACCTATTACACACCGCATCTCTCTCTCTTTCTCTTCCCTACACGCACCCACACACACACATAAGTATATAAAGATAGATAGATAATATATATATATATATATATATATATATATATATATATATATATATATATATATATATATATATATATATATTAATTACAGTAAAGATCTTACAGGTGAAGAATATATGACTTCAGCAACTGACATTATGAATTGCTGAGAGACATATAAAACTTCTTGACTAGTGGCATATTTCTTATGAATATCTAAACCTCTCCTTTTATACATGTCAAGAAGAATTGGGCAATCAAACAACAAATGGTGGACTGAAAGTGGAATAGAACAACAACATGTTACATTTTTTGAATATTTAGTATTCCATGCATTTAATGTCAATTTATGTATTAGAATTTCTAATTTCCGTGGGCAAGGAAACTGCTGATAATGTTTTTCTATAATCTTTGAATGTATGCATTTCATTAACTTAGAATGAATTTCTTAAGAGGACAATTTAAGATTAGAAGCAAACACTTCAATGCTGTATTCAGAGACACCTTGTTTTGCCAAAGAATCAACCAGCTAATTCGAATAAATTCCACAATGAGAGGGGATCCAGAAAAAGTTATGCTGATGCCTCTGCTTGCAATAGAATGTATCAGGAATTTTATCTCTAGACAATATCGTTCCTTATTTTACCATGCCATGACTTTAATGCCATTAACACTGCCTTTGAGTCAACGCAAAACAGAATTTGGCAAGTGTGTGTGTGTGTGTGTGGTGTGTGTGTGTGTGTGTGTGTGTGTGTGTGTGTGTGTGTGTGTGTGTGTGTGTGTGTGTGTGTGTGCGTGTGTGTGTGTGTGTGTGTGAGAGAGGAGAGAGAGAGAGAGAGAGAGAGAGAGAGAGAGAGAGAGAGAGAGAGAGAGAGAATGGCCTTTTAATGTGAACGGTCCTGAAGTGTTACCACCTTTCCTGAGGTCAAACGTTTACATGAGCAGATCTGCAAGTGCCTTCATTTTCCGTATGCGCTTGTAGATTAGAGAAAAGATCAACAATGCACGATAAAGATCATGTATATTAGAGATCAATAGTACACGTTAAAGACTCTGTGACGTTGGTGATGGGTTGTTGCTGTTTTGTATTATTATTATTATTATTGTCATCATCATCATCATCATCATCATCTATTTGAGAGGGGAAAATGTAGTTATCAAAAGCAGCAACGAAAACGCGCTGTTGTATAGAAGTGTTCTTGCAGCCAAAAGAACAAAAAAAACTTTATATCTCCATGAAACGGCACTATTCTTGTTTGTTTTTCAGGGGATGGGTCGTTTTGGTTTGCTTTGGGTTGGGCTTGTTGTTTGTTTGTTTGGGTTGTTGTTGTTGTTTTGTTTTGTTGTTCTTGGGTGTTGTTTTGGTTGTTGGTGGTTGTGTTGTTTGGTTGTTGTTGGGGTTTTTTTGGGAGGGAGGTTGTGCTCTGCAGCAAGATCCACATTTTTCCCCACTGACATGTGTAGCCATCAACGGATGTCTCCGGCAGATCCTTCATCTCAGATGGTCAAACAGAGTGCCAAGTACCGACCTGTGGATGAGGGCGAACCAACAGCCTATGGAAGTCCAAGTAAGGCGGCGAAAGTGGCGTTCGGTCGGCCACACCCTACGGAAGGAGCCTTGCAACATCACCAGACAAGCGCTCGAGTGGAACCCGCAGGGGAAAAGGAAGAGAGGGCGCCCCAAACAGACCTGGAGGAGAAGCCTGCATAGTGAGCTGAGAGACTCCAGCCTGACATGGGAAGAGGCCAAGACCCTTGCCAGAGACAGGAGAAGGTGGAGGGACGCTGTTGAGGCCCTATGCTCCGCTAGGAGCTATAAGGAATAAGAAGAAGAAGAAGAAGAAGACATGTGTAGCTCTGATGGGCCAGGTTTACAAATCTGCTCTCCTGTTTCAGGGTTACCTCTCTTGAGCCGGAGTTAGAAATAAGCCGTCTTGTGCTATTTTTAGTTCTATGACGCCGGCCTTTCATATTTGTTCTTCTTCGCCTTTTCTCCCTTTTTTCCTCGTTTTTTTCCGTTTTTTTTCGGGCAGGGGGATGGAGGGGGGTCTAATTTTGGGGGAGCCGGAGCTACAAGTCGACATTTCCGGCACCTCTTGTTTCATTTTTCTCCTCTGTTGAACTGTTGTCACAAATTTGTTTTCCTTGTCATTTTTTTTCAAGTCTGTTCTTTCGGAATGAGTGACACATTAGTTTTCCTGTGCTGTTTCTGTTAGCTCTGTTTGGTATATGTGTGTGAGGGTTTTTTGTTGTTGTTAATTTTTGTTGTCTTTTGGGAGAGGTAGTGGAGGATGAAGTGTGAGTTACAAATTTACTGACCTGCGCCATTTTTCATCTCTGTGGAGCGAGAGTTACACCATTGTTTTCTGTCCCATTTTTGCTGGGTTGATGAGAAGCTAGAGTTGCCTCCCTCTTCTACTTCAAGTTCTGTTGAGTAGGCACTAAAACAGTGCTTTCTTGTGCCATCGTTTGGTTTGGGTTGGTTTGGTTTGGGTTTTGGTTATTTTAAAGTGGAGTTACAAAATAATTTTGCTTTCCTTTGCCATTTAATTTGAGATCTGTCGGGGGAGGGAGATAACCTGGTTGTTAAAGCATTGAGCTGTGATCTGACGGCCCATTCCAGTCACCACCGAGGGGACTTTTCCCCTGGAGTTAACATCACTACTGACTCCACTCCCTCAAAAATCCTTTGGATGAGACTATAAACCGAGGTCCTGTGAGCGAACACAAGCAGAACGTCTTGTGCACAATTTAAACCTGTTCCGCCTTTTGTACTGAATTGGAAGCAAGAGTTACAACAACAAAACCCCATGCGCACTGCTGTCGTGTGTTGATATCACCCCTGAAATAAGAATACGGCTACCTTAATCAACGGTCAACAGTCGCATAAGCAAAATCTGATCATCGTTGAAACTGAAAGGTATAGCCGAGGATTTAAAAAAAAATTCATGTGGAGTGGAGTTCTAAATTTATTTTCTTGTGCCTTTTTTTGTTTTTGGTTTTGTTTTTGGGTGGGTTTTTGTTGTTGTTTTTGGTGGTGTTTTTTTTTTGCTGAAAGCTCTGTTCAGCATGTCGCCAGTTTGATTTGTCATGCTTTTTCTTCTTTTTGTTGTTGTTTGTTTGTGGGTTGTTGTTTTTGTTGTTGAGTCGAAATTACAGATTTGCTTTCCTGTACCGTGTCATGTCTGTTTAGCCAAAGTTAACAATTTGCTTTCCCATGTGTGTGTGTTAATGCGCGCGCGCGGTCATATCATGAACGTAAATGTGTGTGTGTGTGTGTGTGTGTGTAGTTTCTTACTGCTCCTCCTTCAACTCCTCAAGGAGTCATTACGACACTGCATTTTTCAGGCCATGTCCATCTCATGGATAAATTGTGGAGCCCATTCCTCTGAGAGCACAAGGCGCATGCTGGGTATATTTGTGCTTCTGTAACGCATCGAACACTTGACATAAACTACGGGATCTTTCATGCGCACATCTTATCTTCTGCGTGTGTATGTAGCCCACAGGAGTTAGGGGCTGGCTGGTCTCCACTTCCAGTTGCCGGGAGGTCGAAACTGCCGGGGCGGGCCCGCTATTGCACGGCCCGCTATTGCACGGCCCGCTATTGCGGGGGCCCGTTATTGCACGGCCCGCTATTGCACGGCCCGCTATTGCACGGCCCGCTATTGCGGGGGCCCGTTATTGCGCGAACGAAGAAGCGGAAAAGTTCATTTTGTCCAGGTTTTCGGAAAATGCGGAAAAATGACTGGCATTTCCTCATGTATTAATTTTGTTCTTCCAAGTTACTTTAGTTATTTTTTTTATTGAGAAGTTGAGAAGACGAAAGATGATTTCAGGATGCCGTGTTTATGTTTTGAATTTATTTTCAAGATTCGAATGAATGCAATATCAACATTTTCTTTGCCAGTTTATTTGTTGGTATCATATTATGACCACCTGAGATTTGTTTATAAGGTAGTGGTTTTGAGCTCGATGCTTTGAATGTTGGGATTGCAAAAGTGATTTTGTGGAATAAAAAACTGTGACACCTCTTTATTTCCCTTTATTGTTTAAAAATATGCATTGTCTTTGCCATGAAGATTAGCAGCCTAAAGTATAAAACGACAGTGTCGCCTAAGGTATAATATACGTTGCAGCCTTACTGCATCGTACGTAGGCTGCAACGTCAGTATTCCCCAGGCTGCGTCTACACTGTCGCGCAATAGCGGGCCCCCGCAATATCGGGCCGTGCAATAGCGGGCCGACCCCGAAACTACCCCCCCCTCCCTCCCCCCATCTTTGTTCCTTTTATTCGACAGATGCTGAAGCAGAGGTGTGAACCCAGGACCTCAGGTGGGCACGGCATAGCATTCACCACACACACACATACACACACACATACACACACGTACTCACGCACACACACACACACACACACTGTCCGTCCGTTCATTTAGATACAGTGTCCATCGTGCCTCTGTACTCGTACAAAGAAACACACAACAACACACGTCTCTCTCTCTCTCTCTCTCTCTCTCTCAACCACCACTCCTCACACGTCATCTTCTTAAACTCTATCTCTTCTTCACTGCTCTATCTATCTCCAAACAACAACACAGACACAAACAAAACATATCACACACAACACTACACAAAATAGATTAATTTTGTAAAATAGAACTTTATTCGTATATTTCACAGAAACTTTGATCTATACTCCCAAATAAAAAAAAAGACAAAAACAAAACCATGGTGAAAGTTGTCCAGCATAAAATACACTACACAAAACGTTGAGGGATGTTACTACCTGTTAGAGCACACTTCCTGTCATCTGGAACAGAATGAATTAGTCATTTTGAAGAAATGGAAAGGAGGGGGAAATGACATGTTTATTCATAACCACGTGCTATATTCTAGTCTAGATCTACATTCATATTGACCAAATCATCCTGCACAAAACAAATGCTACTGGATTCTACAGCATCCATCGTCAGAAAATGATATATTGAGGGAGGGGGGGATGTAGCTGGCAGGGGGGGGGGTGTTGTTTAGGGGGGGGGGGGGGAAAGGGGTTGGGTCGAAAAAAGACGCTAAGAAAGTCTGAAACCCTTGTTTTAATTTGTGTATTCTGCGGTCAGATCCACTAGACAACGCTTGTTTAGAATTAATTTTTTTTTTAATCAAACTGCTGATCAAACAAGCACAGACAGGGTGAAAAATAGTTAACTGGTCAGATCACCACAAAGCCAAGGGATGTAGATCTACGTGTGTTTGCTTTGACCTATGGCTAAAGTTTAGACGGTGACAGTATATTTCTGTTAGGGGCGTTGTGTGTCAGTTTGATGTGTGTCTGAGAGCTGAGTGTAGCTTTGGAAAAGGAATCTTGAAAGGCGGTGTATGTTCCACTTGTAGCTAACTTATCTTTTTTTTTTTTAATTCATCTAGATCTACACTCTAAAGGTCGTTTTGTTTGAATGCTATATGCACTGAAAAACGAGGTTCTTTTCAATACGTCAGTATCTTAAGAGTGCTGTCACACGCTCACTTCTGCTGTTTGTAATTGTGTTAAATTTCATGTTAGTCTTGCCCCCAGTAGAGGCTGGGGGAGAGGAGAAAGGAAGGGTTGAAATGAATTCCTCATGAAGTTTTGAAACCTTGAAGTCGCCTTCAAAAGTCCTGGTCATGGTGGTTACTCCATCTGCATATCTAGTGCCTTACAGCGAGGCTCACTCTTCTCTCTCTTCTCCCTAAACAAGTACATGAATCGTTTGGGGCACTAAGCTGAATCTTAAGCTGGTCAAACCTGGAGAAGCCCATCCCTCTCCATGCCGTAGTTTGCATGCTGGGTACATTGGTATCATCCATGCCACAGGACACAGTGGACCTACACGTCCAGCAAAGATGGACGGATGTAACAGGTGTGCAAGATGTTCAGCGAGCGTTCACACATAGGACCTGGGTTTATATCTCAACTGAAGAACATGACGTTGAGGACTGGAGACTGAACAATGCTAACTTCAAAGGGGGAAAGACAAGAAAAGCCTTCAGCATGACAGCACAGACAAAGCTCACAAACAGAAGTGCCTTCGCGTTCACAAGAATAAACTGACGATGCCCCGGCCTATAAAAGTGGTCATAAAAAGTGGTATTAGACAGAGGACAGAACAGGCTGGGAAAGAAGTTGCAAGCTAAACAAACAAAAAGGGACAACAGGCCTAGAAAGAAGATGTTCATTTTCTGGTGTTCAAAGATCCAGTCACTTGCAACAGACATCAATCAGTTTTCAAATTATATGAGTGATTCGATTCAGCTGATTGAAGTTTCTTACACTGATAGTCAAAATCCTTTTTCTTTCTTTCTTTCCATCTTTCTTTCTTTCTTTATCTATTTTATTTGTTTATTTCTGCCGTCCTTCCTTCTTTCCTGTCATCAGTCCTTCCTTCCCCTTCTTCTCCTTCTTCTCCTCCTTCTTCTTCTCCTCCTTCTTCTTCTCCTTCTCCTTCTTCTTCTTCTCCTTCTTCTTCTTCTCCTTCTTCTTCTTCTCCCTCTCCTTTATTGCCATGATCTTCATCACTATCATCATTATTTTGTTGAAGATCAAAGTTGTTGGTGGTTTTTTTTACTGGGCATACTTGATATTCCTCTTAAGACGATGCAAATATCTTGGGAAAGTAAGGGGGCAAAGGCAGGTGTCGTGATACACACATCAATACATTATCATACACACATCAATACATCATCATACACACATCAATACATCATCATAAGCGAAACACAGTAACGAAAAATAAGACTGACCAACTACAACTTCATCATTCTGAAAATGGTTTACTTTTTTTTTTAAACACACACACACACACACACACACACACACACACACACACACACACACACACACACACAGCTAACCGGTATACCTATGTAACATACATGATGTATCACGAGACAGGATACCTGTCCACAGTGTCCATACACGGAGGGACACACAAGCCACCAGAAACAGAGGTGAATCCGATGTGTGTTGAGGTCAGATGGAAAGCTGACATTAGATTGCAGGAAAGTGCCACACAGCTCGAGCATTCATCGATCGTGCAACAGTTAGATCATACTCTGATTTTTAAGTACAAAATGGCCGAATCACACCAGATTATCATTTTGTAATCACTGCAAAAAAGAAATAGATCGTGGAAACTACATGAGTGTTAATATAATTGTGTGTGTGTGTGTGTGTGTGTGTGTGTGTGTGTGTGTGTGTGTGTGTGTGTGTGTGTGTGGTGGTGTGTGTGAAAAATGTAGTGGAGGAAAAAGAGTGCAAGTATATATATATATATAATATATAATATATATATATATATATATATATATATATATATATATATATATGATGTGTCTATATAGACAGACAGGCACACCAGAACGGAACAGAACAGAATAATCGGAACAAAGAAATTTTACCGACAAATACAATTTTCAGACCGAAAGAAAAAACAGCCCAAACAGTCAAACCACAAATCCCCCCCCCCCCCCCCCCCCCCCAACCTCTTCCCCTCCCCCTGTGATCACACAGGATACACAGAAGGTTTTAAACCAGTCAAAAATGCCCGGAGATAAAACTTGATTGGGGAAGGAAACTCGACTCGTCGGCTCTGGTCAGCATGCAATACACACTTCGTGATGACAATGTTTGTCGTCGTCGTCGTTGTTGTTGTTGTTGTTGTTGTAGCTGCTGCTAAGCCTTTTCTCTGCTCCAGGATCCCAAGGGTCACCCAGAATACGTACTACCTTACCCTACTTTGCTACATAGGCAGCTATACTCCGACTTCAGTGAAGTTTTTCGCCTTTTTATGGAGAACGAGGACAATTGCCTGACGTGGGTTCCATGAGTAACATTTGTCAACTTCTTGTTTGCGCTAGGTAGGCCCAGAGATTTATAAGCACGGGTTGGGGTTTGTTTTCCTGCAGAGTGTGAA
>CM054158.1:40210981-40223481 GCA_028751875.1 Rapana venosa | reverse complement strand
GAATATCGTGTGTATGCTTTGATCTAGTTTTGCTAAAGGAATATATAAAGAGATGCAGAGCCCACTCTGAACGGACCAATGACAAATCTCTCTGGCAAGAAGAACTAGGACCCTGGATATCAACAATAACTCCATCAGATCTTGTGTACTAATATGACGCGCTCTCTCTCTCTCTCTCTCTCTCTCTCTCTCTCTCTTCTCTCTCTCTCTCTCTCTCTCTCTCTCTCTCTCTCTCTCTCTCTCTCTCTCTCTCTCTCTCTCTCTCTCTCTTATTATTCACCTGATTTTTTTCAAAAACGCTTTGCCTCAAAACTGACTAAACGATCAACAGCCCTACAGCAAAACTGACACCCAGAAAAACTTCAATCACAACGTGGTAGAAATTTTGGCTGTTAAGATCGAAAAACATTCTGAGATTCCCATGCTGAAGTCGATAGATGATTGTGATAAGGATGCTGACACTAGTGGTGCTGATGCTGATGATGATGCTGATGGTGAGGTCATCCACAACGTCTGGCCATGACCTTGGGGTGACCCCGAGGACCCATGGCAGCCTCAGTAGCGCTGTGGACAACCCCAAGCTCCCCCCTGCTGCAGGACCACTGCAGTCTGCTTCCTTCAGCCCTTGTCAGAAACAACAACGTGTGCAGACGATGGATGTGGAAACGAGTCACACCACACAGGACCAACGCCGACTCCACAGTTGAGCTGCTCGTGCTCAAAGGCCAGAACTAACAAAGCATGCTGGGCAGGCCTGTACTGGTCTCGTCTGTCTCTGTTCTGTTGCCCCTGCAGGCACGTGGCTGTGTTCATGATGGACGTCAGCACCCTATCTTCCAGGCTACCTGACAGTCTGGCGAAACAGCCAGACAAACTTTTACCTAGCAGTCATTAGTAAACAGTTCGGGTAGTCAATTACCTGTGGCTTTCACACAGAACTGACGTTCAGCTATTTAATCCTACTTACTCAAAAACATCATATGTTATCACTTAACTTGGCAATTTCTTTTAAATATGTTATAACTGTCGCTTAAATTTTTTCTGTCAAACCATATTTTTTCACCTAACTTGGCATTTTGTTTTCAAATTGTTATATAACAGTCGCTTGAGAAATAGTTTACCCTTTAAACCATTTTTTTACTGAAAGTGTAACTTACTTTCATCAACGTGTCAAAAGAGTTGGCTACATTTACAGTTTGCTTCCAGCAACAGTTTCATCAAAATAATGTTTCCAGATCAAAATCGTTTTCTGATACAAGTTTGCTATAAAAAATATAATGCTATTATCAAATAAGTTTACTGTCTCTCGCATAAAAGTACACAAGAATTTACATAGGTATTATGATGTAATAAGGACATTTAAGCCTACACTGAACTTTAAACCAAAAAAGAAGAGAGAACTAGCAACAACAGAAGTTAAAAACCAAAACCGACAGAAAGACCAAGCCAAAGAAAAGACTGACTACCTGTCTAAATAACAAGACCTCACTGCAGCACTACACACAAACTCTTCCTTCACCTGCCCAGCCACAGACAGAAAAACACACTCCATAATGTCAAACAGATTTCGCAAGACGACAAATTTCTACCTGTTCCCAACCTGCAGACGAGCTAGAGCACCAACCCAGCAATCTGTTGCACAACGTTCAAACAACAGCCCACTGAAATACCACGGCCATGAAACAACTCACTGCTGGACGTTCTCACTCTCCACAGACTTGCGCAGTCCGGTCCTCACAGCCACACCGGCAAGACAAAGCAGCCGTCCCTGATGGTGACGATGATGCAGAGGAACTGAAGCAGGGTTTCTCTCTCTCTCTCTCTTTCTCACTGCGGAAAGGTCAGGCTGGCTGAGGCAGACACATGAGGAGGAAGCGGCAGTCGTCAGCCCAGCACGTGATGGTGACGTGGAGGGCAGCACGTGTCAGTACGTTGACGTAGTCCCGGGAGGGTGGGGGACACCTGGGACCCCATCAACTTACTGCACGGACAGCCCCAGGGTCGGTACCCGGCTTATAACCTCCTGCCTGGCCCAACGTCGGCTCCTCTGCAGGACCAGGAAGGTCGACTCCGCCCCCGCCCTGCCCTGCCTGGCCTGGCCTGGCCTGCAGCAGGGCGATGTCAGGTAGGGGCTGTTGGCCTCCACTCTTCTTGATGAACGACCGACCGCTAGTCTGCCCCAGAAGGAGGAAGGCACAGGGAGAAGATTTATCTCCTTGCTTACAACCTACCTGCCTACCTCGCCCACTCCTGCCACCATCCAGGGGGAAGGGGAGCAACAACAACAATGACACCAGTGTCCTCTCCTCTCCTCCCCTGTCCTTTCTGCCTGCCCGCTTTGTCTTAGGCTAAGCTTGTTTAAACCCCCTCTCCCCTGTCTCCACCTCTTCCCTCATCCTTCCCACTCTGTCAAGTCTCTGTTAAAAGTCCTGTCACATAGCAACCCTGCCCCCCCCCCCCCCCCACCTACCTATCATCATCACCACCACCCAGTCTCCCAACTTCATCCCCCAGTGTCTCCTCTGCCCCCCTCCCCCCCCCCCCCCCCCCCCCCCCCCACCCATCCCCCTGGACCCAAACCTGCATAACCGGAGTCAAGATGGTTTCGCCCACAACTGTCATGGCGGCGACCTGAGGCCAAAGCCCCGCGACAGTTTCATGGTGTGGACAGGAAGCCATAAACAGCAGGCCCCCCAACGCTTCAAGCCTCCAAGAGCACCCTTGTTTCTGCAGGGATTTTTGTGTTTTGTTTTCATTGGCTGATTCATCAGTTTACTGCCCTCCCATTGGCTGGTCCCACTTTTCAAGGAAGTGTTTGAATGAAGAGATTTATTCTGCCCCCTTAGCTTTTCATCTTGTCAGTGCTTGACAGGCGAGACACGACAGTTTGCAGAGGAGGCGCTGAGACAGAAGCCAATGATCAGACATGCTCATTTTTGTATTTCGTGTGTGAGCCACTTTGCTTACCTTTGCCGCCTTGGGCAAGTGGTCTGACCAGAAGACAGCGAAAAGGATGAAAAGGGGGACGATACACAGAAACGGCAAAAACTTCAAAGATGGCGGTCAGGGTTCTTCTTGTCGGGGTTTCTGTTGCACATTTCGTACAGTCACTGTGGTAACTTGAAGGAGACAAGAGCATTTAGCTCACACTCCCTGCTGTCTCCAGCTTCTCCACGACTTAACTAGGCATCTTACATCTGTGACACGCTCCCTTGCCTACAAGCTAATTGTGAACGTGTCAAGCATTTACATGTTAACTGAAGTCAGTGCATCAGTTATTGTTCTTCCCCACGACTTAAGACTAAACACATAGACATTACCAATACAACACTGAAGTATCTTCGTACTTGTGTATTAATTTGTCTTTCTTAATGCAAGTCATCATGCCCTATAAGCAAACCATATGTTGCAACCCCTTCGAAATTACATATTGAATAGTGTTTTGGAAGCCTTCATGTATGCCTTCAACCCCAAAAGAACAAAAAGTATATGGATGGCCCAAAAAATGGGGAGGAAGTGGGATGGAAGCGTTGTTCCTAAAACCTTGCAAACCAGTTGATGAAGAATGGATTTGATCCAGCAGATAATGCAGTCGTTTCACTGATTGAATGCTGTTTGCCCTTCCTACAAACTAATCGCTATTAGTATTGACAATACTTTGAATTCATGGTGTATACATTGTTTCTAACCATGTGTAGTTGGGTGGTGTTGTTGTTTTTTATTAAAGACAGTCTGGCAGAGAGTCAAGTCGCCCATAGCGCCCCTATGGTCAAGATTACAGGATTTTGTAATGTAATGCAATGTTATGTACTGCAATATAATGTAGTGCAATGTAATGTGATGTAATGCACTGCAATGTAATGTAGTTTTTACATTGCCCCGGCACTAATACATTTCACAATGCCTTCAAAGCTAACCGCTAATATAGTACAAAACAATAACTTGAAATGTATGTAATGTAAAGCCCTTTTAAACAAACCATTAACAATATTGATAATACCTGAAAACTATATATATATATATATATATATATATGATTTTCTTGAAATTAAATGTTTTCGAAATGATCACTGACAGTCTACATCTGAAATACAAAACAAACCACCAAAGAATCCACCAGGAAGCAAACCTAACATAACTGACACTGCCTTTAAATTGCCAACTGTAGTGACTAACCCATGGTTATCATACTGCCCCAGCGTTCACGTCCTTCTATCACAAAATTGTAGTATGCAGATTTCATACTAACTATGTTAGTGTCATCCATTTCATCGGTCATAACGGGCCTTTTCTTTCGCAGCAGATGTGGAGGGTTTTGCTTGGATTCGGCTTTTTATTGAACTTTTAGACAAGATATTGTACTAACGCAGGTGTATGCATCTAATTTTATCACAAGAGCTTACAGAGAAACGAAATGAACGCTGTTGCTAACTCCAGGACCCCCCCCCCTACACACACACACACACACACACACACACACACACACACACACACACACACACACACACACACACACACACACACACACTAACCAACAAACAATGCTTGTTAAGACTCGGCTCATTGTTGATTTGAACAATGACACTCAGTGCATCTTGCCATCGAAACTATGGAAGCCCCTTGAAACTTTTCAGGATCATGGTGCCTTAAAACTAGATACTAAGTACATTTACGCTATCTTAATAACTGTGTGTACTATCTTAATAACTGTGTGTACTATCTTAATAACTGTGTGTACTATCTTAATAACTATGTGTACTATCTTAACTGTGTGTACTATCTTACTAACTGTGTGTACTATCTTAATTACTGTGTGTACTATCTTAATAACTGTGTGTACTATCTTAATAACTATGTGTACTATCTTAATAACTGTGTGTACTATCTTAATAACTGTGTGTACTATCTTAATAACTGTGTGTACTATCTTAATAACTACGTGTACTGTCTTAATAACTATGTGTACTGTCTTAATAACTATGTGTACTATCTTAATAACTATGTGTACTATCTTAATAACTATGTGTACTATCTTAATAACTATGTGTACTATCTTAATAACTATGTGTACTGTCTTAATAACCATGTCAATCACGGTGCATTTAAACTAACCACTCCTTATCCACAATGCTGTTTTGCTTGTGTTAGTTTTTATTGATTTTGTCATACCTTGTAAAGACACAAGTCACATCTGTAAGAATTATCAGGACAAGACTTCAGAAGATAACTTGCTATTCTGTCAAAACAAAACTGGTATTGTCTGTGACGCAAGACTGAAATTCTGTTTAAGCTAAACTAATCAATTTTTTCATGTCCAGAATGACCGTAATAAGTGTCATGTTGTTAAAGTGATCAATATAAATCATATAGCTTCAATGTCTACAATTAACAAATCTTCAAACTGACACATACCTACTGCCCTCAAGCCAGTACACCTACAACCCTTTCAACCCAACCACAAGTTCCACTAGCTCCACTTTCATCTCAAGTCCAGTGCCTGCTCCTAGTTCATGAAACAAGTCACGATTTGCCAAGGTGACAGTGGAAAGCTTAAGCGTCTTGACTTCAGAAACGAAATCTTCTCACGAAACACTTCCTGGTAAAATGATGATGGATGAGGGTTATCTTCCTTATTTTTAATGGCGGCTTTTCATATTATTGCCGCAGGTGTTCAGTACTTAGACTGTGCTAAGTGTGGAGTGTAGCTTACAGGCTGCCCCTTGACTGGAAATAGGGAAAAGGTTCAGAGACAGAAAGCTATATAGATGGCGATTTTGGCCAGGTCGTGTCCAAGTTGGTGGTGGTGGGTGGTGGTGTGATGTGTGTGTGTGTGTGTGTGTGGAGGGGGGGGCAGTGCTGTTTTTTGGTTGTTGTTGTTGGTTTGTTTTTGCCGTCACAGAGAGATAAAATACTGAACTAGCGGGAGTGTTCTTCAGGAGCGTTTCATTCATTCCTACTGTTCACTGTCCAGCTCGGTCTGGCTCGGGGTAAGGGGTGGAAGGGGGTGGAGGGGGCAGGCTCGTTTAAAATCATAGTTGTAAAAAGACTGCATAAAAAATGGACATTCATCTTTCTACTGGACTGATGCCCATATTTTTCCCCAAAATTTTATACGCACATAACCCCTAAAACTGCACTAATATATGAGTCATTTAAACTGCCAGGGTAAAAAGAGAAGAAGAATATTTTAACCAACAAAAAACTGACAAGGAAAATTCAAATACTCCCCCCCCCCTCCCTCTCCCTAGTCAGCCCGTCCTCTCCCTCCCACGTGGTTTTCTGCCCTCTCTACTCTACTCTCACCCTCTTCTCTCTCTCTCTCTCTCTCTCTCTCTCTTCTCTCAACAAAGACAGTCATATATCCTTTTGAATCTCTCGGTCTCGGTACAGCTATTTAAATTTATGAGGTTCCCTCCAGTTTGCGTCATTGGGATATTGGTATTTTGTGACTTTGGCAAGTGAGACCAAGGTGTGGCTACCCTCCGCTTAATTCTCTCTGTCTCTGTCTCTGTGTGTCTCTCTGTCTGTCTCTCTCCCTCCACCACCCTCTCTCTCTATATAGATAGATAGATAGATAGATAGATAATAGAACTAGATAGATAGAATTCTGAGATTGAATAGAATAGGAAAGAAGAAAGAACTTTCCATTAACAGTTTGTACATTATCTAATTATTGTGATTTGGAATGCAGATAAAACCTTATTCCTTCTACTCTCTTTTCTACATCTCATCTCTCTCTCTTTCTCTCTTCTTCTCTCTCTTCTTAACTCTCTCTCTCTCTCTCTCTTCGCTCTGTTCAGTGTCTTCTCTCCCAATCGTGGTCATCCAATGGATCCAGATCTTCTCTGCGATCTACAAATCAAAACATCCATTCATCCATTCATAACATCTGCTTTACAGCTACATCATCTGTCTTTCGATCTCAACTCTGGTATGCTACACAACTCTGCTTTGATGCTCAACACTCTCTGCTTGACTACAACACTCTCTTAACTAACACCATCTTTTAACTCACATCCACTCTGCTTTGACTACACACACTCTGGCTTTGAAGCTAACAACACACTCTGACTTTGAAGCTACAACACTCTGGCTTTGAAGCTACAACACCACTCTGGCTTTGAAGCTACAACACCACTCTGGCTTTGAAGCTACAACACTCTGGCTTTGAAGCTACAACACCACTCTGGCTTTGAAGCTACAACACCACTCTGGCTTTGAAGCTACAACACCACTCTGGCTTTGAAGCTACAACCACTCTGGCTTTGAAGCTACAACACCACTCTGGCTTTGAAGCTACAACACCACTCTGGCTTTGAAGCTACAACAGCACTCTGGCTTTGAAGCTACAACCACTCTGGCTTTGAAGCTACAACACCTCTCTGGCTTTGAAGCTACAACACCACTCTGGCTTTGAAGCTACAACACTCTGGCTTTGAAGCTACAACACCACTCTGGCTTTGAAGCTACAACACCACTCTGGCTTTGAAGCTACAACACCTCTGGCTTTGAAGCTACAACACTGGCGTTGAAGCTACAACAGCACTCTGGCTTTGAAGCTACAACACTCTGGCTTTGAAGCTACACCACTCTGGCTTTGAAGCTACACCACTCTGGCTTTGAAGCTACAACACCTCTACACCTCTCTGGCTTTGAAGCTACAACACCACTCTGGCTTTGAAGCTACAACACCTCTCTGGCTTTGAAGCTACAACACCACTCTGGCTTTGAAGCTACAACACCTCTCTGGCTTTGAAGCTACAACACCTCTCTGGCTTTGAAGCTACAACACCACTCTGGCTTTGAAGCTACAACACCACTCTGGCTTTGAAGCTACAACACCACTCTGGCTTTGAAGCTACACCACTCTGGCTTTGAAGCTACAACACCACTCTGGCTTTGAAGCTACAACACCTCTCTGACTTTGAAGCTACAACACCACTCTGGCTTTGAAGCTACAACACCACTCTGGCTTTGAAGCTACAACACCACTCTGGCTTTGAAGCTACCACTACACGATGTGGATTACATATCTCCTTCTGTTAGCTTGTATATGTGATCCATCCCTGAAGTCAGAATGCAGCTGCCTTAACGGTGGAAAAAACGGTCGCATACGCAAAAGTTCTCCAGTTGTGAACCTCCAGTGCTCTAGCTGAGGAGGGGGAAAGAAAAAAATACACACGTGTATTGAATTGAAAAAATGGCAGTTATTGCCAGCTTGGCAAGACTGCAACAGGGCGTTAGGGATCCTGTCTATGGGAAAGGGGGCTATTCTGAGTTTCATAAATCATAGCACGCCGGAGTTGGATGCGCTGGGCCTGACTTGTCAGGCGCTTAACGGCAGCGTCACGCACTTTCGCTCATGACAGACAACAATAGTTGCTGTCTGAACGTTTGCAGAAGAAGAAGAAATAATTCCTAAAGTACTCATTCATTCATTTCCTCATATCAAGCAGCAACGTGTGATCCTGACCACATCAAGACAAAAACGGCCATTGTATTTGTAGATAAGCAGATACACTTTACCCGCAAACAATCCGCCCATTTTGAAGAAAAAACTTTTGGGGGGAGGAGGGAGGTAGGTGGGAGAATGACCACTCTCCTCACCCTCTCACTCCGCAAAAAAAAATCAAATAAAATAAGATAAAAACTCACGAATACAACATATTAAACAAATGGAGAATAACGCTTAATTGTGGGAATTAAATATCAACTCAGATTTAAACGTTTCCATCATTCTTTGTTTTCTTTTTGCTGAAGGTGATTTTTTTTTCACTCATAAAACCGGTTTTTCTCCTCACCTGTTTAAACCACATCCCTGTCTCCGTTAGGGAGAACAGACATCTTGCCAGAACACCCACACCTGACAGCTCACAAAGAGGGGGCTTTGCTGCTGGGGGGGTGGGGGGGGGGGGGTTTCGCCTCTTTCTTTCTTTCTATGTTTCTTTATCTGTTTTGTGGGGGGGGGGGGGGGGGGGGTTCGTTTGGGGATTTTTTAATAGAAAATCGGCTTCTTTTAAAAATTTACTGTCTGACAAAGACAAGCTTGTTGCGTGGTTGTGTTTTTTTCAACAACCCTCCTTCTCCACCTCAAACTTTTTTCTTTTGGAAATTCAAATTTTTCTGAAAACTTGCTGATTCTTAACAACTCCTACATGTATACACTACATAAGTCATCCAAATTATCCACACCTTGTGTCGCCTACAAACTCACGTGAAAGCGTCACTGTCCTGAAACTAAGGTCACCTTGTAAGTGTGACACCGCTCTCTCTCTCTCTCTCTCTCTCTTCTCTCTCTCTCTCTCTCTCCAGGGATGAGTCACTCTCTAATCCATCAACAACATAGTCCTCTTAAATTCCAATCCCTTGAATTACAACATCCTACACAAACCATTAAAAATACAAAACACCGACAAATCATGCACGCGATTCCTACCTCGCAAAACCAACAAGAATACTGTTGTATCCCTTCTTTGCATAAAGTGAAACAAAATAAACTGAAATAGAATAAAATAAAACAAAACTTTCCCACCTGTGTTTCTTTCTACACGTATCGCTAACTGACACGCTGGCCCAAACATGAAGGTAGTGTACTGTGAACAGCATAGACCAACATTGACGTTTGGCTGAAGTCAGTCAGATGCTGAAGAGGGGATGAGGAGAGGGGGGAAAACTGGTCTGGGGAGAGGAAGGGGGGGGGGGGGGGGGGGGCGGTCGGTATGGAGAGCGGATGGGGGAGAGGGAGGGAGAGGGAGACCGCTACTAGAGTACATGTGAGTGTGTCATGCTCTCTCTCTCTCTCTCTCTCTCTCTCTCTCTCTCTCTCTCCTCCCTACTACCCCCACCCCCACCTCATCCACCTTGTCTATTTTCCGTCCCGCACACATCCCCCCCCCCCCCCCCCCCCCCTTCAGATCCGGACTTTCAAGTCCCTGATTACCATCAAAGCCCGAGGCACAGATATGGGGCAAGGGGAGAAAGAGAGAGAGAGCAGAGAGAGAGAGAGACAGAGAGAGAGAGACAGAGAGAGAGAAGACAGAGAGAGAGAGAGAGAGAGAGAGAGAGAGAGGAAAGAGAGCAGAGAGAGAGAGAGAGACAGACAGAGAGAGAGGAGAGAAGAGGAAGCAGACAAAGAGACAGACACGAAACAGTGACGGAGACAGACCAGAGAGAGACAGAGACATAGACAGAAAACTGATATATACAGAAAGAGAGATATAGAGACAGACAGACAGACAGACAGACAGACAGACACAGAAAAAAGAAGGATAAAGAAAACATTTTACTGCAAGCTGAGAAAAGGTGGAAAAGAGGGAACGGTGAGACAGAGACAGAGAGACCGATTCATAGATATGAGATGCAAAATGATAAACGGTGTGTGTGTGTGTGTGTGTGTGTGTGTGTGTGTGTGTGTGTGTGTGTGTGGTGTGTGTGTGTGTGTGTGTGTGTGTGTGTGTGTGACACTAGAGAGAGAGACAGACAGAGAGAGAGAGTGGGGGAAATAGGGGGAGAGAGGGAGACAGAGAGACAGAGAGAGGAGACAGAGATAGACAGAGACATCGATATATATATATATATATATATATATATATATATATATCTCTCTCTCTCCTATCTCTCTGACTCTCTCTTCTCTCTCTACTCTCATCTCTCTCTCTCTTCTCTCTCTCTCTCTCTCTCTCTTCTACTCTCTCTCTCTGAGTGTTACCAGAGAAAAACGAACATTAACTTTCAAAAATCGAGAGATTAAGCTTCGTTTTTTGAAGAATATTTACAAACTAAACTATACTAAATGGCTTTTTTTTTAAAACCAGCAACAAACAAGAAACAAAAAAAGCGTGGAGGGGAGGGGAGATGTTCCTTCGCTGACGCGGCTGACTGGACTTGCAAGATGAAAAAACAACTTTCAAGATGAAAAAAAAACAACTTTCAAGATGAAAAAAAACAACTTTTAAGATAAAAAAACAACTTTTAAGATAAAAAAACAACTTTTAAGATGAAAAAAAACAAACAAAAATCAACAAGCAAAGAGCTTTTGTTTTGTGTGTTTGTTTTGGTTTTCTTTTTTTTAACCTGAAATAACAACCTACCTATACATAGTATATGGCTAAACAAAGCCAAATACAAAGATAAAGAAATACAACAAAACGAAAACACAAACCAGCGTTTTGGTTTTCAACCATTTAAATTAAACAGCGGCCGATCCGTGCATGGCACGTAGCCCAACAAAGCAAAAATGACCCAGAAATGAAACAAAACCCACAAAAAACGAAACGAAAATGCCATCAAGAATGAACAATTTTAGATCTCTCTCTCTCTCTCTCTCTCTCTCTCTCTCTCTCTCTCTCTCTCTCTCTCTCTCTCTCTCTCTCTTTACGTCACATTTGACATCAGCAGTGTATTTCTGGATTCTTTCAAAGTTCCAATCACTCTCTGGGCTCGGTCGCATCAGAGTTTAGTCCCTTTAAAACATTTTCTGGAAACTGCGGAGAATGTTTTTTCCATGTTCCACAAACCTGATCTGCAACGCGAAGAGAGAAGGCTTCCACACTGTAAGATAGACGACCACGTATTGGACATCGTATTCACAAATTTGGCTCAGTACATAGGCCAGTGACTGATATAAATCAAGAGGCGATGCCTACATGAAACCCTTGTTGTGTTGTAAAATGTGCAAAGAGTGTTTTCAACCATGACACTCTCTTAGCATAAGCAACTCGCACTCTCTTTGTTTTAGAAGAAAAAATCCTCAGAAGTCGGAGTATGGCTGCCTATGTGGCGAAATACTTGAAAAGAGTCATACAGGCAAACTTCTCATCCAGTGTATACTTGCAGTCTCACGGGGATTCCCAGGTGGGTGAGTGAGACAGTGTGCATAGTCTGGGTGTGACCCCCAGGGTGTTAAGCAAGGAACGCGCAACAATAACAACACTCACAAAATCAGTCTTCACTGCTTGTAACACAATAAGAAATTTAAGGGAGGAATTGTCTGACTGCATTTTTTTTCACACGACAGAGAACAATACTTTTGCTGTCTGAGCATTCAATGAAGAAGAAGAAACACACACACACACACACACACGCACCACGCACGCACGCACGCACGCACGCACGCACACACACACACACACACACACACACACAAATCCCTCCAGAACCCAAACACAATATTTCAAGCCATCATTTTCCAAACACCTTACCTGGACAAACAGGGAGCGTGGCGATGCCGTGGCCGGCCTCCAACAAGCCCTGTCCCCGCGTCCCTCTACCAGCAGTGGAACCTGGCGGTGGATGCTGGGGTCGGGGTGCGGAGTCTGTGTGGGTCCAGGTGATGAGTGATCAGTTAAATACGTCCCTGGCCCTGTCAGGCTGACTGGCAGCTATGATCCATTGGCGGCCAATCGAAACGATATGATTCGCTGATCACCTCTCTCCTTTGCTCCCTGCCCTCGGGGTGAATGGGATGGGAGGGGGGGGGGGGGGGGGTTGAAGAGGGGTAC
>CM054158.1:40193481-40205981 GCA_028751875.1 Rapana venosa | reverse complement strand
AGGGGAGTGGAGTGGGCACTGATGTGACTCCAGGGGAAAAATCCCTGGTGGGGGTTGACCCTGGACCTCAGATCATGAGTGCAAGGTTCTAACCACGAGGCTGTTCCTCCACCCCACCCCACCCCACCCCACCCCACCCCGATAAACAAATGAATCCAAAGACAAAAGAAAAACCCAGATAAACTGAGTGGGGCCATTCTATAGCAAGAGGCTGTTTCTCCGAGAAGAAAGTAGTGGGGGGGGGGGGGGGGGACATCACACAGACAATCTTGCCTTTAAAAAAACACACCAAGACAACATGTCGAAGGTGTATTGTACCAAACAGCACAGCACAGTTCAGTGCTTCAACATGATGAAGACGGGAAGGCACGGAGTACAGGAGAAGAGAGGAGAAACGAACACAGAAGAAGACGATTAAAAACAACAACAGCAACAGTGAGAGGAAGGGAACCGGGTGAGAGACAAAGGAAAGACGGATTGACAAGCAGACTGACAGGCAAAAGACGCCAACGAGACAGATCCACAATCAGAGAGAGAGAGAGAGAGAGAGAGAGAGAGAGAGAGAGGAGAGAGAGAGAGAGAGAGAGAGAGAGAGAGAGAGAGAGAGAGAGAGAGAGAGAGAGAGAGAGAGAGAGAGAGAGAGAGAGAGAGAAGGGTTGATGAATTATGGGAAAGGTTGGACAGAGGAAGAGAAGAAGTCAGAAGAAAGTCTCCACAATGATTGAACGACACGCATCAGTCACCAAATGACCGGGAGGAACAATCTGTCACACACACACACACACACACACACACACACACACACACACACACACACACACACACACACACACACACACACACATCACACAGCCAAAGTAGACACAATAAACGCCAGCATTTCACTGCCCTGTCACTTGTGTGCCTCGCGGGGATGTAGATCTCGTGCTGAGGAGAAGAAGCGCCCCCCCCCCCCCCCCTCCCCCACCACCATCACCACCACACTGATCCTTGATCCCCTCTCCCCAGTTCCCTCATGTCCTACTCTGAAGAAAGCCATGTAGTGTGGAGATTCGAACGATGAACTTCGGAACTTTTAGACGCGCGTGTCACTTCTAGACCACTAAGACCAAAGTTGTTATGCCTCAACCGAAAACTGATAATGAATACTTTCAAGACCCACTGGACCACTGAGGTCAGAGTCCTTTGGGGGCCAAACAAGGATGTTTAGGCCATGAAAAGAAACCAGCAGGAAAAGTGCCCTTGACAAATTATACATCATTAAAAATCTCTCTCTCTCTCTCTCTCTCTCTCTCTCTCTCTCTCTCTCTCTCTCTCTCTCTCTCTCTCTCTCTCTCTCTCTCTCTCTCTCTCTCTCTCTCTCTCTCTCTCTCTCTCTCTCTCTGTGTGTGTGTGTGTGTGTGTGTGTGTGTGTGGTGTGTGTGTGTGTGTGTGTGTGTGTGTGTGTGTGTGTGTGTGTGTGTGTGTGTGTGTGTGTGTGTGTGTGTGCTCGCGCCCACGCAACAGTGACAGAGAAAGAGACAGAGGGAGACAGGGACAGAGGGAAAAAGCAACTAAACACAATACAACTCGCCAACACTCCCAACGCAAGCAATTGTCTTTTTTATTGAACATATCAAGCTTTTATTTTAACAAATGGGCACGTTTCAGCTATATAATCTTATTTTAAAAACAAATCAAATCTCGAAAAAAACAAATCCAGTAACTTAAAGATAAAAACGATACCAAATAAACCAACCAAACAAATAAAAACTACAAATTCAGTCAAAAGCAATCATGCACTTGCAAAATGCAAAGTTACTGAAAAATAGAAACACTTCAAAATCAAACGCGTGCACCAACCACACACACACACACACACACACACACACACACACACACACACACACACACGTGGACGCGCGCGCACACTCGCACACAAACGCGCGGGCACACGCACACAAACAGAGCAATTAAAAATCCACCCCCCTCAAAAACAAACAGAATAAAAGGGAACAATTAACCAAAACTGACATGGATGAAAACTTTCTGAAGAAATGGTTCTACCGTGATTTTCAACCTAATGGTAAACAAAGAAACAAAGAACTAGCAAAACCTGACACTGGTTACTGAAAACTTTCTCCCAGCAGCATGCAACCGCAGTAACTATGCCATCATCCTGACCCTAAACAACGAAACAGAGCTTCTAACAAAAACTGACATCAATTTAAAAACACAAAACCTTTCTTTAAAATAAGTACAGAGATACTCAACGTTATGAAAAACAAAGCAAACAAAAACTGCCCCCAACATTATATTTTTTGTATAACCTTTCTAACAAGAAAAGCATCTATGGTGATGTTCAACTTAATCAAAACCCAAGAACTAACACAGTTTGACATGGACAATAAAATTATCTTAAAACAGCACAAACTCTAAACTATTCAAAAACAAAGAAACAAAGAAATTCTCATAAAAATTGCCATCAATATAAAAGAAAAGCATCTACGTCTATCCTGTATCTTGCTTTGGGCTTTCAAGAATGATTTCTAAATTGTGTGTGTGTGTGTGTGTGTGTGTGTGTGTGTGTGTGTGTGTGTGTGTGTGTGTGTGTGTGTGTGTGTGTGTGTGTGTGTGTGTGTGCGCGCGTGCGTGTTTATTCTTTACTAGATAATGGTCATTATGGTGCGCGGGTGCACGTGCGTGTGTATGTGTGATAAAACTGTGTTCATATATTGGTGTGTGTGTGTGTGTGTGTGTGTGTGTGTGTGTGTGTGTGTGTGTGTGTGTGTGTGTGTGTGTGTGCGTGTGCGCGCGCGCGCGCGCGCGCGTGAATGCGCACGTGCGTGCACGCGTAAAAAAAAAGTTCATATCTTTTCCAATCAATGGTTTTTACAACATTGTATTCCTACATTGGTGTTGTGTGTGTGTGTGTGTGTGTGTGTGTGTGTGTGTGTGTGTGTGTGTGTGTGTGGTGTGTGTGCGTGTGTGTGTGTGTGTGTGTGTGTGTGTGTGTGTGTGTGTGTGTGTGTGTGTGTGTGTGTGTGTGTGTGTTTATGTTTATTTTATTTTATTTTATTCTTTTATATCGAGGATAATGGAATAAGCACTCGTGTGCTTTTTTACACCCAGTTCCCGTGTGTATGCGGTTTTGTAAATTTTGTCATCTGTTTCCACCGGCACACAATGGCCTACTCTTCCGAAAAGCGGAACAGGATTTAACGTGTGCGCAAGATGTTCTGCATGCGTTCGTACACGGGGCCTCGGTTTATAGTCTCATCCGAAGGGTATGTGTGTGTGTGTGTGTGTGTGTGTGTGTGTGTGTGTGTGTGTGTGTGTGTGTGTGTGTGTGTGTGTGTGTGTTGTGTTGTGTGTGTGTGTGTGTGTGTGTAGGCCGTGCGTGTGTGTGCGCGCACCTGGGTTTGTGTATGATAATTTTTTACAGCTATCTTGGAATGTTTATAACAATCTGAAATGTATTTTTCTTGTGTCTTGTAAGATAATTATAGGAATCAATGTGCCTGTCAGTATTCTAATTGCCCTTCATGGGATGATTAAAGTGTTTTTGACTTGACTTGACAGTGACTGTTAACTTATTCAAAAACTCAGAAACAAAGAGCTACTACAACAAACAAAGGAACAAAAAACCCAACCCGGCCATCTAATAAAAAAATCTTTAAAAGAAAAGCATCTACACTAGTCGAAAAACAAAGAAACAAAGAACAACTAACAAAAACTAACATCGATAACAACAACAAAAATCTTTCTGAAAAAAAGGTACACGTGTCTATAGTTTGACATTGACGACAAAAATATCTTTGAAAAACATGTATACAGTAGAATTCAACCCAATTAGAAACAAAGAAAAAAGACCAACAAACAAGAACTGCCATTAATAAAAACTATCTTTAAAACAAAAACATACCTTTGCCCCCCAAATCCTACTTATTCTAGAACAATGAAACCAAGACCTGCTAACAAAAATTGCCATGGATAAAAATTGTCTTTGAAGAAAAGCCTACATTTGCAGTGTGTGTTATTTAAAAAAAAAAAAGAAAACAACTCCACAATAAAGGAAAATAGAAGGAAGAAGGTTTTGTGGAATAATTGACAAAGTCTGCACAAACCCATTCTTGGTCATATGGCTGAAATCTGAAGTAGGCTAACAGAGGACTTATCTTTGCAGGCACTGACTGTGTTGTCCTCTGCACTGACTGTGTTGTGACTGTGTTGTCCTCTGCACTGACTGTGTTGTCCTCTGCACTGACTGTGTTGTCCTCTGCACTGACTGTGTTGTCCTCTGCATTGACTGTGTTGTCCTCTGCACTGTGTTGTCCTGTTGTCCTCTGCACTGACTGTGTTGTCCTCTGCACTGACTGTGTTGTCCTGTTGTCCTCTGCACTGACTGTGTTGTCCTGTTGTCCTCTGCACTGACTGTGTTGTCCTCTGCACTGACTGTGTTGTCCTCTGCACTGACTGTGTTGTCCTGTTGTCCTCTGCACTGACTGTGTTGTCCTCTGCACTGACTGTGTTGTCCTGTTGTCCTCTGCACTGATTGCTAAACATGCCCGCGACTATAAAATCTTCAAACTGATCCTGACAAGTTCTCTGTGTAAACAAATCAGGTTCAGTGTAAAACTGACAAGTAGTCCAGTAATGTGTGTCCTGTGTCGATCAGGTTCAGTGTAAAACTGACAAGTAGTCCAGTAATGTGTGTCCTGTGTCGATCAGGTTCAGTGTAAAACTGACAAGTAGTCTAGTAATGTGTGTCCTGTGTCCATCAAGTTCAGTGTAAACTTGTCCTGTGACTGGTGTCCAGTGTCAATCAGAGTGACATACTTTAAAAAATGCTTAGCTTTCCGGTTGGTGTCCAAGGTAACCCCGCAGAAAGCGCACTACCTTCACAAAACCCAGTTCCCGAAAAGCGCTCAAGGTGGATTCTTTGTTCGCTTCTTTAAATTCAATCTCAGCAAAATATCCATCACGGTGGAGGACTTGGATCAGTTTGAAATAAGCCCGGTGTGTCTTCAGCAAGCCAAGAAGGTACATTCAGGGACATCGGTACTGGCGTTCCGCCACGGCAGGTCTGCTTCGGACAGTGTCCACGTGGTCATTCACCAGGCCTGGCACAGCCCGTAAAGCTTCACAGACCCTCTGTTTGTGGGGGATACAGCTGCTGCGCGACAGGAGGGCGGTGTCGAAGAGCGCGAGGCCTTGCCAGGTCTGGAAAGGGTTCTGTAGCCTTGCGCTTCCACAGGCAGGGAGCGGCCGTCATCACACAGCGCCCTCCACTCGCTGCCCAGGACAGGGCTCCAGTCCTCCTCTCGGCCCTGTGCCTCTGCTGCCTCTGCTGCCTCTGCTGCCTCCCTGCAACTCCCATCAGCTGTGACCTGAGGTCCCGCCCTCTGGAGGCTTGGCCGAGCTGTTGTCTGCCAGCTTCTGCACCACGCTGAGGCCTGACTGGTCCTTGATGGTGATGTCGGCGTTGTGGTCCAGCAGGAAGAGGATGTTGGGCACATGCAGCCCCCCCCCCCCCCCTCCGTCCTCCTGCCACCGGTCCACGGCAGCATGCAGCAGAGTGCTCCCTGGTAGGGGGTGACGTCAGCAGGCAGCAGCTGCTGCGTCAGGGGAAGCGGCTCATGGGGATGACTTCAAAGAGCGCGTCTTCTCTGGGGTGTAGCTGGTGGGCATTGTGGTCACCAGGCTGAAAAAAGCCGAGGAAGGAGTCCCAGTCTTTGTTCTTGTAGGCTATCATGGCAGCTGTGTTGATGACATCATCGCTCATATTCAAATGATTGTTGATTCCTTTCAGCAGGTAGGCTTTGGCTTCTGCGCTGGCCAGATCCATCAGATTATCCACGGTGATGGTATGGGAACAGGACTGCTGCAGGCATTTGGCCACGAACTCTTTGTTCACCTCCCACTCACAGTCAAATTCGCTCAGAAAGTTGAGAGCAGATACCCAAGTCTTCAAGTTGTCACAGTTCTGGAAATCTAAACACATTCCGGTGATGGCTTTGGCCACAATTTCTAGGACGACACCGTTCCATTCCGGGTCACCCAACAGCTGATCAACAGCCTCCGTCCTTTTCTGTTCAAAGACTATATCCTTCAGCCCCAGGGCTTTCGGAAACTGTTCACAGTGCACTATGTGCAATTTGGCAAAGTCCACAGCTAAGGTGTCTACTACGTATCTCCAGTCCCTGCACTCCACAGCTTTCCTCACTGCTTCACCAAAGCATAGCTAGTGCCACGCCTTCCTGTGCACAGAACAGGAAGAGGATCACGGTGATGAGGGCCCAGTCCTCACATCTCAAAGCCGACAACACGACTTCGCACTCCTCCAGGTCGTTCAGCCTGATACCCGTGTCTACCACTTCAATGTGCACAGAGGGAAACAGACCCCTGCTGATCACTTCTTGGACTGTGAGCGGATCAAACGAGTTCCTGGCTGTGTTGTCTGTAGTCAGCCGTCTGTTCCCCTCCCAGAAATCTGACCTCACGGCCTGAAGGATTTCACGCCAGGGAGCATCTGGCCGTACTGCCCCGTCCGCTGTTTTCACAGACAGTCTGCAGCCCAGGCCTTGAAAGACTGCAGCCCAGTCTGTGAGCCCTGAGGCAGCAATGACTTCTTCTTTAGGTGTAGGCACAGGGCGGTGCATGGTGACAGTTTCTGACAACTGGGAAGAAAAAAAACCAAACTGAAACAGATTAGCTTCTGCCAATCTACAGCACGTTACTTACTATGCCAATAAACAACACAAAAAATAGACCAATGATTGAAAATCAAAATGTGTGGTTATAACAGCACAACTGGTGAAAAGGGATAACCAGTTGTAAAGAAGTCAAGCTCTAGAGTGCTTCGAGTTATGCATAGTTATGTCCAATTTAATCTGACACTGAGGAATTACAAACTACAACCCGCCCCTGTCACCTCACCCCACTTCCTTTGGCTGCTGCAGGCACTGGGTTTGGAGTGCCAGGCTGGCTGGCAGGCAGCCCCTTCTAGCTTGGGGTCTGAATGCTCTCTCTCTCTCTCTCTCTCTCTCTCTCTCTCTCTCTCTCTCTCTCTCTCTCTCTCTCTCTCTCTCTCTCTCTCTCTCAGGGGACGGGATAGCCTGGTGGTTAGAGTGATGCATTCGTGATCTGCTGACCGGGGTTCGAATTTCGTTCAAGAGGATTATTCCACTGGAGTTAACATCAGTGCCGACTCCACTCCCCCTAAAAGTCCGTTGGACGAGACTATAAACCGAGGACCCGTGTGCGAACGCACGCAGAACATCTTGCGCACACGTTAAACCCGTTCCGTTTTTCGGAAGAGTAGGCCAATGTGTGCCGTGGGAGCAGATGACAACATTTACAAAACTGCACACACTCGAGGACTGGATGTAAAAAAGCACATGAGTGCTTATTCCATTGTTCTCGAAATAAAAGAATAAATGGATAAATAAATAAATCACACACGCACGCGCGCGGGATAGCCTAGTGGTTAGAACATTGCCCTCGCTATCTGACGACCCGGGTTCAATTCCCGTTCAAGAAGATATTTTCCCCTGGAGTTATCATCAGTGCAGACTCCACTCTCCCCAAAAGTCCTTCGGATGAGACTATAAACCGAGGCCCCGTGTGCGAACGCACGCAGAACATCTTGCGCAAACGTTAAATCCTGTTCCGCTTTTCGTAAGAATAGGCCATTCTGTGCCGGTGGGAACATAACAAAATTAACAAAACTGCATACACACGGGGACAGGATTTTTAAAAGCACATAAGTGCTTATTCCATTATCCTCGATATAAAAGAATAAAACAAAATAAAACAAAACACACACACACACACACACACACACACACACACACACACACACACACACACACACACACACACACACACCCTTGTGTCAGTTTCTTTCCCTTTTTTTTTGAAACAGTTCATCAAGAAGAGAGAATGGAAAATAAAATGGGAAGACATTATTTTGAGACAAAATGTTCTGAGCAAACACTTTATTTTTTTCTTTGGTTTAGGTGTGTGTGGGGGGTTGGGGGTGGGGTCGTTCCTCGGTTCACCAATGGTGAGATTTTGCGTATGCAACAGCTGTTGCCCGTCATCAAGGTAGCCGCTTTCCGGCTGTGGGGATCTAGGCTGGGTGTGTTGTGTTTCCTAACCCACCCAAGGCTGACAAGAAGCAGTAGTGTTCCCCACTGTTAGTCACGGCACATTTCCCGGCGTGAAATTCGGGCTGCTCTCCCCGGGGAGAGCGCGTCACCACAAGAGCAGCGCCACCCAGTATTTTTTTTTCTGTTTCTGTCTGCATAATTATGTATTGGGTTTCATATCAGAGAGGCTTTTTTCTACAGAATTTTGCCAGGGACAACTGTCTTGTTGCTGTGGGTTCTTTTACTAAATGAGTATTGCACACGGGACCTCGGTTTATTGTCTCATCCGAAAGACTAGCACCCAGACCGCCACTCACGATCTAGTGGATGGGGGAAAAGTTGGGCCCAAACGGGGATCGATACCTCACATACTTGAAACACGGACTTTTCGCTTTCTAAGCAGGTGCGTTACCTCTAGACCGTGGATCCACCAATTATGGGATCTTTAGCGTGCCTATTTGATCTTCTGCATGTGCATATACACGGGGGAAATTAAGGCCCTAGTAAGTCTGCACTTGAAGCTGACCTGGGAGATGGTAAAAATCCCCACCCCTCATTTATCAGACTCCCCGAGATTCCAATCCGCGACTTCATGGACTGATGGGATTGAAGTCAACAACAACAACAACTACTACTACTACTACTGCTGCTGCTGCTGCTGCTACTACTACTACTACTCTCTCCAGGGAGAGCAGCCCAAATTTTACCATGAGATCTGCCGAGACTGAAAGAAATATGCTGCTGCGACTACTACTACTACTACTACTACTACTACTACTACTACTGCTGCTGCTGCTGCTGCTGCTGCTGCTGCTGCTGCTGCTGCTGCTGCTACTACTACTACTACTACTACTGCTGGCTGCTGCTGCTGCTGCTACTACTACTACTACTACTACTATTACTACTACTACTGCTGCTGCTGCTGCTACTACTGAACTTTTTAAAATAATTTTTTAATTCCTTTTGTTGTTACAAATATATATATGCATGACAAGCATTATCTATATCAATAAACGTTAACTAGTAATAGTCGCATGTTCATCAATGCACTTCAATATTGTATATAAAGAAATAGCGTGTATACAGCATTCCTGCATACATACATACATACATACATACATACATACATACATACATACATACATACATACATACATACATACATACATACATACATACATACATACATGCATACATACATACACAACGGCATTTTATACAGTGCACCATGCCATCTGAAGAATATTACACAGTTTGTCAGTTGCCATTCCTCCCTCCCCCCATTACAGGAGGGCTTGATGGGATGTTATGTTTTTGTCCGAAGCTGTGTGTCTTCTGATATTTTATTCATCTGTTATGTGACAAAAAATAATGATTTGTAGTGATTCCATGCTATTTCAAATTTCATAAGGTAATTTTGAAATTCTTGCTTTATACTGCTCGGTTTTAAATCTATTGTGTAGCTGTGCCTGTACTTGTCTATCAAATTTGCATCTGTTAGATGTGTAACCCACCTAACACCCTAAAAACTATGCGACAAGCGTAGAGAGTTGAAGAAAGAAAAATGAAACAAAAGAAAGAGCAGAACAATATAGGACAGTCAACAAAAGAATCAGGAAGTCCATGGACGGAGGCAAAAGAAAATGGATCGGTGAACAGTGCCAAGACATTGAAGAGAACTCAAGAAAAACAATAGCAAGAAAGCATATCATTTGTGAAAGACCTGACTAGCACAAAATAGGAAAAGGTTTAACAATCCAAGACCAAAATGGAAGTGTCTCACTGACGCCCAGGATATTCTGAACAGATGGACAGAATATTGCTTGACCTGTATAACTATAGAACCGCAGGAGATCCGAAGTCCTTAATGTCCCCGCAAGAAAAGACACAGACAGTCAACCCTATCCTCCGAGAAAAGTGGAAACAGCAGTCAGATCGCTGAAAAGGGGAGCAGCAGGGGCTGACAACTTTCCCAAAGCTGAGTTGGTTCAAGCTGGAGGGGAAGCCATGATCGCGCCCTACTAAGAATCTGCAACAAGATCTGGCAGACAGGAAAATGGCCAACACCATGAAACAGTCACTCATCATCAACCCTCCCCAAGAAAGGAAATCTACAACAATGCCATAATTACCGCACAATCACCCTCATATGCCACCCAAGCAAGGTCATGCTGCAGATAAATTTGAATAGACTGAACCCACAAGCAGAGACCATCATTGCTGAGAAACAAGCAGGTTTCAGAGCAGGGCGCAGACAACCAGAACAGATATTCAACCTCAGAATACTATGTGAGCGGTACCTTCACATAAACAAGACCTTTAACATGTTTTTATAAATTTTTTAAGAGGGCATTTGACGGGTGTGGCATGGCGCTTTGTGGGCAACCATGAATTTGTACAGCATCAATGCAAACCTGATCAGAGTCATCAAACAGCTGTAAGCGAGGCCCCCAGTGCAGTGTACTACAACAACAACATTGGAGAATGGTTTCGAACAACAGTTGGAGTAAGGCAGGGCTGTCACTCTCAACCCACTCTTTTCAACATCTTCCTTGAGAGAATCCTGGCTGATGCACGGGAACATCATGAAGGATCAGTCAGCATTGGTGGCAGAACGATCACAAACCTCCGCTTCGCAGATGACATGAGGGAAATAGCAGATCGGGAAAATGAGCTTGCACCTAACTTGATTACTTGACTTATGCCTCTTGGTTTCTTGGGGGAAAATAAGGCGCAAAAAACAAACCCCTCCAACGAACACGGTTTTGGGGGATCCTCTTCAGCTCGGCCCATGTCATTCCGGCTGCCTTCGTTTCTTCGTCAACACTTCTGCCCCCAGGTCTGCTTTGGTCGACCAACTTTTTTCCGCTTCCCTTGTGGATTCCCGTCAAGGGCCTGTCTGGTGACCTTTGACGCAGGCTTGCGGAGTGTATGGCCGATCCATCCCCCATTCCTTTGTTTAATGATGGACCGATTGGGGTTTTTCTGGTCCTGTCCCACAGTTTGTTTGTTGATATGACTTCAGCCACCTGATGTTGAGGATGTACCTGAGGCATTTGTTGGTAAAAGACTGGAGTTTGTGGGTGTTGGTTTTTGTTACCCGCCAGGTTTTTGGGGCCATAAAGTAGGACCGATTTGACATTGGTGTTTTAGATCCGAAGCTTATTTGGAAATGAGAGGGCTGTTGACCTCCAAATTGGGCCGAAGGGGTTAAGGGGGTGGACGGGCTTTGTTGATTCGGCACTTGATGTCTTCATCTGTTCCCCCATCTTTACTGACGACACTGCCCAGGTAAATAAACTTGCTGATTTCCCTTTTATGGTTTCTTGCTGCAGTCGCACTGGGGCCATGTGTTTTGTTGTTCACCCTCATGAACTCCGTCTTCCCGATGTTGATTTGGAGGCCATCTTTTCAGCTTTGTCAGCAACACGACAAAGCTTCTCTTGTTTCGTCTTGTTGCCTGTGGGAGAGAAGGCTGATGTCGTCTGCAAAGTCCAGGTCTTTTCCCGCTGCTTCATGAGGGTCCACTGTATGCCGGTTCTCTGTCGCTGTGGCCTGCCGCATTATCCGTCAACCCACCAACAGGAAGGGTGGTTGGCGACAACAGCAGCCCTGACGAAAACCGGTCTGTACGGAGAAGGCTTCCCTCAGTTTCCCTTCATGGGTGACTTGACAGGTGGCATCTTCATATAGCTGCTGGATGATGGTGATGAACTTTGGTGGAAAGCCATAGTGATGCATCAGTTTCCAAATGCCATCTCTGTCGACGCTGTCAAATGCCTTCTGGAAGTCGACAAAGACTGAATATAGGGGGTCTGCCCCTCCAGGGACTGCTCGATGATGATGCGCATTGGGGGCGATTTGATCTGTGCATGATCTGTCTTGCCTAAAGCCTGCCTGTTCATCCCGAAGTGTTTTTGTCCAGTGCTGTCTTCAGTCTGTCTAGCATGATCCTCGTCAGTGCTTTCCCTGGATGGACGTAGCATGATTCCTCTCCAGTTGTTGCAGGAGGACAGGTCCCCTTTCTTTTTTGGGAGCTTTACGAGATGGCCTTTTTTTCCAGTTTCTGGTACACTCTCTTGCTCCCAGATCTTGGGTTTTGGAGTGGGTATAAAAATTTTCAGTGGAAGTTTGGATGTCTGCCCTTTAGTGCTTCAGGTGGTATACCATCTGGGCTGCTTTGCCTGATTTGAGCGACTTGATGGGTTTGGTGATCTCATCTTGGGAGGGGGGCCCGGTGTTGATGCCAAGGATTTCAGTAGGGGGGGGGATGTCAGGGGGCATGGGTGGTGCAGGTCTGTTGAGCGTTTCTTAAGTGCTTGCCCTTTGCTCTTGGCCTCCTCACCCGGAAGGTATTTCCCCATTTTC